>CM041801.1:1251094-1313594 GCA_023376895.1 Aspiorhynchus laticeps | reverse complement strand
TGAAAACGTGACTGCAAAACGATTAGTCACGATTAATCGATTCAAAGCATGATGAAAGTGTGGCTGCAAACGATTAGTCGCGATTAATTGATTCAAAGCATAGTGCAAGCGGACTGCAAACCGATTAGTCACGATTAATCGATTCAACGCATGATGAAAGTGTGACTTCAAAACGATTAGTCACGATTCAAAGCCTGATGACAGCGTGGCTGCAAAACGATTAGTCACGATTAATTGATTCAAACCTGATGAAAGCGTGACTGCAAAACGATTAGTCACGATTAATCGATTCAAAATAAAAGTTTATGTTTACATACTACACGTGTGTATAGTTTGATTTCGTTGTAACTGCATGATTTTTACTGTACATTTCTGCCATAGTCACCACTAATAACCATATAATGTAGAAACTTAATATTTTCTGTACAAAATACACTATACAAATAAACTTGAATTTAATTATATGTACTGTGTATATTTATTATGAATATATAAAAACACATTCGTATATATTAAAAAAAATATTTGTATGTATTTGCACGTAAACACATGGTTTATATTATATATATATAAATATAAATATTTTACATAAATCTAACATATTGTTCCTTAATATACACATGTACGTGTGTGTATTTATTTATATGTTTATGGGTCAAAGACGTAAAGATGTCCGCATTAAAATAAATTTACAAAAATGATTTTATGTTCATAGAAAGCACATTAAATGTAAGTAAAGTGTCGACTTTTAAGGTTTTAAATGTTTTTGGAGAATAAAATGTCAAAATTTGGTTGAAATAATTCAGTGTAACACAATATTTATGTTAAAAATCAAATAACATGCTTATTTTGACTTGTACATATTAAAATATATAAAAGAATAAGGGAGCATATTAAATTTTATTGTGTTTTAAATGATTTTTTAAAAAAAAAAAAGTTAAATTACAACTAATTAGTATTTGGGGTGAAAGTAATTAGTCTTTTAATGTGTCATAAATTGATTTTTGTTGTAAATATGCCTGAGAAGATTGTTAGACTCAATGATATTTTACTGGCTGTCTTCTGTAAATCAGGGAAAAATTTATGATATTTATTTTGTGCTCAGAAAAACAAAAACAAAATTGTAATTGAATTAAACAGAAAACTTTTTAATTTTTGGGGGGAAAAACAACAACAATTAGAGCAGTATTACACTTATTGTTTTTATGCTTAAACCCTTTTTCATATTTGACCCGCATATAAAAACACACATACATGTATATATTTAAAAATATATATTTGTATGTAAACACTTGTATATAAACATAATATTTTATATATAAATCTAACATTTTTCCTTAATATATACATGTATGTGTGTGTATTTATATGTACATAATAAATATACACACATATATAGTATGTAAACAAACTTTTATTTTGATTATTCGTGACTAATCGTTTGCAGCCCAGCATAATCAGGGCGTGCGTTATTGACAAAAAATAATATCTCGATATTTTCTGGGATTTTATCGGTAATCAGACGATATTTTGCGGAGTGTGTTATTGTGCTGGTATCTTAAGGACTTGCTGTAGACAAGTTTTTGATATTATTCATATTCTGTGTGTTGGTCAGTTCACGCTGATAGAAATTAATCTTTTTCAATAAGTTTAAATTGATTTTTACATTTTATGGCGTTTTTTTACCTTTATAAAGCCATTTTTCTAAAAGTGTGCATTATGTTTCGAGTCAAATTTTTATATTTAATCAGTGAATTAGAATAATAAGACATTTGGGCTGTTATCAAGCAAATTAAATCATTATCAATAAAATTAATCTTCACAATGCAGAGGAAACACAGAAGCTGCGTCTGAAGACGTGTTTAGATGTATTTACACACGGTTTAATGCAAGATATCAATGCATTTAATCTGCAGTTACACATGCATAAATACTGTTTTGATATATTAAACATAAAACGTTGAATACTGATATTTGAAATTATGTAAAGATACTTTAAATGCAAAATTAAACCCGCCAGCAGGTGGCAGCGAGTCACTGTTAATAAGTGAGTCGCTGCGATTGAACCGAATCATTTAAACGACTGATTCATTCAGGAACGAATCACTCTCATGTTGCTCAGAGACACAAAACAGTGCTGTAGCTGTGTTTGGAATTATTTAAATAATAGAATATACTTTAAATGTGAAATTAAAACCTCCAGCAGGTGGCAGCAAGTCACTGTTAATAAGTGAGTTGCTGCGATTGAACCGAATCATTTAACAGTTGATTCATTCAGGAACGAATCACTCATGTTGCTCAGAGACACAAAACAGTGCTGTAGCTGTGTTTCGAATTATTTAAATAATAAAATATACTTTAAATGTGAAATTAAAACCTCCAGCAGGTGGCAGCAAGTCACTGTTAGCTAATAAGTGAGTCGCTGCGATTGAACCGAATCATTTAACAGTTGATTCATTCAGGAACGAATCACTCTCATGTTGCTCAGAGACACAAAACAGTGCTGTAGCTGTGTTTGGAATTATTTAAATAATAAAATATACTTTAAATGTGAAATTAAAACCTCCAGCAGGTGGCAGCAAGTCACTGTTAATAAGTGAGTCGCTGCGATTGAACCGAATCATTTAACAGTTGATTCATTCAGGAACGAATCACTCTCATGTTGCTCAGAGACACAAAACAGTGCTGTAGCTGTGTTTCGAATTATTTAAATAATAGAATATACTTTAAATGTGAAATTAAAACCTCCAGTAGGTGGCAGCAAGTCACTGTTAATAAGTGAGTCGCTGCGATTGAACCGAATCATTTAAGCGACTGATTCATTCAGGAACGAATCACTCATGTTGCTCAGAGACACAAAACAGTGCTGTAGCTGTGTTTGGAATTATTTAAATAATAAAATATACTTTAAATGTGAAATTAAAACCTCCAGCAGGTGGCAGCAAGTCACTGTTAGCTAATAAGTGAGTCGCTGCGACTGAACCGAATCATTTAAACGATTGATTCATTCAGGAACGAATCACTCTCATGTTACTCAGAGACACAAAACAGTGCTGTAGCTGTGTTTGGAATTATTTAAATAATAAAATATACTTTAAATGTGAAATTAAAACCTCCAGCAGGTGGCAGCAAGTCACTGTTAGCTAATAAGTGAGTCATTACGATTGAACCGAATCATTTAAACGACTGATTCATTCAGGAACGAATCACTCTCATGTTGCTCAGAGACACAAAACAGTGCTGTAGCTGTGTTTGGAATTATTTAAATAATAGAATATACTTTAAATGTGAAATTAAAACCTCCAGCAGGTGGCAGCAAGTCACTGTTAGCTAATAAGTTAGTCGCTGCGATTGAACCGAATCATTTAAACGACTGATTCATTCAGGAACGAATCACTCTCATGTTGCTCAGAGACACAAAACAGTGCTGTAGCTGTGTTTGGAATTATTTAAATAATAAAATATACTTTAAATGTGAAATTAAAACCTCCAGCAGGTGGCAGCAAGTCACTGTTAGCTAATAAGTGAGTCGCTGCGACTGAACCGAATCATTTAAACGATTGATTCATTCAGGAACGAATCACTCTCATGTTACTCAGAGACACAAAACAGTGCTGTAGCTGTGTTTCGAATTATTTAAATAATAGAATATACTTTAAATGTGAAATTAAAACCTCCAGTAGGTGGCAGCAAGTCACTGTTAATAAGTGAGTCGCTGCGATTGAACCGAATCATTTAACAGTTGATTCATTCAGGAACGAATCACTCTCATGTTACTCAGAGACACAAAACAGTGCTGTAGCTGTGTTTGGAATTATTTAAATAATAAAATATACTTTAAATGTGAAATTAAAACCTCCAGCAGGTGGCAGCAAGTCACTGTTAATAAGTGAGTCGCTGCGATTGAACCGAATCATTTAACAGTTGATTCATTCAGGAACGAATCACTCATGTTGCTCAGAGACACAAAACAGTGCTGTAGCTGTGTTTGGAATTATTTAAACAATAAAATATACTTTAAATGTGAAATTAAAACCTCCAGTAGGTGGCAGCAAGTCACTGTTAATAAGTGAGTCGCTGCGATTGAACCGAATCATTTAAACGACTGATTCATTCAGGAACGAATCACTCTCATGTTGCTCAGAGACACAAAAATGTTCTGACTGTGTTTGGAATTAATTTTGTTGTCGAAATAGCGCAAAAACAGACAATATGGCATCTAAAACCCAACTCTCTTAATATTAACTTATTGAACTGTTGTAAAAAAATCAATATTTGATTTGTAATCATGCTAATTTCAGGAGAAAAACAGCACTCGTGTGAAATTGTTTAACTATATGAAGTGGTATAAATATATACATTATCTGCCACCATGTCTTGAATTTGTGATTATTTTAAATTAATTTTCATGCAGTGAAAGAACACACTAGTCTAGACTTCACGCAACTTCACTCTGCAGGTGTGTTTTGAATGGTTTTTGCAATATACTCGATAATGCCAAATCAACAATTATGATATATATCGCACACCCCTAGCAGAACATCTCAATGCCACAGACTCACCTTGGTTTCTCCGAGGCTCTCAGATTCGGACACCTGGTAGGAGAGGTCCGTCTCCTCGAAGCCCGTGGCGCTCATGCGCTGGTCCGTGGACGGGTCGGAGCGCGGCGGAGAGTCCGGAGAGTTCAGGCAGGTCTGGATCAGAGCTTTGCCCGTCTCGCTGGTGATCATGGGCTGCAGCTTGCGTGTGGCGAAGGTGTAGACGTGACCCGTCTCACTGGCCACCAGCAGCAGAACCTGAGTCCCCGTGAGCGTGGAGAGCTCATACGCCTTCAGAGACACACACAACAAACCAAAATCACACTTAGCCATCTGAGATCAGGATGAGTTTGTTTCTTCATCAGATTCGGAGAATTTGGATTTGGAGTGAATGGGTGCCGTCAGAATGAGAGCCTGATAAAAACACAATAATCCACAGCACTCCAGTCCATCAGTTAACATCTGGAGAAGACAAAAGATTAAACAAATCCAGCATTAAGATGTTTTTAACTCAAATACACTATATTGCCAAAAGTATTGGCACCCCTTCTAATGAACAGGTTTGACTACTTTAGTAATTTCTATGAGTACAAATCTTAATGTTAAAGCATATAATGATATTCTAGGAAATTGTGTGCTTCTAATATTATAGCAACAGTTTGGACTCTTTTCTATTCTAACATGACAATGTCTCTGTGTATAAGACAAGGTTCAAAAAGAAAATGATTGATTGAGTCAGTGTGGAAGAACTTGACTGGTCTGCATAAAACCAAGTCCTAATCCCAGTTTAACACCTCTGGTGTGACTGTAAATGCAGACCTTGAGACAAAAACTCATCACCAAACACCAATGACTTGTACATATGGGTTCAGTCATTTTAGACACTTACAAAACTGTTGCAACAGAGATGAAATACAATTTTTTAATACATGAATTATGTTCACGTCGTTGTTGGCACAGATTTGGAAGTGCATTTTTCTGTTCTAAAGAAGGGGGTGCCAATACATTTGTCTATATAGTGTATGTACAAGTCATTGGTGTTTGGTGATGAGTTTTGATGAGAACATTGTCATGTTAGAATAGAAAAGAGTCCAAACTGTTGCTATAATATTAGAAGCACACAATTTCCTAGAATATCATTATATGCTTTAACATTAAGATTTGTACTCATAGAAATTACTAACGTAGTCAAACCTGTTCATTAGAAGGGGGCGCCAATACTTTTGGCAATATAGTGTATTTGAGTTAAAAACGTCTTAATGCTGGATTTGTTTCATCTTTTGTCTTCTCCAGATGTTAACTGATGGACTGGAGTGCTGTGGATTATTGTGATGTTTTTATCAGACTCTCATTCTGACGGCACCCATTCACTGCAGAGCATCCATTGCTGAGACACTGATGCAGAGACACATTTCTACAAACCTGATGAAGAAACAAACTCATCTTCACCTCAGATGGCTTGAGTATGAACACATTTTCAGCACATCTTGAATGAACCTATTCCTTAAAAGTCAAGCTTTATGTAATACAGATCACTTTTTGGCTTGCTTATTAAATATTGAGTTGATTGCACAGACACTACTTGAAGAGAACTGAGATGAGGATGACATCGCTGCTTTATAGATGAATTAACCTCGATTCATAATTGATGAACTTCACACCATTATTAAACCAAACTGAATTAACAATGAACAGATTTTAATGGAAAAACTGACTATTGTGCTCCTGCTTTACAGCAGAATTGACTTTAGTTTGCATTATTGAACCATTATTTTGACGTAATCTGTATTGTATAAAGCGCTATAGAAATAAAGCTGACTTGACATTTAATATTGCATGTTTATGCATTGAGACTGACACGAACTGAGACGATGTTTGTAATGTTTTGGCTCCTCAGCCGTTGGTTCTGACGCTATGGAGCCAATCTAATGACGGCGTCAGTGTTTACTAACAGATAACCGGCTCCAGACGAGCGTTCGCTCCAGACGCGGCTGAAACAATGTGAGATAAGACTCTAATAATAGAGCCGCTGGTCAGCGTGTGACTAGAGAGACTAACCAACACATTAACTTATTCATGAGGGTCATTAGTGATACAGGGTCAATGACGGCATACATTCACTATATTGCCAAAAGTATTGGCGCCCCCTTCCAATGAACAGGTTTGACTACTTTAGTAATTTCTATGAGTATAAATCTTAATGTTAAAGCATATAATGATGAATTAATCAAAAGTAGGTCATTACACTTAAATCAAATGGTGATATGGACTAGTATCTGTAAATATTAAGCCGCAGAAGTCGATTTAAATATGAATTCTGCATGTTTTTTGTTTACTACATACACAGAGCGCGTGATTTCAGCGTCTGACGTCTCAATGAAGACGTAAATACATCAACAATATCTCCAAAACTGATCAAAACCAGCATTTTACCATTTCATTTGAGTAAAACTAGTCATATCATATACACACAGAACTTTACTCGGCAACCCGCCAAAATAAAAGTCCTGTTTAACTTGAAGACATTGTGTCAGAAATAGCTATATTACTATTATTTACTAGAATGTACGTAATACTACTACTACTGTTGAAAAATTATTAATGTTTATTTTTAAAGAAATAGTCACAAAATATTAAAATTTTAAATGTTTAATGCCAAAAATGTAAATGTTTAATTTTCATTAATTCAAATATAAATTAAATCAATGTTTTATGGCTTCATCTGATAATCAGTAACATTTAAATACACAACACAGAATTTCTGAGGGTGGGGGGGCATTTCATAAGGCTACTTTAAGAATAAATAATAATAGTTTGTATGCATTCAAATAATCAGACGTGATAAAACACAGAATTTGGTAATAAAACATAAGGTGAGAAAAAAATTAAACATTTAATACGACCCTAAACATGTCATTTTTAGTTACACTTCTAATAAATTAATGTTAAATTGTATAAGTTTCATGATTTTAATTAATTAGACATGCTTTTTGATTTTTTTAATTTAATTTGATCATTAAAAATGAGTCCGGAAAAATTAAAATGGGAAAAACAGAAGTTAGAAAAAAATAAAACAGAATTTGGGAAAAATATTATACCGGATTTCATAGAGCCCTACTCATATAATATAAAATACACAGAGTTTAATGAGTTCCTGTGTGTGTTTGAGCACAGATGTTGTTATAAAGGACTCAAGATCATGTCTGTTGCTCAACAGAACCAGAAGAAACTCAAACTAATGATCAGTTCTGAAGACTCGGAGTAACCCAGAGGATCTTTGATCTGCTGAAGGACTGAGTTTAACTGACCATCAGCTGTTGGATCTCCATCTGTTCTGAAGAACAAAGCCTCATGTGCTCGAGCCGTCGGTGAGCTTCTCAAGAAACTCACTAGATCCCAAACACCTTCAATAATCAGCAATGCCTTCCTTAGATTCGTTTTTTTTCCAGTGGCTCACACACAATCTTTGCTCGTCACACAGTTTGTGAAAGCTGTCACTCAAACAGCAGAAGAACTGATTCTCAGCCTTTGACTCAACACAACACACAGTTCTCTATGTAACACACACACATCTAACAGGAGTTAATATTACGGCAAAGGTGTTTGCTTTTGGGGTGTGTTTGAGATATTTTGAATGCAAGACATGTGAAAATACATTTTGCATTCTGTGTGCAATTCTTGGAATTGTGTAAAGTTTTGAAAAAAAGAGGCAAAGTTTTGAAAAGGTGTGTAAGCAGTTGAAAAAAAACAACTGTTAATTTATGTTAATTTCGTTGACGAATAATTTGTCAACGACATTTTTTTCACCGACGACAATGAGACGATAACGAACGAAAACTCTTTTTGAATGACAAAAATTATGACGCAAATCTATTGACATTTTCGTCAATGAATAAAAACGAGACGAAAATGTTAGGCAGGGACGATTTGGAAAGAGATTCAATCAGAACGAATCTGCTGCATAGAAGGATAGATGCGAACATATGAACCGGCGGAACATAAGCTAAAATACACTTGCTGCACGGCGCATAAAACGTTCAAAAATGTCAATATGTGGGAGTAGAGAGGAGAGCAGACGTATGGATAAATCTGACGATGCAAGAGAACTCGATTCAATCCGGTTTTCTGAGCGCAGACACTGAAGCATACACACACAGAAAGCGCGTGAGTACACTTTCACGTCGCATGAATGGAGAAATACACACAAAATGATGTCGAAATGTCCGTTTTGCTGAGTATTCACGTGAACGTAAACAGTAGGGAGAACGTGTATCAGTACATTGCATCCGTCACCGTACATTCGGTCTTAAAGGGACAGCAGCCTAATTAAGTTGCTATTGTCCGAGTCATTGATGTTAATCAAACAACAGAAGAAAGACATACAATCACTCGCTGCTCTTGACTGAAAAACTCTAGTAGCCCTAAAGATTAATCAGAATTTATTTATAGACATAAATGTCTGCTTGAAAGAATGAAGAATATGGTAAACAAATTGTTATAAAAAAAATGCATAATTAGCCTATACAACCATTGGTATTAAAAAGAAGACCAAGTTCTTGTTCTTTGTGAGAAGTGGTTTTATTTAATTTTAACAAAGGCATGTTGTGTGTCACTGCAGTTAAATTGCAGTCTATCATGATAAAAAATAAAATAAAAAAAAAACAACATCAAACCTATATAATGAGTTTGGAAATTTTAGAGAAATACTTAATAAATGCACTGTAACTAAACCCATTAGATTTTAGCCGACTAAATTTACTGTAGATTTAGTCGACTAAAATGTTATGATATTTAGTCGACTAAAACTAGACTAAAACTAAAAACAATTCAGATGACTAAAATATGACTAAAACTAAATGGCATTTTAGTCAAAAGACTATGACTAAAACTAAATCAAAATTTGCTGTCATAATTAACACTGGCAAACACACTGTCATTCCCATCCTACATCTCAAAGCTGTTTTCTGTGAATGTGTGAGACTTCTGATTCATTAGTCGCTAACGGGAAAGAACTAAGACTGAAAACATGCAGTAAACTGCAAAAATAGCTGCGCTACAAACCAGAGTGTTTATGATTATGACGATGAACTAATATAAGAATATCAAGCTCTGTTTTAGTACAGCTAAAATAACCGGAAGTGAATGAAACCAAAACAGCCACAAATGGCTGAGCCACTCTAATGTTACTAACTTAACTGAAACAATTATTGTATTGAAATTAATTTACTATATCTTAGTTTGATCATGTTTTTTATTTTGGGGGGATTTTAATGGTACTAAATGTATTTATGCAATAATTATAATCCATTTATTACCTGTTAACCACTTTTTGAGCACAGAATCTTAAGCGGTGTTAAATCATGAATGCTTTGGAGCGCGGACTTAAGTTTGGTCTCTTTTAAGAGAAGATGCTTTGATTATTGCAGAAGTGAAAAATTATAAAAGTGAAACAAAAAAAAGAGTTATATAAGTTTATGATTATGAGAAATGCACAAAAACAGTTGTGTTCCAAATTTGAAGTTGATATCTCAAAAAAAAATAAAAGCTTTTAAGTAAGGTTTTGTTTGGGCGCAGTACCAAACGTTTCCACTAGATTAGATTCGTTTCCCATTCATTTAAGATATGAAGTCATGTTTTATGATCATTTATCAACATGAATAACCTGCTGATGGGATCAGAACAATAATCTTGATTTAAAGGGATTCAAAGGAACCATGATTGATTTAAGTATAAACTCACTTAATTTTTTTTTCTTTTGACTTGCTATGCTTCTTTAGTAAATGATTTCAGATTAATTAAAACGACAAAAATTCTGAGTAGCGATGCCATAGAAGAACCATTTTTGGTTCTACGTAGAACCATTCAGTCAAAGAACGTCTCTTTCTTACCTTTTTATAATCTGAAGAACCTGAAAGATCACCACAAAGAAGCTTTAGTGAAACAGAAACGGTTAAAGCTTCTTCTATGGCTTCGTGAAGCACCTTTATCTTTAAGAGTGTAAGAAGCCCATTTTCTGCAGTGTACGGGTCAGGTTTGATCCTGATCTCTGGTGTGAGGTCTGGAGTCTCCTGTAAAGCGTGTTAAAGAGTCGTAAAGAGCTCAAGACTCTGATCGTCTCATCATCAGCTCTGCGTTTGCTCAGCTGTCGAGGACAGCAGGTGATGAAGACACTAACATCCAGCATGTGTGGTGTGAAGCACATTTGTCTGAGGTTTACCACCCATGTGGGCACCTGCTTCACTCACTAGCTTTTGCCCAAAACTTGCCTTTTAACCAGGAATTCACTGATGATTAGACACCATAGAAGGGAATGATGGGAAATGAGATGCTTACACACTCTCTGGAAGATGAACGTTTACTCTTAATAAACACAAAATTATGTGAGGAGCAACTCTTCTGTTAAACGCACGGTAGATTATGTTAAAATAGCCAAATATCAGCCATCATCACTGATGCACGATGCATTTCCACACAGCTCTCAAGAGATGATTCTAGATTTAATACAGTAATATGCTTCTGTGTGCTTCAGATAACGTCTGGCGTCATGTCTCTCATTCCTCCGCTTTCTCAAATCATAATAAATGGACGTATTCACTATCAGCTCTCTCCTTACAATCCATCATGAAGACCAGGACCCGAGTGAGACACCATGAGCTGATGACTATTACTTCGTCTTAAAGGAATAGGTCACCAAAAAATAAACATGTGCTGAAAATGTGGATGAGTTTGTTTCTTCATCAGATTTGTGTCTCTGCATCAGTGAATGGGTGCCGTCAGAATGAGAGTCTGATAGAAACATCACAGCACTCCAGTCCATCAGTTAACATCTGGAGAAGACAAAAGATGAAACAAATCTAGCATTTTTTGACTAAAATATGAATCCATAATTCATAACTCTTCCTCAGTGAAAAAATGCATCTGCTGTTGTCTCTCACATCAAAATCCAGACACATATTAGTTTAGAGCTGTTTTGGCATCTGTGCAGATTTCTCTCCTGATTCAGACCAGAACACTTTTCACTGTAAGAAGAGTTATTATGAATTATGGACTCATATTTTAGTCAAAAAATGCTGGATTTGTTTCATCTTTTGTCTTCTCCAGATGTTAACTGATGGACTGGAGTGGTGTGGATTATTGTGATGTTTTTATCAGACTCTCATTCTGACGGCACCCATTCACTGCAGAGCATCCATTGCTGAGACACTGATGCAGAGACACATTTCTCCAAACCTGATGAAGAAACAAACTCATCCTGATCTCAGATGATCTGAGAGTGAACACATGTATATTTTTGAGTGAACTAGTCCTTTAAAAAGTGATAGTTCACAACATCTTGTTATCATTTCTCACCCTCTTGTTGTGGAACTGAAAAGGCTGCTCTTTCAGCATCAAATTCCATTTACAGTAAGTACCATAAAAGCCTATGCTTCGTGATCTATATTCTGAGAAGCATATTATATGAAATGAAACTTGGTGCACGAGTCATATGGACTATATTAGTAATAGTGCTTTCTGGAGTTTGGCAGTCATGGTCACTATGAATATATAAAAAGAGCTGCATAAAGTTGTTTTTTAAATGGTCATTTTGTGCTTTGTGCATTTTGTTTGGGACGACATGGAAGGTGTTTAAATACTCAAGAGAATTTGTGGTGAACTATTGCATTAAAAGCTTCCCAAACTGTGTATTTCCAAGCATCTTCTCTTCCAAACGAAGCAGTCACGCTCAGTTAGTTGAGTGTTGTGCAGCACCAGAGCTGCTGGTCTGTAATAGAGAACGTCAGTTGCTCGTTCTATTTAAAGCTCACGGTCCGTCGCGTCTGTTGTGACTTCAGATCACCCACCGAAGGACTGGACATGTGACACTACAGAGAGACTTCATGAGCCGAAGAACAAGACCTGCTCCAGATACTGCTGGAGACCTTACAGTAAGAGTGACGTACAGTAAGAGTCCAGAGCTTCTATAGAACCAGTGCGGAGAATATTGAGAACTTTTTAAGTGTCCAAACCAGGGCCTGCGGGCCAAAGTGGACCCACGATGACCTTAGATTTAGCCCACCATCCCATATAATTTTTTTTTTTTAAATTATATATATATATATATATATAATTTAAAAAACATTTTTTTTATTTTTTTTAAATTTAACAAAAAAAACAAAAAATTATATATATATATATATATATATATATATATATATATATATATATTTATTTATTTATTTTTTTTTTTTTATTTTTTTTTTTTTTTAAATTATATATATATAATTTAAAAAAAAATTACATATATATATTTATTTATTTTTATTATATATATATATAATAAAAATAGATAAATAAATAAATATATATATATATATAATAAAAATAAATAAATAAATAAATATATATATATATATATATATATATATATATATATATATATATATATATATTAAAATAATTAATTACAGAAAATAAAAAAATAAAATAAAATAAAAATTAAAAGTGTGTGTATATATATATATTATAATATATATATATTAATTAAAATAAATAAATAATTACAGAAAAAAATAAAAACAAATAAAAAAACAAATAAAAAAAAAGTATATATATATATTAATTAAAATAATTAATTACAGAAAATAAATAAATAAAATAAAAAATGTATTAAAGAAAATAATTGATTAAAGAAAAGTAAGAAAATGCCATTTATCTTTGTTCCTTTTTTATTTTTGTTTTATTTTTTACATTTAAATTTAAAACAACAATACAAGTTAATTTGAATAAAACAAATATTAATTTAATATATTGTTTCATATTTAATTATTATTTTTTTTTTAGAAATTGTATTAATTTTAATATGTCTGCATATTGAGAACTTTTTAAATGTCCAAACCAGGGCCTGCGGGCCAAAGTGGACTCATGATGACCTTTGATTTAACGCACCATCCCATAAAAATAAATAAATACAATTAGAATAATTAATTTTAAAAAGTGGGGGAATGCATTTTAAGCATAGCTTTGTTCATTTCTTTCATTTTTGTTTTATTTATACATTGAAATTGATTTTTTTTAAATGCTCATTTATAATATATATATATATTTTTTTTTTTATTAAATGTTAGACATTTTACTATAACATAACTGAATATAATGCACCATTTAATTTTGTACACAAGTTGATTTTTGTCTCTTTGCATTCAAGTCTATGAGAAGCAACTGATGATCATTTTGTGTCTTTCCTTCCTATCACCGGTGGAGAGAAGTTTATGTATTTTCTAATGCATTTTACTTCTTGATGCACTTTGTATTTAACCTTTCTATAACTACTTCAGTTGTGCAGTTCTCTAGCAGGACTCGAACCTAGAAACTTTCAGTCACCAGCCATGACCTGTAACACCACTTCAGTGTCTGTTTGATCTTCATGATAGTTTCTCACCTTCTTCATGATTCCCGTCTTCCTCTTGCTGAAGGTCGTGTAGCGTCGCAGTTTGTTGTCTATAAACTCCATCTTTATCTTCACTCTGCCGCGGGTCTTCTTGCCGGGTTTCGCTCCAGCCGCGAGCGCCGCGGAGGGCAAGCCGGCCTCAGGTCCCACTATCGCGGCTTCCATCTCAGCTCTCTCCCGCTTGACGCCGCCTCTCCTCCGGTTGTCCCCGACTGACCCCATGAGCTCGTCCTCATCACCGGAGTCAGAGTCCGCGTCGGAGCCGCTGCACAGGTGCGGAGGTCCTTCTTTATCCGGCTCGAACCTCCCTGGGATCCCGAGCCCCATCGGCCCCAGCCCCCGAGCGAACCCCGCGCGGACCCCGGCGCCCATCACCACCGCGCCGTGGCCTGCGCTCTTCCCCGCCGCTGATCCGCTTCCACTCAGAGCCGCTGCGCTCTGGCTGGATAACATCCTAGAAACCGGGGAGAACGATCCGTGTGACTGCAGCGGAGCGCTGGAGCGACAGTCGGTGAGAGAGCGAGATCCGAAGCGGCGCTCATACACCAGCAGAGTCCGCGAGAAACTTTTAGAAGTGATGCTGAACCTGAGCACCTCCAGCCGGCTTCACTCACGCTTCACCTCCCCCTGGAGCTCCGCGAAAGACGCGCTTTCTCTATAAGGAAAACCGCACGAGCGCTTCCGCGATCCCTCCGCCGCGTCACCTAGTGCGCCGCGAACGCGTCAAATCAGCGCTCTTCTCCATTAATAACGCGCCGCGAAGGCCTCAACCGCGTCCCGCCGCTGACAGCTGCCAATCACCGCGCGTATGTGACGCTTCGCAACGCCCGCGCGGAGGGATCTACACACGGCCGATCTACTTTCCTCCATATAAAGAGATACACTGTTTCCTTTTTTGGAGTTCTCGCTCCTTATATGGCGAGTCACAGTCGAGTCCAGCGATTGGCTCGCGCGGGGACGGCCTGCAGCGCGATTGGTTAAACCGACATCTCATTTGCATAAATACCAAAACGGTTGCGCTTGCCCCACACGTCACACTAGAGGGAGGAGCTTCGCGTATTAATAGATGAGATATTAATAACAACAATAGTAAGGTTATTAACATGATTTATGTAAGTGTGCTGAGGACTATGATTAAAAGTGCATTATTAAACTTTCATAATAATATTAGTTAGTATTAATACAAATATTAATAAAACCACATACTCAAAGAAACACACATAAGCAAACCAAACAATCATTCCAAGCATTTATGTAATTTCATAGCACTACAGAACAAATGTGGTTCCCATGGAAACAGTTATAAAAGCCTCAGACTCAGATGTACCAGAGGGAGCTGAACATTTCATTAAAATGCTTCATATTCAAGTATTCTTCATCTGCAGGAATGCTTTAGAAGCACAGAATCAGGAGTGTTTTGTGCTCAGTCGTGGTTTATCAGAAGACATATTTCACACAGACTAAAGTGAGTTTGATAAAGAGTTGTTTACTGAACTGAAGTGCTACTGAAAACCAGCGGAGAAGCTTCGGAGGAGCCGGAATCAACTGTTTTCATGTTTAGATTGTAACCAAGTGACAGAACAAGAAATACTTTCATGACAATAAGAGGCAAGCGTCTGAGAGAGATGAGAGTCCGTATGAAGAGCATCAGGAGCGACACAGACGCACACGAGCTCTTCTCTGATGATGGACAGCATTTACATGACAAGAGAAGCTCCGCTCACACACACACACACACACACACACACTCACACACTCACTCACTCACTCACACACTCACACACACACACACACACACACACACACACTCACACACACACATGTTGGTTTTTGTGGTTTATGGGGTCTCTCCATAGGCGTAATGGTTTTTATACTGTACAAACTGTGTGTGCTATTGCCCTACACCAACCCTACACCTAAACTTAGCCCTCACAGGAGACTGTGTGCATTTTTAGATTTTCAAAAAAACACCATTTAGTATGTTTTTTAAGCCTTTTGAATTACGGGGACATAGGCAGTGTCCTCATAAAACACCTTCAAATTGTAATACCTCTGTCATACCCATGTTATTAAACAAATTTGTGTCCTCATAAACCACATAAACCCGCACAGAGACACACACACTCACTCTCTCTCACACACACACACACACACACACACACACACACACACACACACACACACACACACACACTCACACTCACACACTCACACACTCACACACACACACTCACACACTCACACACACACTCTCACACTCTCACACTCTCACACACACACACTCTCTCTCTCTCTCACTCTCACACACACACACACACACACACACTCTCACACTCTCACACACACTCACACACACACTCTCTCACACACACACACACTCACTCACACACACTCACACACACACTCACACTCTCTCACACACACAGACACACACACTCACACACACACACACTCACACACACACTCTCACACACACACACACACACATGCACACACACACACACACACACACACACACACACACACACAGAGAGAGACACACACACTCACTCTCTCTCACACACACACACACACACACACTCTCACACACACACACACTCTCACACACACACACTCTCTCTCTCTCTCACACACTCACACACTCTCAAACACTCTCTCTCTCTCTCACACACACACACACACGACTCAGGTATCAGCAGGGAAAAGTGTCCAACAGATGGAGATGATTTCTGGTGCATCAGAGCCAGTATGAAGCTCTACAGAGTAAAGAACCAAACTACACCAAAACATCTGACCAAAAGTGATTAGAATCAGCTGTGAGATTGAATACACCCTACTCAGAACTATATGTATGTACTATATATGCAAGTATGTAATAGTACTGTCTATATGTTAATTGTTCTGCACTGTATGGAGCACGCTCTCAAGAATTTCACTCATCAAGGCACAAGTGCTGTAATGATGTGACAATAAACGTGATTTGATATATATAGATTTGATTTGATTTGTCAAGTAATGCAAGTCATCTGAACTCTGTCCTCTACTGGATAAATCAGAACAGAGAACACTTATTCACTATTAACTACGACTTTTCCCTCAATAAATTGCTGCTTATTAATAGTTAGTGCGGTAGTTGTTAAGTTTAGGTGTTGGGTAGGATCAGGAATGCAGAATAAGGCATTAATATGTGCTTAATTACTACTAATAAATGGCTAATATTCTAGTAATATGCATGCTAATAAGTAACTAGTTAAGAGACACTAATATAAAAAGTCTTTGTTGGATTGTTTGGGGTTTTGTCTCACACACAGCGCCACCTGCTGGCCTTTACATGCAGACATCTGAACACAAACTTAAAGGAATCGTTCAGACAAAACTGTAAATGTCAGGCCATCCGAGTGTGTTTCTTCAACAGAAATGTGTCTCTGCATCAGTGTCTCAGCAATGGATGCTCTGCAGTGAATGGGTGCCGTCAGAATGAGAGCTGATAAAAACATCACAATAATCCACAGCACTCCAGTCCATCAGTTAACATCTGAAGAAGACAAAAGATCAAACAAATCCAGCATTTTTTGACTAAAATATGAGTTCATAATTCATAATAACGCTTCTTACAGTGAAAAGTGTTCTGGTCTGAATCAGGAGAGAAATCTGCACAGATGCCAAAACAGCTCTAAACTAATATGTGGCTGGATTTTAATGGACTTTTTCACTGGAGGAAGAGTTATTATGAATTATGGACTCATATTTTAGTCAAAAAATGCTGGATTTGTTTGATCTTTTGTCTTCTTCAGATGTTAACTGATGGACTGGAGTGCTGTGGATTATTGTGATGTTTTTATCAGCTCTCATTCTGACGGCACCCATTCACTGCAGAGCATCCATTGCTGAGACACTGATGCAGTGATGCATTTCTACAAACCTGATGAAGAAACAAACTCATCCTGATCTCAGATGAACACATTTTAATTTCTGATTGAACTATTCCTTCAATGTAATGATGCTTGTGTCCTTTGATCAGAGGAAAACACTACCAGTGTCAATGCTTTTTGGGAGATTTACCATAGTATTCTATGATTATCATTGAATAAACATGGAAACACCTGGTACATTAATATTATCATCATTAAATACTATAGATTTACCATTTAGTTTTTGCCACTTCGTTTGACCAATTATGACCCCGGACCACAAAACCAGTCATAAGGCTCAATTTTGTGAAATTGAGATTTATGCATCATCTGAAAGCTGAATAAATATCTTTCCATTGATGTATGGTTTGTTATGATAGGACAATATTTGTAAATCTGGAATCTGAGGGTGCAAAAAAACCTAAATATTGAGAAAATCACCTTTAAAGTTGTTCAAATGAAGTTCTGAGCAATGCATATTACTAATCAAAAATTAAGTTTTGATATATTTACGGTACAAAATATCTTCATGGAACATGATCTTAATATCCTAATGATTTTTGGCATAATAGTAAAATGTATAACTTTGACCCATACAATGTATTGTTGGCTATTGCTACAAATATACCTGTGTTACTTATGACTGCTTTTGTGCTGCAGGAACACATATGAATATATATATATGTAGAAACAGAAAAGCTTCTTCAAACAGTTGATGTTATGGAGCACAGATGCAGCGAGGCTGTTAAAAACATGAGTGTTTAATAAGAGCAGCATTACATCTGGATTACTGTGACCTTTATAAAGCAGAATATAAAAGCATCACGGTGTGAGAGACAGTGACGATGATCACAGAGATTAAAAACAATAACAACAATAATCATAAAAATACAAATGCAAAGATAATATAAAAGCAGTTCTTAAAAACAACAAGCATTACAAAAGATACCGTAAAAAAACAGCAAATAAGTCCTTCATGTTCTAGGCACTTTTATTTGTAAAAGTCAAAGTTGATCGGTTCACCTGATGTGTTTCTACTGCATTAAAGTCAAAGAGACACGAAACCTTCATCATAAACTCACACAGTCCTCAAACAACATCATACATCAGCGCTTCTCAACCTTCATGACTCCAGTCATAATAACATCTGATTTAATCTATGGACACTTCTGGTTTCTGTGCATTAAATTACATGATTCCAGAAGCTGAATGTTCCTCTTGTTTTAAACCCGGGTCTCCAACCCTGCTCCTGGAGAGCTACCGTCCTACAGATTTCAGCTCCAACCCCAATCAAACACACCTGAACCAGCTAATCAAGGTCTTCAAGGCTACTTGTTAATTTCAGACAGGTGTGTTGCAGCAGGGTTGGAACTGAAATCTGCAGGATGGTAGCTCTCCAGGAGCAGGGTTGGAGATCCCTGTTTTAAACCAATGCATTTATGTGACTTTTCCAGTCGTTTGTGATTCACTGGATCAGGATTACGTTTTTTTTTTAGCCTGGTAAAACTAGTGAAATGTATATTTGTTATAAAAATGCCCATGGTGTTTTAACATTTGATTCATTTTCATGCTTTCCAGGTCTAGAAATCACTTTTTAAAATCAGGATATATTCAGGTTTTCCTTTCTGGCTCTTAAAACAAAAAAAAAAACAGTTGTTAAAGTGGTGAATTTAAATAAAAATAGCTTGATTTTAAATAATGCTTTTGAGACCCCCCCCCTACTGGACCTGGTTGAGAACCGCTGATCTAATCGCAACACATCAACATAACACCTTAAGTTTGAATCGGTGTATCATCTACGTTTGTCAGGTGTGTTTGAGAAAAACAATCCAGAAGGATTTTGCAGAGACGGACAGTGAACTGTTTGAAATGTTCGCAATCTGAGGCGTTGCATATTTATTTATTACAATAACAGTCTCTCTGTCATCACACACACACACACAGATTAATTAGTGAATTTGTTATTGTATTACAGCTTTGTATGTCAATCGCTAACTTCATCATTAATTTCGGTTTCACACATACAAGTGACTGAACTCCACTAAAGATGTGTTTCGTGACAACATCATCCTGTGAAAACGAGCACACACACACACACACACTCGCACACACACACAAACACGCGCACACACACACACACACTCGCAGGCACACACACACACACACTCGCGCACACACACTTACACACATACACACACGCACTCACACACACGCACATGCACACTAGCTCGCACACACACACACACACACACGCTCACACACACACACACTCGCGCACATACTCACACGCACTCACACACACGCACACACACACTCACACACACTCACACACTCACTCACACACACACACACTCGACTGTATGCACTGCTGATTCAGTGCATGACGAGAGCCGCAGGCGTGACGTGATTCCAGCATCATGTGTGTGCAGTACCTCCTCCTGTGTCTGTAACCTGATGGATCTGCGATTGTCTTGCGCTGCAGAGGTCAAAGGTCATCCTCGGGCTCCAGCGAGAGGAAGGAGCTTCTACAGAAGCGTAAACAGGATCAAACACGCTTCTGTCCCATTAATGATCTGAGCGAGTCTCGAAGCAGACTCTCACGTCTGAAATGTGTGTGATCGCGTCTCTGATTGCAGTCGTGATCCTCTAGACTTTGGTGTCTGCTGGGGAATCAGTCAGAATCTGAAGGATCTCGCTGAATGTGGGCCGTTCTTTAGGACTGGATGCCCAGCAGCGGCTCATCAGACTGCAGATGTGAGCAGGACAGTTCACTGGAGGAGACAAATGCAGAGTACCAGCCTGGAGACCTGAGACACAGAGAGACACGTATGAGACACACATGAGACACAGAGACACACATGAGACACAGAGAGACATGCATGAGACACACATGAGACACAGAGACACACATGAGACACACATGAGACACAGAGAGACATGCATGAGACATGCATGAGACACACATGAGACACACATGAGACACAGAGAGACACGTATGAGACACACATGAGACACAGAGACACAGAGAGACACAGAGAGACATGCATGAGACACACATGAGACACAGAGAGACATGCATGAGACATGCATGAGACACACATGAGACACAGACACACATGAGACACAGAGACACACATGAGACACAGAGAGACACGTATGAGACACACATGAGACACAGAGACACACATGAGACACAGAGAGACATGCATGAGACACACATGAGACACAGAGACACACATGAGACACACATGAGACACAGAGAGACATGCATGAGACATGCATGAGACACACATGAGACACAGAGACACACATGAGACACAGAGAGACACGTATGAGACACACATGAGACACAGAGACACAGAGAGACACAGAGAGACATGCATGAGACACACATGAGACACAGAGACACACATGAGACACAGAGAGACACAGAGAGACATGCATGAGACACACATAAGACACAGAGAGACACACATGAGACACACATGAGACACAGAGAGACACAGAGAGACATGCATGAGACACACATAAGACACAGAGAGACACACATGAGACACACATGAGACACAGAGAGACACAGAGAGACACACATGAGACACACATGAGACACAGAGAGACACAGAGAGACATGCATGAGACACACATGAGACACAGAGACACACATGAGACACAGAGAGACACAGAGAGACATGCATGAGACACACATAAGACACAGAGAGACACACATGAGACACACATGAGACACACATGAGACAGAGAGACATGCATGAGACACACATGAGACACAAAGAGAGACACATGAGACACAGAGAGACATGCATGAGACACACATGAGACACAGAGAGACATGCATGAGACACACATGAGACACAAAGAGAGACACATGAGACACAAAGAGACATGCATGAGACACATGAGACACAGAGAGACATGCATGAGACACACATGAGACACAGAGAGAGACACATGAGACACAGAGAGACATGCATGCATGAGACACACATGAGACACAGAGACACACATGAGACACACATGAGACACAGAGACACACATGAGACAGAGACACACATGAGACACAGAGACACATGCATCAGACACACATGAGACACGTATGAGACACGTATGAGACACACATGAGACACAGAGACACACATGAGACACAGAGAGACATGCATGAGACACACATGAGACAGAGAGACACACAAGACACAGAGAGACACAGAGAGACACGTATGAGACACACGAGACACAGAGAGACATGCATGAGACACACATGAGACACAGGGACACACATGAGACACAGAGAGACATGCATGAGACACACATGAGACACAGAGACACACATCAGACACAGAGAGACATGTATGAGACACACATGATACACAGAGACACACGAGGCACAGAGAGACACACATGAGACACAGAGAGACACGTATGAGACACACACGAGACACAGAGACACAGATAGACATGCATGAGACACAGAGACACACATGAGGCACAGAGAGACACAGAGAGACACACATGAGACACACATGAGACACAGAGACACGTATGAGACACACATGAGACACACGAGACACAGAGAGACACGTATGAGACACAGAGACACACGAGACACAGAGACACGTATGAGACACACGAGACACAGAGAGACACGTATGAGACACAGAGACACACGAGACACAGAGAGACATGCATGAGACACACATGAGATACAGAGACACAGATAGACATGCACGAGACACACGAGACACAGAGACACACATGAGACACAGAGAGACACACATGAGACACAGAGAGACACACATGAGACACACATGAGACACAGAGACACACATGAGACACAGAGAGACACACATGAGACACAGAGACACACATGAGACACACATGAGACACAGAGACACACATGAGACACAGAGAGACATGCATGAGACACACATGAGACACAGAGACACACATGAGACACAGAGAGACACACATGAGACACAGAGAGACACACATGAGACACAGAGAGACACACATGAGACACACACGAGACACAGAGAGACACATGCATGAGACACACATGAGACACAGAGACACACGAGACACACATGAGACACAGAGACACACGAGACACACATGAGACACACGAGACACACATGAGACACACATGAGACACAGAGACACACATGAGACACAGAGACACACGAGACACACATGAGACACAGAGACACACGAGACACACATGAGACACACGAGACACACATGAGACACAGAGACACACATGAGACACAGAGACACACGAGACACACATGAGACACAGAGACACACATGAGACACAGAGAGACACACATGAGACACAGAGAGACACACATGAGACACAGAGAGAGACACATGAGACACAGAGACACACATGAGACACACATGAGACACAGAGAGACACAGAGAGACACACATGAGACACACATGAGACACAGAGACACACATGAGACACAGAGAGACACGAGACACACATGAGACACAGAGACACACGAGACACACATGAGACACACGAGACACACATGAGACACACATGAGACACAGAGACACACATGAGACACAGAGACACACGAGACACACATGAGACACAGAGACACACGAGACACACATGAGACACACGAGACACACATGAGACACACATGAGACACAGAGACACACATGAGACACAGAGACACACATGAGACACAGAGACACAGAGAGACACACATGAGACACACATGAGACACAGAGAGACACTATGATGATCATCTTCAAACTCAGGGTTCTGCAGTTATTAAAATTTAATTTAAGACCTGCACAAATAAATAAATCAGGTCAAATAAATTAAAACAAATCAAGTATTTACATCATTAAACAGACTGCATTTCGCATTCAACTGCAAAACAGGGTAAAATACTCAGTGTGTCATTCAATATTTACATATGTATTGAAATTGGTTCATGTGCTTATATATTAATACATATTAATTAGTGGACGATTGATAATGGATTTTGCTGATACAATGAAATGCGCCAATACTAGTTAAATAGTGTTAAATAATGGTCTTAGTCTTTCTCTACATCGAATTAAACATGAAATATAGTTTATTGTGTGACCAAAATGCCAATAACATCCAGAAAAAAGATGATATGTATAATGCGGGACATTCAATTATAAACTATCAGTACAAAATACACCAGGACTGTTATTTTGAAATGTCTACACTTTACTTTCTTATTATACAATATAAACACCATGAAGTAAACATTGTCATAATTCATCAACAGTCGATCATAAGTAATTATTAGTCATAAATGTGCAGCATTCATTAATTGTGAACGGCTCTGAAACGTCAATCCTGCAGAATGTGCAACAGCTCCACGTTTGACTTTACACATGCAGTGCTCACATTTAATTAATTCATTGCCTTTTATAGATTAATAAACACATTAAGTCATTTCACAATTCCTGTTCTTCCAGCCCAAAAATTTAAGACCTCTTAAAATGATAATAACTTGACTTTTGTTCCATTTAAGATATTTAAAGTCATTCAGACGCGTGCACAAAAATTAATAGTGTGCATGGATAAATCTTAAAATAAACACTGCAATATGCCATACATATTTTATGGTGACTTTTATGGCCTTGCATTTGATAAAACATAATTTAAGATTTTGAAGGACCCGCTTAACCCTGTAAATACAAACACTGTGTCCTCACTCAACATGATCGATATCAATATGATCAATATGCATTGACAGGATTGATGACGGACACGGACTCTCTCGATCACACAGCTGAGGTCATCACGTCTGCTCACCTTCCAGCACCTGCTGGTCATTGAGCGCAGGGTACGGCAGCTCGCCCAGACTGAACACCTCCCACATCAGCACCCCAAACGCCCAGACGTCTGCCTTACTGGAGAACTCTCCCTCAGACACAGTCTCAGACGACAGCCAGCGCAGAGGGATCCAGACCTGCCTGTGCTGATAGTACTCGCTGAACACACACACACACAGAGAGAGAGAGACACACACACACAGAGAGAGAGAGACACACACACACACACACACACACACACACATTTAGAGAGACACACACACACAGAGAGAGAGACACACACACACAGAGAGAGAGAGACACACACACACACACACACACACACACACACACACACACACAGAGAGAGAGAGACACACACACACAGAGAGAGAGACACACACACACAGAGAGAAAGAGACACACACACATGTGAATTTGAATTGAATTTAATTGAATTTAATTGAATTTAATTGAATTGAATTGAGAGAGAGAGAGAGAGAGAGAGAGAGAGAGAGAGAGACAAACATGCATGTTTTTGTTGCATATATATCTGTTCTATATTCAATGTAAACACTATGCTTTGGCAATACATTGTAACAATTGTCATGCCAATAAAGCACATATTGAATTGAAATGAGACACACAGACACACTCTCTCAAACACACACTCACACACACACTCTTTCTCACACACACACACACACACACACACACTCTCTCTCAAACACACACACACACGCTCTCAAACACACACTCTCACACACACACACTCACACACTCTTTCTCACACACACACACTCTCAAACACACACTCACACTCTCACACAGTCACACACACACACACTCTCACACTCACTCTCAAACACACACTCACACACACACTCTCTCAAACACACACTCACACGCACTCTTTCTCACACACACACACACACACACACACACACACACACACACACACACACACACACACACACACTGTCTCAAACACGCTCACACTGTCTCAAACACACACACACACACACTCTCACACACACTCTCTCTCACACACACACCAGCATGTGTGACTGAGCTTCATCAACACTAGATGGCGCTCTACACACAAGCAAATGTTTATTTATACGGCACTTTTCCAAACAAGTTAACACAGTTCAAAGTGCAAGAAGGAATCAAACACAAAAACAATAGAATACGCCACATGCAAAACAGAAATAAACCCATTAAAATACAAGAACAAAATTTAAAAAGTATATAATTAAATATGAAATTCAAAACAAAAACATTAAAATTAATGAAAAACAAAACATAAAATACACAAAGCACATACAGGCCGGACTGAAAAAATAAGTTTTTTATTTAGATTCAAAAATATTAATATTTTCAGCACATTGTATGTCCTCTAGAAGATTGTTCAGCATAACGGCTAAAAGCAGCGTTACCAAATAGTTTAGTTCTACTATGAATTACAGTTAGAAGAATATAATCTATAGACCTGGGAGTCCTTCTGGGTCCTTCATATACATAAGCATTTTAGAAAAATAGTCTGGAGCCAATAAACTAATAAAAGATTTTTAAAATCAACAGGTAACCAGTGTAATGACTTTAATTCAGGTGTGAAGTGATCTCTCTTTCTGGCGTTTGTCAATATTCCAGCAGTATTTTGTAGTAGTTGTAGTTGATTAATTGTATTTTTTGGTAGATCTGAAAGGAGGGCACTACAATAGTCAAGCCTGCTAGTTATTAATGCATGCATTCATTTCTCTGTACTGATCAGAGAGAGAAATGGTCTTACTTTGGCAGATGATAGAATGAAGTTTTGGTAATATAAGCTTTAAAGTTAAAATCTGAATAATTTTTGGATTCAGTCCTAGTGTATTTAGGTTAGGGGTCCGTTTCTCTCTCTGCGCTTTTGATCCAATAATCAGAACTTCAGTTTTATCTTGTTTGAGTTGTAGGCAATTTTGTGCCATCCAGTGCTTCTGCAGCGGATCTCACAGCGCTTTAAAGATCTTAGAAAGGACTGAAGGAGCTGGTACCTGTTATAGACGTCTTTGCTGAGACTGAGCGCAGACACCTTCACGTGTCTCTGACCGCTGATCAGACAGTTCCTGGCCGCCAGGTCTTTATGCACAAAACCCTTCTTTGATAAATGCTGCATCCCATGAGCCACCTGAGCACAGATGGAGACCTGCGGAGCACCATGAACAACACAGTCAATGAGCTATTAAAGACACTCAGAGACGGCTCAAATCGGAGGAACTTACTTTAGTTTTGGTGCTGATGGGACGCGGCTTGAGTTTCTCATCGCTGCTTTTTGATATCCTGAGGAACTGTTTGAGATCGCCCTGAAAAACCAGAGAAAAGCACTCACATTACCACTTTACTACATGATAAACAGATATGAACATACATTCAAACAGATAGAAAGTCATCATGCGTATGTGCATCAGATTAAAGCTTTTGATACAGCTGATTATTCTATGTTGTAATCCAGAGTACATAGTATTGGTGTGTCTTATTTAACCCTATCTGCATTTTCTAACTATTTAACAGATCCCAATATGTAAATATTGATCACCAATTATCCGAACCATTAACAATTCATAAAGGTGTCCCTCAGGGCTCTGTGTTAGCACCAACGCTGTTTTCAATTTACATTAATAGCATTTCTCAGGTTATCTGTAGACAGATATACCTATATGCAAATGATGCTATGTTGTGGGATCATCATATGATGTTTTAAAACAGGCACATGATAGTTTTAATAACATTCAAGAGGCTTTAATGACATAAATCTAGTTTTAAATAGCACAAAAACAAACGTAATGTGATTTGGAAAAAAACAACTAAATAATAAAGACATTATAACTTCGGATGGGGCAAGAATTGAGGTAGTATCTTCATATAAATATCTCTGGCTTGATAGCTCCTTGACTTTTACCATCCACATAACTAATCTCCAGAAGAAAGTTAAATCTAGACTTAGATTTTTGTATCAAAACAGATCTGTGTTTACCACGTCAGCCAAGAAATACCACTGTTTTGCTCTTGTTTGATTATGATGATGTGGTTATAGAAATGCACATAAAGGTGTTTTGGAGCATGCATCATGCAGCAATTAGATTGATTACTAATGCACCCTTCAGAACGCATTATTGTGAATTATACTCATTTTGAATTGGACATCATTGCATACAAGACGGGAAATTCACTGGTATATTTTTATTTACAGTTGTCCTGGGCTTATTACCTGAATATAAGTTGCTGAAACCTCTTATTAATACATACACAACTAGAATATCTAATTATATGTGACCCTGGACCACAAAACCAGTCATAAGTGTAAATTTTTCGAAATTGAGATTTATGCATCATCTGAAGCTGAATAAATAATCTTTCCATTGATGTATGGTTTGTTATGATAGGACAATATTTGTCTGAGATACAACTATTTGAAAATCTGGAATCTGAGGGTGCAAAAAAATCTAAATATTGAGAAAATCACCTTTAAAGTTGTTCAAATGAAGTTCTTAGCAATGCATATTACTAATCAAAAATTAAGTTTTGATATATTTACGGTAAGAAATTTACTAAATATCTTCATGGAACATAATCTTTACTTAATATCCTAATGATTTTTGGCATAAAAGAAAAATTGATAATTTTGACCAATACAATGTATTGTTGGCTATTGCTATAAATATACCCCAGCGACTTAAGACTGGTTTTGTGCTCCAGGGTCACATATTTCCTTGATTATCCCTAGAAAGAAAACGTTTGACCGTTTGATTTTCTTTTTCCTGAAAATGCTAGTTAATGTTAAAGCATGGGCTAACCGCTGACTGCTACATGGAACTAATAAAGGAGTTTGGATGTGTTTAGTACCAGATCCACGTATTCCAGGATCATGTAATGTGGTTGTGTTTCTCTGCAGACTCCCAGCAGTCGTACGACGTGAGCGTGATTGAGTTTGCTGAACATCTCCAGCTCTCGTCTGAACTCGGTTCGGTGTGTTTCCTCGCGGCTCTCTAAACTCTTGACCAGCACCAGCGTCTCCGGCCCTGCCTCCTCTATCGCCCTCGCTTTAGCCAGAAACACCTCGCCGAACACGCCACGACCTGCACACACACACACACACACACACACACACACACACACACACACACACACACACACACACACAGACAGACAGACAGTCAGACAGACAGACAGACACACACACACACACACACACACACACACACACACACACACGACACACACAGACAGACAGACAGACAGACAGACAGACACACACACACACACACACACACACGACACACACAGACAGACAGACAGACAGACAGACAGACACACACACACAGACAGACAGACAGACCCAGACAGACACACACACACACACACACACACACACACACACACACACACACAGACACACAGACACACAGACACACACACACACACAGACACAGGCACACACACAGACACACACAGACACACACACACACACAGACACAGACACAGACACACACACAGACACACACACACACACACAGACACACACACAGACACACACACAGACACACACAGACACACACACACACACACACACACACACACACACACACAGACACACACAGACACAGACACACAGACACACAGACACAGACACACACACAGACACACAGACACACACGACACGCACACATGAGTGTGTTTCTTCATCAGGTTTGTAGAAATGTGTCACTGCATCAGTGTCTCAGCAATGGATGCTCTGCAGTGAATGGGTGCCGTCAGAATGAGAGCTGATTAAAACATCACAATAATACACTTTTTCACTGGAGGAAGAGTTATTATGGATTATGGACTCTATGGTATTTTAGGTAAAAACGTCTTAATGCTGGATTTGTTTCATCTTTTGTCTTCTCCAGATGTTAACTGATGGACTGGAGTGCTGTGGATTATTGTGATGTTTTTATCAGACTCTCATTCTGACGGCACCCATTCACTGCAGAGCATCCATTGCTGAGACACTGATGCAGAGACACATTTCTGATGAAGAAACAAACTCATCCTAATCTCAGATGAGTAAATTTTCAGCACATTTTCATTTTATGCCTTTAATAAATGAATGTGATTTCTTTAAGTAATATCCTAAATCTAGAAGCAAATATCATCGTAATGTAAAATCTTATTCTAAAAGTGAACTGAAGTGAGTTAGTGTGGTTTATTACCCAGTGTGGTGATGGTCTGCAGGTGCGCTCTGGGAAAGTGTAGTTTATCACTGCAGCTCTGCTGTTTCTCTGAGTTCACTGAAGGTCCCACGGTGGTTAAAGCCAATTCTTCATGGATCTCAGACATCCTGTGACCGTTCAGCTGAACAGCGCCACCTGCAGGGAACACAAACACCTCTAAATAACATGTGAAAACAGTACATGTGCCTTTGGGAAGTATTAGAAATGACAAGGTTGAACAACCACTACATATAAGACACAGCTGATTGATTAGTCTAATATTAAAGTGCCCCTATTATGGGTTATGAAAGGTTCATATTTTGGTTTTGGGATCCCCAACAACAGGTTGACATCATGCAAGGTCAAAAAACACTTTAATTTTCTTATAATATGCTTTTATTTTTACCTTATTTGCTCAACGACTCCCAAACGGTTCATTTTTCCTAACTCCTCCTCTGCGTGACGCTACTCTGCTCTGATTGGTCGATCTCATTTAAAGCAGAGTGCAGTGTTACTTTGTGTACAGCGTTATCGGGGCAACCGCTATTTTTAACGCTACAAAAGTGGCACCTAGTGGCAACAAGTGGGCGGGGAATATGCTAATGATTCATGTTGACGTCAAACAGGGATTGGTTTTAAAAACGACTCGTTTCAATGATTCAGAGTCGACTCTTTCTTTTGAGAGACGATAACTTTATACACGGAGCTCTTTCAGATTTAACACTCTGCAGATGTTTTCATTCACTTACTGCATGAAAGATCATCTTCATAAATACATAATAGGGGCACTTTAATCATGTGATAGTAGGGTACAACGGGGCTAAAGGCGCCTTTGATATTATTTTCGTCTAAACCACTAGATGGCACAAAAACATCCGCTTTTTTAAGATGCACCTGCAAATTTGGCTGATCCTCGATTGTGCTTACTTGATCTAATATTTTACGATTTTTATAATGTTGTAGATTTAAGCAGCAAATGAGAATCGCTAAAATTAATGCATATATTTTGAGACACGATTTTCAGTTTTGTTTAAGATTATTAAAGCAACAGTGTTTAAATAACGAAAGAATATGTAAAAGTATGGTATTTGGGGTAAAAAGCGCTCCTGCTGTTGGGGCTAAAGACACAGTTATTAACATGATAATTAATAGATGCCTGACTTTTCCATTTGCTGACATGATTAGATTCAGATGGTAAATATCATATATTATGCCAGATGTCCATATTAGAGATAATCACCATGTTTAGAATGAAACCATCATATTTAAAAACAAGATATTAATCATATCATATAATAAATAGTGCTGTCAAACGATTAATCGCGATTAATCGCATCCAAAATAAATGTTTTTGTTTACATAATATATGTGTGTGTACTGTGTTTATTTATTATGTATATATAAATACACACACATACAGTATATATTTTGAAAATATTTACATGTATATACATTATGTATTTATATTATTATATATAAATGTATTTAAATATATAAACATAAAATGTTTCTTAAATATATACATATTTATATATACATAATAAATATACACAGTACACATACATATTATGTAAACAATTTGTTTTATTTTTAATGTGATTAATCGTTTGACAGCACTAATAATAAAATATAATGCGTTGTTACTACTGTAAACTATATTCAATTATTATGGGGTCTCCTTCAATGCTTTCAGAAATGCTTTCATTTTGTTTCTGCATATTTTTTATATTAACATATTTTAATGACAGTATATTTAATTAACTAATTTTTTTCAAAATAAGCAGAAAATAGTACAAACTTTTGCTGGTGTGGGGTTTGCCACCTTATACGATTTTTAAACAAAATAAACAACTTGTATAATCATTTGTTGCTCCATTACTGTTGAATACAAACGTATGCAATTATACATTTTAGGCGCAGTGTGTCTTTAGCCCCGTTGTACCGTACCGTTCAGACACTCCATCTCCGGCTCTTCTCCGGACCGGTTCTTCTGCAGACGTTTGTTCTTGCGTCTCTGTTTGCAGTAGAACATCAGTCCCAGCACAGCGATGATGTACGCCACGGCCACGGCCACCGACAGCGCGATCGTCTGGAACATCTTAAACTGACTCTTATCCTCGTCTTCAGTGCGTGGGTGCACAGGCTTCTCTGAGAACAGAGACAGAACACACCACAGCAGGCCATTCGGTAAACTCTTACACATCGTTATTCATCAACATAAACAGTTCAGTGTAACTGTAGCTTTCTACTGTTGCCAGGCAACAATGTAACACACTGATAAGGAATGTGTCACTGGAGAGTGTATCAGAGTTTATAAGCACTTCAAAGGCGTTTCAAAACATCAGTGTAACTTCATTTAAATTGTCTAAACCTATTAAACACTGACCTGTTTTATTTTTAAATATCTGAATTAGTAATAAAATCTTAAAGATGATCATCTAATAGTCTTGTTTTATGAGAAATTGATTCAAATGTGAGTTTATGATTAAAACAAGAACAAATATCTGCCAACAGGCTCAGAAAAATCAACTTAATTCAAAGTGAAAACAAGTGTATATAAGATATTTGATCTTGTTTTAAGCATAAACTCACTTAAAAGATGTTTGGATATTTGTACTGAAAACAAAATAAAAACACTGAGGAAGAAATTGATTTTTTGCAGTCTATGCAACATTTAACTTAATGACTATTTTAAGACATTCTAAGGCCTTAATTTGTGGAAGGACGAATTAAGACTTTTTATGACCTTTTTAAGACCCACAGAAACCCTGTGTATTGGATAAAGCGCTATAAAAATAAATGTGGAATATGAAATGAAATAAACACGCTCTATGATCTGTGTGTGTACATGAACACATTGACTTGTCAAACTAAAATCTGCTTTACTTTTTAAAAAACACAACAATCAGGTTAAAATGTTCCTCACCCACGACATAGAGCTGCGCTGCCGTGTCTCTGATGCTGCAGGTGTTTCCTGCGATGCAGGTGTACACACCTGTGTCCTCAGTGGTCACGTCACTAATGACCAGAGAGCCGTTGGGCATCTTCTGAAACCTGAAGAAACACAATCAACACACGTCAACATCTGCTGCATATGAAGGACCATAATGTATGTGAGAGACAGACAGGTGCAGTGAGACAGACAGACAAACAGACAGGTGCAGTGAGAAACAGGTGCAGTGAGACAGGTGCGGTGAGACAGGTGCGGTGAGACAGACAGGTTCAGTGAGACAGGTTCAGTAACACAGGTTCAGTGAGACAGACGCAGTGAGACAGGTTCAGTGAGACAGGTTCAGTAACACAGGTTCAGTGAGACAGACACAGTGAGACACATGCAGAGAGACAGACAGATGCAGTAAGACAGACAGGAGCAGTGAGACAGGTGCAGTGAGACACATGCAGAGAGACATGTAGATGCAGTGAGACAGACAGGTACAGTGAGACACATGCAGAGAGACAGGTAGATGCAGTGAGACAGACAGGTGTGGTGAGACAGGTTCAGTGAGACAGGCACAGTGAGACATGCAGAGAGACAGACAGATGCAGACAGGTGCAGTGAGACAGGCACAGTGAGACACATGCAGAGAGACGGACAGATGCAGTAAGACAGACAGGTGCAGTGAGACACATGCAGAGAGACAGGTAGATGCAGTGAGAGGTAGATGCAGTAAGACAGACAGGTGCAGTGAGACACATGCAGAGAGACAGGTAGATGCAGTGAGACAGACAGGTGCAGTGAGACAGGTTCAGTGAGACAGACACAGTGAGACACATGCAGAGAGACAGACAGGTTCAGTGAGACACATGCAGAGAGACAGACAGATGCAGTGAGACAGACCGGTGCAGTGAGACAGGTTCAGTGAGACAGACACAGTGAGACACATGCAGCGAGACAGACAGATGCAGTGAGACAGGTTCAGTGAGACACATGCAGAGAGACAGACAGATGCAGTGAGACAGACCGGTGCAGTGAGACAGGTTCAGTGAGACAGACACAGTGAGACACATGCAGCGAGACAGACAGATGCAGAGAGACAGACAGGTTCAGTGAGACAGACACAGTGAGACACATGCAGAGAGATAGACAGATACAGTGAGACAGGTGCAGTGAGACAGGTTCAGTGAGACAGACACAGTGAGACACATGCAGAGAGACAGACAGATGCAGTGAGACAGACAGGTGCAGTGAGACAGGTGCAGTGAGACACGTGCAGAGAGATAGACAGATGCAGTGAGACAGGTTCAGTGAGACAGACACAGTGAGACACATGCAGAGAGACAGACAGGTTCAGTGAGACACATGCAGAGAGACAGACAGATGCAGTGAGACAGACAGGTGCAGTGAGACAGGTTCAGTGAGACAGACACAGTGAGACACATGCAGAGAGACAGACAGATGCAGTGAGACAGACAGGTGCAGTGAGACAGGTGCAGTGAGACAGGTGCAGAGAGATAGACAGATGCAGTGAGACAGGTCCAGTGAGACAGGTTCAGTGAGACAGACACAGTGAGACACATGCAGAGAGACAGACAGATGCAGAGAGACAGACAGGTTCAGTGAGACAGGTGCAGTGAGACACATGCAGTGAGACAGACAGGTGCAGTGAGACAGACACAGTGAGACACATGCAGAGAGACCGACAGACACAGTGAGACAGACACAGTGAGACAGGTTCAGTGAGACAGGTGCAGTGAGACACATGCAGAGAGACAGACAGATGCAGAGAGACAGACAGGTTCAGTGAGACAGACACAGTGAGACACATGCAGAGAGACAGACAGACACAGTGAGACAGACACAGTGAGACAGGTGCAGTGAGACAGACACAGTGAGACAGGTAGATGCAGTGAGAGGTAGATGCAGTGAGACAGACAGGTGCAGTGAGACAGGTTCAGTGAGACAGACACAGTGAGACACATGCAGTGAGACAGACAGGTTCAGTGAGATGCAAGCAGAGAGACAGACAGGTTTAGTGAGACACATGCAGAGAGACAGACAGGTGCAGTGAGACAGGTTCAGTGAGACAGACACAGTGAGACACATGCAGAGAGACAGACAGGTTCAGTGAGACACATGCAGAGAGACAGGTAGATGCAGTGAGATCACTGACCTGCTGGAGCTGCTGCTGCTGAGCAGTTTGTCTTTGAGCATCCACTGGACGTACGGCTGCGGGTCACCTGACGCCTGACAGTGAAGCACAGCCGTGTGACCCTGATAGACTGTGGTCTGCTCCGGCTCCAGCTTAAACTCCACATGAACTGACAAAACACACAGTGAATGAGTCCGAGTGTGTGGAACAAGAACTCATCACCACCCACAGCGTTCAGATCAGAACACACACACACACACACACACACACACACACAGACACAGACACAGACACAGACGCAGACGCAGACGCAGACGCAGACACACTCACACACACTCTCACACACACACACACACACACACAGACACAGACACAGACACAGACACAGACACAGACACAGACACAGACACAGACGCAGACGCAGACGCAGACACAGACACAGACGCAGACACACTCACACACACTCTCACACACACACACACACACACACACAGACACAGACACAGACACAGACACAGACACAGACGCAGACACAGACACAGACGCAGACACACTCACACACACTCTCTCACACACACACACACACACACACACACAGACACAGACACAGACACAGACACAGACGCAGACACACTCACACACACTCTCACACACACACACACACACACACACACACACACAGACACACACAGACGCAGAAACACTCACACACACAAACACAGACAGACACACAGACTCACACACATACACAGACTCACACACACACAGACACACACAGACGCAGACACAGACGCAGACGCAGAAACACACACACACACTCACACTCACACCTCCTACAGTGAGATGGACGTGTGCTCGTATCTCTCCATGTGCTCTGCTGGACGCCACACACACACACACACACACACACACACTCACACAGATGCACACTCTCACACTCACTCACACACACACACACACACACACTCACACACTCACACACACACACACTCACACACACACACACACACTCTCACACACACACACACTCACACACATACCTCCTACAGTGAGATGGACGTGTGCTCGTATCTCTCCCTGTGCTCTGCTGGACGCCACACACGTGTAGTTTCCTCCATCGGCGTGGGTCACTGTACTGAAGTGCAGAACTCCGTTCATCTGACCGGCGTGAGACGGGAGATCAGCGCCGTCTGCAGAGACACACACACGAGAAACACACCAGACATCACTGCACTGTGCTTTCAATCACAGCTGCTGATGACGCGGCGTCACAGCTGCCAAAACAACTAAAATAAACTCAAATTTTGAAACCTTTTTCCCTGAGTGTTCACTGAACATTTAAAACATCCAGCACCGTATTGACCCGAATATAAGACGATGTTTTTTTCTTGGAAATGCATCTGAAAAAACAGGGTCAGGGTCTAGACTTTGACATGTCAATAACACACACACAACAATAGGTGGCGCCATATACACATAAAACAAGTGTGCCATGAAATATGTAATGTACTGTAATGTGTGTTGTAAAGATCACGAGTCGTGACTGTCATGTTAGTCCGATGAGACCAAACGTCATCTGTAAGTGATTTTAAAACATAAGACTAAGATTATAATAAGATTTCACTTCTACTGATAATAAAATGTTACTAGGCTGCTATGAGATGGCTGGAGTAAATGTTATATAATTCAGATGGGATACCTGTTATTTTTATGGTTTATCAAAAAGTGTATATTTTTAAATGTCATTGTTGGTACATTGTACCAGTATTTACCATACTTTCAAAAAAAAAAAAATAGGAAAAATATGCAATATGAAAATAACTTAAGAAAAATTGTGTTTTACAGAAAAAAAAATAAAACAAGATTTGGTTCATCTGGAAAAAGGGGGGGTCGTCTCATAATCAGGGTCGTCTTATATTCGGGGCAATATGGTATTTGAAATGTTTTAGAACTGTTTTTTCTTGGTTATGCGATCGATAAACGAACATTCCATTTTGGAACTTTATGGGAACGTTACATTTGAATTTTCTCCGAGAGTTCCGAAAAAGTAGCAACATTTAAAGAAAGAAGAAACATTAGACTAGTGTTGTTTTTGGCGGCCTGTTTTATTTTTAGTTTTAGTCTAGTCTTTGTGTGAAGCTGTCATTTTAGTTTTTATTAGTTTTAGTCACGTTCATACTCTTTTTAGTCTAGTCAAGTTTTAGTCAACTATAAGTCTGAGCATTTTAGTCAGAATTATCCATGACTATTTACGTCTAGTTTTAGTCGACGAAAACTGATGACATTTAGTCTAGTTTTAGTCGATGAAAATTGTATTTTAGTCTCTTTTTAATAATGCAATTCTATTTAACCCAGTCAATATAGTATAAGTACCTAGCAGTATAGACGAAACCAATATTTTCTTTTAGCCAAACCCATTTCAAACAAGGTTAAGACTCAAGAATACATCCATTCCAGACACGGAAGACGCTCTGATTTGAATTTACAACATTTATTTTACCAACCAAACATGTTAGAAGCACACACACATAAATTTAAATAAATAAAAACAATAAATAAAATAGCATCACATGACAATGCCAGAAAAAAAAATACATTCATGTTTAACAAAGAGAAACAAGGTGCTTGAATGCTCGAGCTACAATAACGTACTAAAAAGTGCAAATAAAATGTGTGTTACTTGTATTGATTAAGTCAGATGAAGTCTCTTTCTCTGTGTCAGACTTAACTTTGTTTGTTGTCGTCTTCTAAATAATGCGCGAGCGGAGCTTGAGGAAGTGACGTCGCCTGCGTCTGCGCAGAGTGTTGCCATGTCTGCGGTTTTCCCGCGGAATTGAACTACTTTAACACTGTTGCCGTGGGTTGTTTTTCCCAATTGAGTAGCAATTGGGTGGGTTTTATTGCGAAAACCTGGCAACCCTGACAGCCCCTGAAGTGAGACCATGAGTGAGACACAGGAAACGCGACAAAACGAGACGAAATAACGTTATAACATTTCATTTCGTCTCGTTTTGGTCAACGAAAATGAAGAGTTTTTATTTTGTAAACCACATTTAGTCTCGTTTTTATTCGTCAACGATATTGCATTATACATTTAATTATCGTCATCGTCACATGACCAGCATTTGCGTCTCGTCTCGTTTTCGTCAGGTGATAAAGGTTCGTTGACGACGATATTTCGTCATAATTTTCGCAACACTACATTAGACGAACATCCAACTAAAACATTTCTGAAAAAAAAACTTTCCATGAACAATGGGGTCTCATTCACTAATAATTGCGTACATATAAAAATATTGCGTACATATTGCATATAAATGCTTCATTCATTCATTGCGTACGTTTTTCGTATTTATACGCACATTTGAACTTCTCACGAAAACGTTCCGCCTAATTCACAACACGTGCGTACGTACGCACATGAGCTTGTTCTTAAACTCGTTCTTCTGTTGGCGTCTTCTAAATGAGCGCCCGAGGTTAGTAATTAGCATAATACACGCCCAAACCAGCTCCATATAAGGGCTTCCCGCAAAGCGGCACTCGTCCAGAGGAAGACAACTATATCACCGAAACAAAAGAACTTTAACGATAATAAACGTGAGGTTTTTTTGCCAGTAAAAATGTGCTATTTAAAAGTGTATCCACTGAAAGAAGCACGGATGCGGTAACACAAGCCGTTATTGTGGTTTCACCAGAAATTCAGACGGTTGTCGAAGTTAAAAAACAATTAATATGAAGTTCGAGGCCAAAAGAAGAATTTCAGTTCAACAGAGGAAAAAAGACATATAATTGGACTTCTAATTATAGCCTACTTCATTATCAATTTTAATGTCTAGTTACTTTTCACCCACCCTGTAAATAACATATATAATTATATGTAGGGTTCTTTATACATGCTTATAAGGCGTACGTGATTATTATTGCATATAAGTTATTCTTGAATTTTTTCATACATTTAGAATACATTTTAGTATGAAAGTTTTTGATGAATCATGATTTATTCGTGAAAACGTCCGTACGCACATTTTACGCAACAATTAGTGCGTGCGCATGTTTAGTGAATGAGACCCATTGTTTCTCTTCTAATGTTTTGAAAACATTATTAAAGACCAGAGAACAAACACATGTGACCAGCGCTGGCAAAATGAGTCACAATGAGCACATTTTCACAAATGAGTTATTTTTAATATTTAAATTCTCCATTAAAAGACCTTTAAAGTGATATAAGAGTTATTGATGAGTTAAATAGGTTCAAAGCAAAATCACTGAGCAACATTGTATCTTTTCCTCCAATTCTTTTCTTGATAATCATAACTATATTACATAATCAGCTTCACCCCAGGCAGCTATTCCTTTTTAGGTGCTTCTTTTTTAATTACTGCATCATAATCATAATCTAACGGTGTTCTAATCATGTTTTCATAGACGGGTCATTTTTCTTTTTAACATTCATTTTCATAACAGTCTTCAGATATTTTCATTATCTCCATTACGACCGGTATATTTGTAGCAATAGACAACAATACATTGTATGGGTCAAAATTATCAATTTTACTGTTATGACAAAAATCATTAGGATATTAAGATCATGTTCCATGAAGATATTTTGTACCGTAAATATATCAAAACTTAATTTTTGATTAGTAATATGCATTGCTAAGAACTTCATTTGAACAACTTTAAAGGTGATTTTCTCAATATTTAGATTTTTTTGCACCCTCAGATTCCAGATTTACAAATATTGTTCTATCATAACAAACCATACATCAATGGAAAGATTATGTATTCAGCTTCAGATTATGTATTAATCTCAATTTCAAAAAATGTACCCTTATGACTGGTTTTGTGCTCCAGGGTCACATATTATATTATATTATATTATAATAATTATATTATATTAATTATATTATATTATATTATATTATATTATATTATATTATATTAAAAATAAAATAAAATAAAATAAAATAAAATAAAATAAAATGTAATATTTAATTTAATTTAATTTAATTTAATTTAATTTAATTTAATTTAATTTAATTTAATTTAATTTAATTATTTAATTTAATTTAATTTAATTTAATTTAATTTAATTACATTTTTTTCCAGTTAATTTACTATGAATAAAATAAAGTTTTTCTCAATGTATTGCCCTGTGTATCTTTTGTAAATATGTCCAATTTTTGCTTCTTATTTTGTTTATATTTTTCTCTCACTGTGTTAAACACTAATTACGATTCTAACTGAAGTCAACATGAAACTATAATCAACTTTTTAGTTCAGTAGGACACCGTTCTGGACTTATTGTATACAATTCATCAGTTCAAAATTTTATAACTGTTGAATCTTATTTATTAAATTTTATTAAACCGTACTGAATCAACGATGAACTGACTTTAACTGAAAATGCTTGTTATTGTCGTCTTTTTAGAGCTGCTTTATTATTGATGCATTATTGCTGTGGCACAATCTGTGTTTATTAAGCGCTATAGAAATAAAGGTAAACACATTGTTTTATATATATTATATTATATGGTACAGTGTCATATTACTCTATGAAATCCTGCCATATGTTTTTCCTCATTAAAGGTCCTGTTTCTCTTGTGATTCTGTAAGTTTAATGCTGTTTGATGTTGATCTGTTGACCCGTCTGAAGCGGTCTGTGCTGGTTTTTGTGCTCCAGGGTCACGTATAGAGCTGGTTGGTTTCTGTGGTCAGTGTCTGACCTGCTCTGCTCCAGTGTATGACGGGCGTCTCTCGTCCTGAAGCCACACAGCTCACGCTGCTCTCTCGGTCCAGCTGTAGACACTGCGCCGGCTGCGGGACGGGAGTGAACTTCAGCTTCTCTGAGAGAGAGACACAGAAGTACATCTACATGAGCAACCAAACACCAAGCACTCTTACTGCAGATAAACATGTGTCTCTTACAACATCAGAGCGGATGCTTTTCTGCTGTACTTTCTGTTTAAATGATGTTTGTTTAGTATCGAGACACTATTAGTTTCAGGTTTCAATTGTTTTTGTTCTTCTGTAATTTAACACACACAACAGCAGACAAGGGTTTATTTTTATATTTTCTTTTTATATATTTTTTGTTAAACTTTGTCATTTTTTAAATATTTTTTATTATTATTATTTTAATTTGTCAATATAGGTTTTATTATTTTTTATGTCAGTTTTAGAGAGATATTTGTTTTTTTTATATTGAATATATATTTACTTCTGCTAACATTTATTTCAAGTCTCTGTGTGTGTGTGTGTTCACGTGTGTGTGTGTGTGTGTGTGTGTGTGTGTTTGAGAGAGAGAGTGTGTGTGTGTGTGTGTGTGTGTGTGTGTGTGTGTGTGTGTGTGTGTGCGTTCACGTGTGTGTGTGTTTGAGAGAGTGTGTGTTTGAGAGAGCGTGTGTGTGTGTGTGTGTTCACGTGTGTGTGTGTGTGTGTGTGTGTGTTTGAGAGAGAGAGTGTGTGTGTGTGTGTGTGTGTGTGCGTTCACGTGTGTGTGTGTTCGTGTGTTTGAGAGAGAGAGTGTGTGTATGTGTGTGTGTGTGTGTGTGTGTGTGCTTTCACGTGTGTGTGTTTGAGAGAGAGAGAGTGTGTGTGTGTGTGTGTGTGTGTGCATTCACGTGTGTGTGTGTTTGAGAGAGAGAGTGTGTGTGTGTGTGTGCGTTCACGTGTGTGTGTGTTTGAGAGAGAGAGTGTGTGTGTGTGTATGTGTGTGTGTGCATTCACGTGTGTGTATGTTTGAGAGAGAGAGTGTGTGTGTGTGTATGTGTGTGTGTGCGTTCACGTGTGTGTGTCTGTGTTTGAGAGAGAGAGTGTGTCTGTGTGTGTGTGTGTGTGTGCGTTCACGTGTGTGTGTGTGTTTGAGAGAGAGAGTGTGTGTGTGTGTATGTGTGTGTGTGCATTCACGTGTGTGTGTGTGTTTGAGAGAGACTGTGTGTGTGTGTGTGTGAGAGAGAGAGTGTGTGTGCGTTCACGTGTGTGTGTGTGCGTTCACGTGTGTGTGTGTGTGTGTGGGAGAGAGAGAGTGTGTGTGTGTGTTCATTCATCTGTTACAGTTTTAGTCATTTAGTTATGTTTCGGTCATATTTATTAGTTTGTCATATGGTTTTTATTAGTGCTGTCAAACGATTAATTGTGATTAAATGCATCCAAAATAATATTTGAATAAGTATATTTTTATGTATATATAAATAAACACACATACAGTATATATTTGGAAAATATTTACATGTTTATATTTATATAATTTATATTATAAATAAATTGATTTAATATATAAAAATTGAATTTTTCTGAAATATATACATGCAGGAAATATATACATAATAAAAATATACAGTACACATATATTATGTAAACAAAAACTTTTATTTTGGATGTGATTAATAATTTGACAGAACTAGTTTTTATCAATTTTTTATTTCAGTTTTAGTTATTTTAGTACAACACCTTAAACTACATAAAAATAAGAAATGTTGACTTTGCAAATAGCTGAAATAAAATAATTTATATTTACGTTAAAAAAAAATTTGAATAATATATATATATATTTTTCTTTTATAATTTAAATATTTTTATTAATTAATAATAATAATATATTTTTTTTTTTTTTTTTTTTTTTTTTATTAATTAATTAATTAATTTTTAAGGTCTACATTGCATTGTATTTTTTGAAGTCTACCAGCGGTGGGGTGGGCTCTAAATTTGCACAGTTGCTTTTTGTTTTATATTACTGTTAAGAAAATTTAATAAAAGGTTGTTAACAAAAAAAGAAAAGAATAATAAAATTGTAAATAACTAAAACTATAAACTATAACAACCCTGCTCTCACACGAACCTCTGTGCACTTTCATTAAAACATTATTAATGATTTATTCAGTAAGCTGTCAGGCTTCAGTGCGGCTGATTCCAGTGTTTGAGGAGGTCTGTATGTAAACACACTCTCACCCAGAATCTGAACCCGCGCGCGTCCGCTGAGCGACCCGGCCTCCGTCACACACACACAGCTGTACGTCTGAGCGTCGTTCACCTCTGCGCTGTTGATCCTCAGAGTCCCGTTAGAGAAGAGCGTATAACGAGAGCCCTGCAGACGGAGAGAGAGAGTGTGTGTTAGACCAGACGCGGTGTGATCTCAGGACTCTGTTCATTCCCTCATTCACCTCCTCAGTGATCGGGACGCTCTTGCGGTACCATGTGACCCGTGGTTCTGGCGTGGATCGTGCGTGACAGTGCAAGAAACCCGGCTGACCCTCCTCCACGAGTGTGTCCTGCGGCTGAACGATCCATTCTGGAGAGGCTGGAACACACACACACACACAGACAGACACACACACAGACACACACACACACACACACAGACACAGACACAGACACAGACACAGACACAGACACACACACAGAGAGACACAGACACACACACACACACACACAGACACAGACACAGACACAGACACAGACACAGACACAGACACACACAGACACAGACACAGACACAGACACAGACACACACACACACACAGACACAGACACACAGACAGACACACACACACACACAGACACAGACACAGACACACACACACACACACACACACACACACACAGACACACACACACACAGACAGACAGACACACACACAGACACAGACACACAAAGACACACACACACACACACACACAGACAGACACAGACACACACACACACACACACACAGACACACACACAGACACAGACACAGACACAGACACACACACACACACACAGACACACACACACACAGACACACACACACACACACACACACACACACACACACACAGACACAGACACACAGACACACAGACACACACACACACAGACACACACACACACACACACAGACTATATTATATTATAATATAATACTATATTAGCCATGAAAGCCTGATGCATTAAATATGATACTCAACATAAAAAACATGCACACACTTATTTTTAGATTAAAAAATAATAATAATAATAATAATTTGTCAGGCTTTACAAGATATTATTTGTGAACATACTAAAAATCCCAGATCTTACAAACAACATCCTTCCGATTGATTAGCCATCCCAGAAAGCGAAGGGTTAGCAGTGTTAGTTAGTTGGTTAGTTAGTTAGTTAGTCTCTTGCTGTGTCTGGTGCTTCACTCACTGGCTACGGTGACGAGGAGCTCCTGCTGCTTCTGTCCGGCGGTGTTGCGGGCGACACACGTGTAGACGCCCGAGTCGGATCTGTCCGTGGGGCTGAAGATCAGATCTCCGTCCTGCTGATGGACTCGACCCTCAGACGCCACACGAGCTCCCGCACGCTCCCACCACACCTGCGGCTCCGGCTGACCCCGCGGCGGATCACAGCGCACCCGCTCACCACGACCCGCCGAGAACACACGGAGCAAGCGCTCGCCCATATCTCCGATCTCTACACACACACACACAGAGACACACACAGAGACACACATACACACACACACACACACACACGCACACGTGTCACACACCGGATGCGTGCGCACACACACACACACACACACACACACACACACACACACACACACACAGACACACACGTCAGTAACACACACACACACACACGAACACACACGTGAAAACACACACACACACACACACACGTGAACACACACACACACAGACACACACACACACACACACACACACACACACACTCTCTCTCAGAACAGCAGCCTGCAGCTACACACGAATCTGCTCTGAGACAAGGTTTTATTTTTATATTTTCTGTTTTATATAATTTTTTTGTTAAACTTTCAGTCATTTTTTTTTGCATGATTTTAATTATTTTAATTATTATTTTAATGTCAATATAGGTTTTATTATTTTTTATGTCAGTTTTAGTGAGTTTATTTGTTTTTTATATTGAATATATATTTACTTCTGCTAACATTTATTTCAAGTATCTGTGTGTGTGTGTGTGTGTGCGTGTGTGTGTGAGAGTTCACGTGTGTGTTCACGTGTGTGTGTCTGTGTGTGAGTGCGTTTGTGTGTGTGTGTGTGTGTGTGCATATATGTGTGTGTGCGTATGTGTGTGCGCGCGTGTGTGTGTGCATGTGTTCATGTGTGTGTGTTCACGAGGGTGTGTGAGTGTGTGCGTGTGTGTGTGTGTGTGTGTGAGAGTGTGTGTGAGTGTGTGTGTTCACAAGGGTGTGTGTATGTGTTTTCTCTCACCTGCGATCCTGAGTGCTGCCTCCACATGTACTTGTTTGTTTTCTCCGTACTGAGCCACACATTTATACACACCTGTGCTGCTCTGCTTCACCTGACTGATGTGCAGTGTGCCGTTAGTGTACACCACAACCCTGCCACACACACACACACACACACACACGTGAACACAGCAATGAGCCACGGCAAGATCATTGTAATATAAAATTAAATGTGAATGCAGCAACATAATACATTTTTAATTGTATTAACCAAAATATAAACAATTCTGCCACAAACGAGCTGTTGATTAGTGTTGATTAGAGCTGTGTACTGTTGCTAGGCGACGTGTGCGTGTCACGGGTGTGTGTTTATAGCGTCAGACACAATCTGTCTGATCAAGCGATCAAACACTCAACGCCTGTAATCCCAGAATCCCCTGAGTGTGTTCACAGCTGAAGACGTGCTTCTGTTTGCTCAGTTATGATTAACACTTCTCAAGCTGATGAACAACTGAAAGCATGAGTCAGAATCAAACACATTTACAGTAACAGAGATCAGATATTCATCATCATATCTTCCTGACGTCACTCTCAAACACAGCTGCTGGACTACACATCAGTCCTGAATAACACTAATATTCTGAATTAGACTTTATTTTTTATATTTGCTGACTTCACTTTAAATTTGAGAATTTTTGTTGTTTTTGTCATTTTTTATATGGCTATATAGTTATTAATAATTTTTATTTAAAAAAAAATTTTTTGTTTACACTTCAATTTTAGCGTTTTTAAAAGTTTTTTCAGCCTTTTTTATTCGTCTTTTTAAAAACATGTTTATATCGATTTTAATAATTTTAATTTTTAGTTTGAGTTTTTATAAACAAACAAAAATAGAAATGCTGTTTTGGCAACTAGCCGAAATAAAAAAGTAGTGCTGTCAAACGATTAATTGCAATTAATTAACTTTTAATTAATTAAAACTTTTTGTTTGCATAATATATGCATGTGTACTGTGTATATTTATTATGCGTGTATATATAAATACACACACATACAGTATACATTTTGAAAATATTTACGTTTATACATTTATATATTCATATTCTCATATTTTATATTATATATAAATATATTTAATATATAAACTTAAATATATACATGCATGTGTGTGTATTTATATATACATAATATATATGCATAGTACACATACATATATTATATAAACAAAAACTTTTATTTTGGATGCGATTAATCAAAATCGCATAAAACATTAAAATTAAATTAAATAAATTAATCGTGATTAATAAAAAAAAAAAAATTTAAGTAATTTTTTTGTTTGTTTTATTTAACTATAATAACCATCACATCTAAATGATGTCAATGGAAGAAAAATCCTTCATAATAAAGATTTAAAACAGCTCATGAAATATATGAAGCTCCTTTATTGCAAAAATCTATAAGAATGAGCTGTAATGAGACGCCAGGAGTATGAATCTGGAGAGTAGTGCATTGTGGGATAGGTTTTAAAGCCTTGAGATTAGTGCAGGATGTTATTAGCTCATTGAAACACATCAAAGCAGAACGTGTCCAAACACTCACCAGACTACCCATGATGCACCAGTCACAGACTCAATGGCATGATGGGTCATTTATCTGTGGGGGGTCTGAGCCTCTGAACAGCTTTACATTAGGGACGTAACGATATCAAAATCTCACGATACAATACTATTGCGATGTGAAGTCCACGATATTATATTTATTGCGATATTATATAATTGAAATGAACATTTTAAAGTTAAATTATTCTATCTAATGCACTTTGAGAGTTCAAAATTTAGAGCTGCAACTCATGTTTATTAACTAAGAAAACTCAGTGAATTGACTTGTAGCTGAAATTTAAAGGGAACTCAACTCTATTTTTATTTGTGATATACTGTCTCAGTCTAAATTACACTCACGCTGGTGTTTTAGAAGCCAAACAAATTAGAATATAATAATATAACAACAACAATGACAGTAATAACCATGTATTGTAAAACAATTGCATTGTAAAATAAATGAAAATGTATATTTCATAGGTATATTATTTCTGCTTTACACTACAGTAGGGAAATTACAATACTTCTTTCCTAATTTCTACACTTTCTGTTTTCACTTTAATTTAACTTAGTTTTAGTCATTTTAGGCACTCTTACCCTCTCAACACTAAAGAGCTGGAGCCTGTTTTTGAGCATCTGCATGTGATGTAAGGAGAGGAAACATTCAGAGATATGAAGCGTCTCACCGTGATTTGTTGACGATGGGTTCTGTGTCGTGGATCCACTCGATCAGCGGCGGCGGCTTGGCTCTGAACTGACAGTGAAACACAGCCTCCTCATTACTCAAAACCACCTGATCCACCGGAGCCACCAGCACACGGGGAACCGACTTATCTGAACACACACAGAGAGAGACTTCATCTCATGAATATACTGTACAACTCACACTCACTCTCTCTCACAATCACAATCACTCACTCTCACGCTCTAGATCAGACAGACATGCTGTAGATCAGACACGCTCTAGATCAGACAGACGCGCTCTAGATCAGACAGACATGCTGTAGATCAGACACGCTCTAGATCAGACAGACACGCTCTAGATCAGACAGACACGCTCTAGATCAGACAGACACGCTCTAGACCAGACAGACACGCTCTAGGATCAGACAGACATGTTCTAGGATCAGACAGACACGCTTGTAGGATCACACAGACACGCTCTAGGATCAGACAGACACGCTCTAGATCAGACAGACACGCTGTAGACCAGACAGACGCGCTCTAGATCAGACAGACACGCTCTAGGATCAGACAGACATGTTCTAGGATCAGACAGACACGCTGTAGGATCAGACAGACACGCTGTAGACCAGACAGACGCGCTCTAGATCAGACAGACACGCTCTAGGATCAGACAGACACGTTCTAGGATCAGACAGACACGCTGTAGGATCAGACAGACACGCTCTAGGATCAGACAGACACGCTGTAGACCAGACAGACACGCTGTAGACCAGACAGACACGCTCTAGGATCAGACAGACACGCTGTAGGATCAGACAGACACGCTCTAGGATCAGACAGACACGCTCTAGGATCAGACAGACACGCTCTAGATCAGACAGACATGCTCTAGATCAGACAGGCATGCTCTAGATCAGACAGACACACTCCAGATCAGACAGACATGCTGTAGACCAGACAGACACGCTCTAGATCAGACAGACACGCTGTAGACCAGACAGATACGCTGTAGACCAGACAGACACACTCTAGATCAGACAGACACGCTCTAGATCAGACAGACACGCTCTAGATCAGACAGACACGCTCTAGGATCAGACAGACATGCTCTAGATCAGACAGGCATGCTCTAGATCAGACAGACACACTCCAGATCAGACAGACATGCTGTAGACCAGACAGACACGCTCTAGATCAGACAGACACGCTGTAGACCAGACAGACACGCTGTAGACCAGACAGACACGCTGTAGACCAGACAGACACGCTCTAGATGAGATAGTTTTTAATCAGCTGAACAACTACTTAAACTCAAATGGATACCTGGATAATTTTCAATCTGGTTTCCGTGTGCATCACAGCACAGAGACAGCACTCATTAAGATAATAAATGATATTCACTTTAATTCTGATTCTGGCAAAATATCAGTGCTGGTACTACTAGATCTTAGTGCTGCGTTTGACACTGTCGATCAAAAAATACTTCTACAGAGACTGGAAAACTGGGTCGGGCTTTCTGGGATGGCACTCAAATGGTTCAGGTCATACTTAGAAGGTAGAGGTTATTATGTGAGTATAGGAGAGCATAAGTCTAAGTGGACGTCCATGACATGCGGAGTCCCACAAGGCTCAATTCTTGCACCGCTCTTGTTTAGCCTGTATATGCTCCCACTAAGTCAGATAATGAGGAAGAACCAAATTGCCTATCACAGCTATGCTGATGATACCCAGATCTACCTAGCCTTATCTCCAAATGACTATAGCCCCATTGACTCCCTCTGCCAATGCATTGATGAAATTAACAGTTGGATGTGCCAAAACTTTCTTCAGTTAAACAAGGAGAAAACTGAAGTCATTGCATTTGGAAACAAAGATGAAGTTCTCAAGGGGAATGAATACCTTGACTCTAGGGGTCAAACAACTAATCAAGTCAAAAATCTTGGGGTGATTCTGGAGACAGACCTTAGTTTCAGTAGCCATGTCAAAGCAGTAACTAAATCAGCATACTATCATCTCAAAAACATTGCAAGAATTAGATGTTTTGTTTCCAGTCATGACTTGGAGAAACTTGTTCATGCCTTTATCACCAGCAGGGTGGATTATTGTAATGGTCTCCTCACAGGCCTTCCAAAGAAGACCATTAGACAGCTGACATGCTGTAGATCAGACAGACACGCTGTAGGATCAGACAGACACGCTCTAGATCAGGCAGACATGCTGTAGACCAGAAAGACAAGCAGCCATGCTGTAGGATCAGACAGACGTGCTGTAGATCAGACAGACACGCTCTAGATCAGACAGACATGCTGTAGATCAGACAGACACGCTCTAGATCAGACAGACATGCTGTAGATCAGACAGACACGCTCTAGGATCAGACAGACACGCTCTAGACCAGAAAGACAAGCAGACATGCTGTAGGATCAGACAGACATGCTGTAGATCAGACAGACACGCTCTAGGATCAAACAGACACGCTCTAGATTAGACAGACATGCTGTAGATCAGACAGACACGCTCTAGATCAGACATGCTGTAGATCAAACAGACAGGCTCTAGATCAGACAGACACGCTCTAGGATCAGACAGACACGCTCTAAGATCGAACAGACACGCTTTAGATCAGACAGACATGCTGTAGATCAGACAGACACGCTCTAGATCAGACAGACACGCTCTAGATCAGACATGCTGTAGATCAAACAGACAGGCTCTAGATCAGACAGACACGCTCTAGGATCAGACAGACACACTCTAGGATCGAACAGACACGCTCTAGATCAGACAGACATGCTGTAGATCAGACAGACACGCTCTAGATCAAACAGACACGCTGAGGTCTGTCTGCGTGTGTAAACTCTCACTCTCACTCTCACTGCCGCCCACTATTCTTCTACTAAAGCTCTTTATCCTCGCTCCTCACGCTCTCTCCTTTCATTTGTAATTTTCATGCTCCAGCTGACCTCTTTATTCTTCAGCAGAGCTTTTATTCTGTCTGCGTGAGTAGCGCAGGTGTCTGATGGGAAGGTTGGCCGAGGTGTTGGGTTACGCTTTAGACATTTCTGCTTAGTTGCACACATGAGGTGACAAACATTGCAGAACACACACAATAAAAGCTGAGTGCACATGTGTGGGCATCACTGACACGCTCAAGCAGTCTACATAAACGGCACGTCTTCTCACACGTCAAACTAAACTATAATCTATGAATCTTATCTAGAAGAACCTGAGCTTGTGTCTATTCAAACCTTATAGTCTTACCAAAAATATTGAGGGTGATGTTCTTGTTACTGCACACTTTTCCAGCAGCATTTTGAGCACAGCAGGAGTATATCCCAGAATCCCCTGTGCTGAGGTTGGTCAGCGTCAGGATCCGGTCCTTTCTGTCCAGCTGAGCATCATCTTTGAACCATTTACTGCTCGGCCTGCACAGGTCAGAAACATCTTTTCACACAGAATCAGCGACTGCCACTAGACTATGATCAGAAACACATCTCTAACCTATGGAAGACAGTTTCTGTCACAGAATAAAAAAATATTTTTTATCTCACAATTCTGAGTTTGCAAGATATAAATTCAGAATTGCCAGAAAAAAACTCATAATTGCGAGATATAAACTCAGAATTGTGAGAAGAAAAAAAAAATCGGAATATTGAATATTAATTTTTATTTTGTGGTGGAAACAGGGCTTCCATTTGAACCTACATCATTCACTGTTCATATATTGCAGGAGTTCTGCGTGAGGATCAGACTCATATTTCACTGTCCAATCAGATGCTGGACTCACCGTGGATGTCCATCAATGTGACACTGCAGCATGATTCGCTCAGCCTCCTCTAGCTCCGCCTCTGAGGCGGGTTCATTCATTGTAATTGGCCCCCTCTCCAGCCCTGAGGACACACAACAACATCCACAACCAGTGTTGGGGAAAGTTACTTTTAAAAGTAATGCATTACAATATTGCGTTACTCCCTAAAAAAGTAACTAATTACGTTACTTAGATACTTTTTACGGAAAGTAATGCATTACAGTACTTTTGCGTTACCTTTTAAATATGAGCAGGGCTTGATTGTTTTTAATACAAGATGTTCTAATTATAGCAAATGTAAAGCCCTTTCACACCAAAAAGTGTAATGAATAAACCTCAGGCTGAAGGAAAAGTAAATTCACGTGTGAAGAGTAGAACACAGGAGAAGAAGGTTTAACACTCTTCAGCAATAAACAAACAATGAAGCACAATTGTTAGTTTATCTAAAGTCATTTTTGCTTATTAGTATGGTTTAACTGGATCATCAAAGGTCAGCAGCAAAGACATTGGTTAATAAAATGGGATTAGATACATTTGTGTTATTTAACATATTTAATTATTGCAGGTTTGCGTCATAATCTGAGTTTGTATTTCACTGTTTTAATTGAATGAATACTAAATCTTTTGCGAGTGAGATTCATATTTAGACTAGAACTACAGTAACATGTTCACACAGCGCACTGTCAGTCAATAAAGGGGGAAAAAGTAATGCGTTACTTTACTAGTTACTTGAAAAAAGTAATATTATTACTTGTAATGCGTTACCCCCAACACTGTCCACAACCATGACTAGAATAAATATAAAAACTCTCTACATCCAAAATTTCTCTATTTTCTTCAACAACAACAACAAAAAAGAGAAGAAATAAAAATCCAGAAATAAATTTGTTCTGTAATCACTATTATAATGTTGAGCAAAATAATTGTGAATATCAGTTTAACCATTATGTAGCATGATTAAAATATGACTTTAAAATGTTTTCCTGACTAAAACTAGACTAGACTAAAGCTCCCAGATTTTGTGTCAACTAAAACTTGATTTAACAAAAACAGGACAGGTTGACTAAAGCCCCTTTCACGCTGCACGTTGGTCCCGGAAAATTGCCAGAAAATTGCCGGAGTGCCTTCTGTGTGAATGCAAACACGTCCCGGGATTAATTCCGGGATTGATCCCGGGTTGGGGACCTAGTAACATAACCGGGTTCAGTCCCGGAATGAGCGCTGTGTGAACAAAAGCCGGATCAATGCCGTAAAGGGTGCGTCGTAGTGATGACGCACTTTATCGTTCGACTGATTTACCGGGTGTTTTGAAGGCAGATCAACGTTCACACGACGAAAAATGTGTAAACTGGAATGAAGCAGCGAACAGGGAGCTCCTCACTATCCGCGCTGAAGCTGAAATCATTCTCCAGTTTAGTGAAATGGTGCGCGGCGCATTATACACGTCACATGAAAGGTCACGTGTCTTTAGTCTTTACGGGTTGTGTGTGAATGCACGCACAGATTCCGGAAAATCACTGGCAGTGTGAATGCAGCAAATCTGACGATCCGGGAACAAATGCCGCAACACATTACCCGTGTGTTTTCCGGAATCTCTGTGTGAAAGGGGCTTAAGTATGATACAAACTAAAAAGAGTATTAGACTAAAGGTTTAAGACTGAATAAAAAAACAGCGTTTGTTTCTGGGTTAGTTAAGCGTTTGTTTCTGGGTTAGTTAAGCGTTTGTTTCTGGGTTGGCTAAGCGTTTGTTTCGGAGTTAGTTAAGCGCTTGTTTCTGGGTTAGTTAAGCGCTTGTTTCTGGGTTAGTTAAGTGCTTGTTTCTGGGTTAGTTAAGCGTTTGTTTCTGGGTTAGTTAAGCGCTTGTTTCTGGGTTTGTTAAGCGTTTGTTTCTGGGTTAGTTAAGCGTTTGTTTCTGGGTTAGTCAAGCGCTTGTTTCTGGGTTGGTTAAGCGCTTATTTCTGGGTTGGTTAAGTGCTTACTTCTGGGTTAGTTAAGCGTTTGTTTCTGGGTTAGTTAAGCGCTTGTTTCTGGGTTAGTTAAACATTTGTTTCTGGGTTAGTTAAGCGTTTGTTTCTGGCTTAGTCAAGCGCTTGTTTCTGGGTTGGTTAAGCGCTTATTTCTGGGTTGGTTAAGCGTTTGTTTCTGGCTTAGTCAAGCGCTTGTTTCTGGGTTGGTTAAGCGCTTATTTCTGGGTTGGTTAAGCGCTTATTTCTGGGTTGGTTAAGCGCTTGTTCCTGGGTTGGTTAAGCGCTTGTTTCTGGGTTAGTTAAGCGCTTGTTACTGGGTTAGTTAAGCGCTTGTTTCTGGGTTAGTTAAGCGCTTGTTTCTGGGTTAGTTAAGCGCTTGTTCCTGGGTTAGTTAAGCGCTTGTTCCTGGGTTAGTTAAGCGCTTGTTTCTAGGTGAGTTAAGCGCTTGTTTCTGGGTTAGTTAAGCACTTGTTCCTGAGTTAGTTAAGCACTTGTTTCTGGGTTGGTTAAGCACTTGGGTCTTCAGCTGCTTGAACTAACAAGCGTGTTAAATCTTGTGTATAACGGAGCGTCTTACATGTCAACACACATCTAGTGCCTGTATCGAATGTCAAAGACGTTTTATCTGTTGTATTTTTCTTTGTAATCCCATGATGCTCTTAAAGTGGGCCAGTAAAAGCTTCCATGCAAAGATAGTATGTTAAAAGTGCATTTTAGTTCATATTCATGGTGTCCCAAAATAGCACAGTTGAGTACACTTAAGCGTTTGTTTCTGGGTTGGTTAAGCATTTGTTTCTGGGTTAGTTAAGCGTTTGTTTCTGGGTTAGTTTAAGCGCTTGTTTCTGGGTTAGTTAAGCGCTTGTTTCTGGGTTAGTTAAGCATTAACTCTCCATGCAAAGAGAGTATATTAAAAGTGCATTTTAGTTCATATTAATGGTGTCCCAAAATAGCACAGTTAGATGATCTTAAGCTTATCTTAAGAAGTACTTAAGAATCATTTTTAGTATATTAAGCACAAAATTAGTGCGCGAAAATACAGCACTTTAAGTACATTATGGAAGTGCACTTTTTTAACCTGGGCCATGACGCCTGGTTTGCAGAGACACACACAAAGCTCACATTTGATGTTGATGGAGGCGTTGGCGGAGGTCACGGTCTCTCCGGTGGAGCTGCTGGAGGCCACACACTGGAAGCTGCCGGTGTCTGCGTGACGGTCCACCGCCGTGAACTTCAGGTTACTGCCCACCTGTAAGCGGCGGTTCGAGTCCTGCACACGACGGCCATCCTGCGTCCACCAGTAGCGCATGTCCTCCGGGCCACTGAGCTCACAGCGCAGGATTGCACTGCGGCCGTGTAACGCGTCCTGAGATTGGGGCTCTTCGGAGAAATGAAGTGAAGACGCCTGGATGATGAAGACTGAGAGAAACACAGAACCAGTCAGTCTACTGAACAAAACACTTTAGACTCACATCAGAGGAATAAACATCACCAGACAAATCAAACCCAACAGCATGTTTGCATTCATTAATGATGCAGTGAGATGCGTGAGTGTCAGCTCAGCTAATACAAACACACACACACACACACACACACAAAACCTTCATCATCGTCATCAGGAGCTCTGAGCTCATCTACAGACCTCATCACATCATGCATGCTGGGATACTTATATTTGCATGTATTCATTTTGCACTTTTACCAAAGCAACTTACAAATAAAGAAAAATCACAAGCTATTTGACAGAGACACAGTATCTGCAGCATGCAATGACAGGATTAGTAAAACTAGACTTAAACAAGCTAGAGCAGAGGATGCATTCATCAATTTATTGATTTATATTAATAAATAAGAGTTACACACTGCATAACGTGATGTTCTCACTCAGTGTTTTCCAGTACAAATATCTAAACATTCACAAATCAAGACACATTTACTAGAGACGCAAAATGACATCAGATAAGAAGATGAGTTGAATGAAGAATGAAAATCTGTCAGTGATGAATGAAAACTTGATTTTTAATTGAATTAAGTAGATTTTTCTGACCCATATTTCTTCTTATTTCAATTTCTCAGAAAACAAGATATCTTTATGTCAATATGTATATCTCAATTTAAATGTATCTTGATTTAGGAATCCTTTATTTAATTTTTCTGGACAATATAAACATTGAGCAAGGTTATTATAGTTACCTAAAACTAAAACTATAAAAAATGTGTTAGTATAATAAAATAAATGTTAACTGAAATAAAATTTAATTAAAAATATTTTATTTCAGCAAGTTTCCAAGGCAACATTTCTTATTTTTATTTAGTTGAACTTGATATACTAAAATATCTAAAGCTAAAAATTAAATACAAATTAACAAATTAGCTAAACATATTTAAAAACAACAAAAACTAATTTGAAAAAGTCAAACTTAAACATGAAAGCAGAAAATATAAAAATAAGATATAATTAAAAATATTACAACAACTATAACAGTCAATAATGCTAAATTTACACTGATATTAAAAAGAACATCATTATTTGTGCATTTATGGTTGTAGATACAGCGCTTAACTAACTCAGAAACAAGCATTTAATTAACACACTTGTTTCTGGGTTAGTTAAGCGCTTGTTTCTGGGTTAGTTAAGCGCTTGTTTCTGGGTTAGTTAAGCGCTTGTTTCTGGGTGGGTTAAGCGCTTGTTTCTGGGTTAGTTAAGCACTTGTTTCTGGGTTAGTTAAGCGCTTGTTTCTGGGTTGGTTAAGCGCTTGTTTCTGGGTTAGTTAAGCGCTTGTTTCTGGGTTGGTTAAGCGCTTGTTTCTGGGTTAGTTAAGCGCTTGTTTCTGGGTGAGTTAAGCGCTTGTTTCTGGGTTAGTTAGGCACTTGTTTCTGGGTTAGTTAAGCGCTTGTTTCTGGGTTAGTTAGGCACTTGTTTCTGGGTTAGTTAGGCACTTGTTTCTGGGTTAGTTAAGCGCTTGTTTCTGGGTTAGTTAAGCGCTTGTTTCTGGGTTAGTTAAGCGCTTGTTTCTGGGTTAGTTAAGCGCTTGTTTCTGGGTGAGTTAAGCGCTTGTTTCTGGGTTAGGCACTTGTTTCTGGGCTAGTTAAGCGCTTGTTTCTGGGTTAGTTAGGCACTTGTTTCTGGGTTAGTTAAGCACTTGTTTCTGGGTGAGTTAAGCGCTTATTTCTGGGTTAGTTAGGCGCTTGTTTCTGGGTTAGTTAAGCGCTTGTTTCTGGGTTAGTTAAGCGCTTGTTTCTGGGTGAGTTAAGCGCTTGTTTCTGGGTTAGTTAGGCACTTGTTTCTGGGCTAGTTAAGCGCTTGTTTCTGGGTTAGTTAGGCACTTGTTTCTGGGTTAGTTAAGCACTTGTTTCTGGGTGAGTTAAGCGCTTATTTCTGGGTTAGTTAGGCGCTTGTTTCTGGGTTAGTTAAGCGCTTGTTTCTGGGTTAGTTAGGCACTTGTTTCTGGGTTAGTTAGGCACTTGTTTCTGGGTTAGTTAGGCACTTGTTTCTGGGTTAGTTAGGCACTTGTTTCTGGGTTAGTTAAGCGCTTTTTTCTAACCCAGAAACCCAGTGCTTGGTTAAGCGTTTGTTTCTGGGTTAGTTAGGCACTTGTTTCTGGGTTAGTTAAGCACTTGTTTCTGGGTTAGTTAAGCTCTTGTTTCTGGGTTAGTCAAGCGCTTGTTTCTGGGTTAGTTAAGCTCTTGTTTCTGGGTTAGTCAAGCGCTTGTTTCTGGGTTAGTTAGGCACTTGTTTCTGGGTTAGTTAGGCACTTGTTTCTGGGTTAGTTAGGCACTTGTTTCTGGGTTAGTTAAGCGCTTTTTTCTAACCCAGAAACCCAGTGCTTGGTTAAGCGTTTGTTTCTGGGTTAGTTAGGCACTTGTTTCTGGGTTAGTTAAGCACTTGTTTCTGGGTTAGTTAAGCTCTTGTTTCTGGGTTAGTCAAGCGCTTGTTTCTGGGTGAGTTAAGCGCTTGTTTCTGGGTGAGTCAAGTGCATGTTGGGTCTTCAGCTGCTTGAACTAACAAGCGTGTTAAATCTCGTGTATAACGGAGCGTCTTACATGTCAACACACATCTAGTGTCTGTATCAAAGTCAAAGACGTTTTATCTGTTGTATTTTTCTTTGTAATCCCATGATGCTCTTAAAGTGGGCCAGTAAAAGCTTCCATGCATTATTCAGGGATGTGGAAGAAAAGCTTCAGGCAGATTCAGACCCGTCTGCGTCTGAAGATCACACTCACACCGATACAGAAGCAGAGCAGCCCATCTTGCACATTCATGTTTGCTTTTTAACATACTTATATGGAACATCTGTGTCATTTTTGATACTTCAAAACATGAACAAGTAAATGACAGAGTGTTGGGAAACTTTATCTGTACAACCTGTAAAACACCATGAAATGCCATCAGAAATGATCACGAGTAATAAATAAACGAATAAAGTCAGACCGTCATGACGATCAGTAAACAAATAAAAAACAATATACAAAAATTTTAGCATTAAACAAAATGTAGAAAATTACTTTAAATTTTTTTTATTACTTTTCCATAAACATGAATTACTGGTACGATGTATTTAAATGTTTCTGAAATGTGAGTTGATGGAAAAAAAACAATTTTTTTTTTATTTTTTTATCATTTTAAAATAAAACACTTATAAAGAGATGAAATATTATGTCTTTTTAGCATATCATGTGACCATTACCTGACTTCAGACCAGGGTTATTACAGTTAACCAAAACTAAAAATCATTAAAAAAAAATTGTTGCTTGAAATAAAATAATCATTAACTGAAATAAAATTAAATATTAAAAAACCCCAACTTATTTTATTTAGCTAGCTTCCAAGGCAACATTTCTCATTTTCATTTATTTTAACTTTACATACTGAAAACTAAAACTGAAATAAAATAAACTACATCGACATATTTAAAAATAACAAAAACTAATAAAAATGACAAAAACACAGAACACAATTACGAAAACTTTAACTAAAATTAACATGAAAGTAAAATATAAAAACAAAATCTAATTACAATGTTAACAAAAACATAAATAGTATCTCAGTGACAATAAAATAAAACTGCATCAGAGAATGGGTGCATGTGAGTGTGTTATTGAAATATTAACTATATCAACCAAAACTGAGAATAATGTGATATCACTTTATTTCACATTTATATCACAGATATCACAGGCATATATCACAGAGTCTGATCATAATCATAATCTTCTCTCAAGCAGCATCAGAAGTAAAGAGTAAGAACAGCAGGGAACGAGGTCAGGTTGAAACAGGCTCGTCTTCATTAAACTCCTAAACGAGCGTCGAGTTGTGTCATGAGGGACGTGTTTTCATTAAGAGTTCACATCCATCTGTCCGTCTCCACAAATAAAGCATCTCGTGTGGAATCTGTAACCAGCTGTAATCACAACAGCGTGGTAAAAATGCGGTAAAACGCCGAGACGCCTCTAAAAGCTTTTTAACCATTAAGAGCATTACAGTAAATGTGTGGCCACCCAGAATCTGCTTTACCGCCTCATTACACATGACACATCCGGGGCCCGGGGCCCTTCAGAGCCGACACATAAAGACGGCATTGTTCACAGTGCGTACCGTCATCATTCATGTGTTTATGATGATGCTCAGGATTATAGGCGTGAGATGCCTGGATAAAGAATAAACACGGGAACCGCTTCCAGTTGAGCAGAAGAGGAACGGAATGGTGTGTAAGTACAGATAAACAGGTGTAAATCACCACTAGATGTTTAGCTGAAGGATACACATCACATGAAGCAGTATTTTGCAATGATGAGAAGAAGCGTCCAAACTCGTGTCTCACCACACAACATCTCAATAACAAACACTGATTCTCCTCAAACAAACATCACGGCTCAGACCTTGTGAACGTGGAAAAAGTCATTTTGTGACGGCAGGATGAACCACAAATGTCTGAACGAAGGCACAAGTAATTCAAAAATATAATTCAATTTTAATTCAATTTACTTTTGCAAATTTTCAACCAGCTGGAGTGCCAGGAAAATTTATGTGCATTATTTCATTAAAATACAGAGAACAAATTTGGGAAACAAATCTAATAGGGTTTTTTTTGTTTTTTGTCATTAGTATTTTATTATTATTATTTTTTTTTTTTTAATGAAATTATGAAAATTAAACAATTCAATAAAGAAATGTCACTATAGTATGGAAGCCCGTTTCTGCCACTGAATAAAAAAATTAAAAAGTTAATTGCGACTTTTTATCTCACAATTCTGACATTTTTTCTCGCAATCGCGTGATACGAACTTACAATTCTCAAACACTAAACGGTTTTCCAACAGAGGATCACCAGTGAAACGCTGTCAGACTTATTCACTTATGAAACAAATCTGTACCCGAACACACACACACACTATTACACAGACACACACACACACATGTTGGTTTTTGTGGTTTATGGGGACTCTCCATAGGCGTAATGGTTTTTATACTGAACAAACTGTGTGTGCTATTGCCCTACACCTACCCTACACCTAAACTTAGCCCTCACAGGAGACTGTGTGCATCTTTAGATTTTCAAAAAAACACCATTTAGTATGTTTTTTAAGCCTTTTGAATTACGGGGACATAGGCAGTGTCCTCATAAACCACCTTCAAATTGTAATACCTCTGTTATACCCATGTTATTATACAAATTTGTGTCCTCATAAACCACATAAACCCACACACACACACACACACACACACACACACTATTACACAGACACACACACACAGACACACACACACACACACACACTATTACACAGACACACACACACAGACACACACACACACACACACTATTACACAGACACACACACACACACACTATTACACAGACACACACACACACACTATTACACAGACACACACACACAGACACACACACACACACACACTCACTATTACACAGACACACACACACACACACTATTACACAGACACACACACACACACACACAAACACACACACACACAGACACACTATTACACAGTCACAGACACACACACACACTATTACACAGACACACACACACAGACACACACACACACACACACACACACACTCACTATTACACAGACACACACACACACACACACTATTACACAGTCACAGACACACACACACACACACACACTATTACACAGACACACACACACACACACACACACTATTACACAGACACACACACACAGACACACACACACACACACTATTACACAGACACACACACACACACAAACACACTATTACACAGACACACACACACACACACACACACACACACACACTATTACACAGACACACACACACACACACACACTATTACACAGACACACACACACAGACACACACACACACACACACTCACTATTACACAGACACACACACACACACACACTATTACACAGTCACAGACACACACACACACACACACACACACACACTATTACACAGACACACACACACACAGACACACAATAGCCACCGCTTCACGACTGAGATATACAGCTCTCTATAGGTACAGATACTATAAAGAACATGAGATGATATCAACAAACACTAATTATTCCAGCTCTAGCCTTTAGAACGAAACACTAAAGGGCTTTTCACACCAGTATTAAATCTCCCGGTTAACCGTTCCCTGCAGTTCTCAATGATAACGCCTTCAAACACCATCATCATCATCATCATCATCATCACTCAGAAACACAGACAGATTCCAGAGGAGAAGCGCAGAGCTGATAAGAGCCTGACGATCTTCACTATCTGATCAATTAACTGAGAAAGGAAAAGCACTTTCAATCCAAGCAAAACATGGAAACTCTGTATGAATGTGGAAAAGAGATTAAAGCAGCGTTCTGGTGAGATCATTCACTAAACGAAGCACTAACGACCGTCTGCTTCATAAACACACTGAAAACCTTCAGAGATCCAAGACAAGACAAAACAGCTTTGATGGAATATATATATGAGAGCGCACTTACATCTTACCAGGGGCGTACATTTTGTCTAACAGTAGGGGGGACAATATACATAACAATTTCTCAAGAGCAGTTTTTGAAGGGGACACAAATAATACAGCTAAAATTGTTCTTGTAAGGATGTATACACAGAGGAAAGCTACTACTGTTAGTGTAGCAGGGAGACTAAGGTGTTACTTTAATGACAAATGTCGAGAGTGCATTATTGTAGCACGAAAGCACACCAACTTGTGATTGAGCTAATCAGAATTACAAAAGACGGATGACAGACGTCATCTCTAGTGGCGCAGGTGGTAAGACGTGTGTCGTAGCTCTTTTGACGCGAACGGGTTCGAATCCACCTTTTGGCGAACTTTTTTTCTCCCTTTTCAGATTTCACATCACATCAGAAAAGCATTTATTTTCCATAAAAATGAAGGAAATAATCAAAAAGTTGAAAATAAAGTAACGGGTTAGGGAGGGCTTTATTGTCACATTAAGGTGGCATCCATTTAATAATCTGAATTAATATTAAAAAAATTTACACAACTTATTATTGCATACTGTTTTATAATGTACTACAATACTGAGGTGCAGATAATTGGCACTATTTGCAATAAGTAGTATAAATAGCAGAAAAGCCTGCTATTATAACAGTGTAAACAGAGTAGCTATTTGTGCCTTAAAATAATAATCTCTTCCCCAGAAACACGCTGCTCTCGCAAAGAGAGAATAATCATCTGATGTTTAAGTGAATAAAATAGCTAATTGACAGCCTTGCTTACTGTAGTTCCACTACTACTGAGATTCTCTCTCTAAACCGGACGTGTGTGTGTGATATATAAGAGGAAAGCATTTGGATCAAACCACGGGGGGCAACACAAACGCCCGTTTGCGTTTGTGTTGTTGTACTACTTACACAGTTATTTTAAGTGTAAAACATTATTTACAAGTGGTTATTTAAATCATATTTTTAGGGGGGACAACGCTCAGATAGGGGGGGTCAAGGACATTATGCTGATGAGCTTATTAATGTTAAAAAGATTGGTAGCTTTCACAGAATGTTCTGCTAATCATTTCATATTCAGTTTTGTGAGGTTTGCTTCAGATCAACAGAAATTAAACAAACTACAACTGAATTACAAATACAACTGACATAGATCTCTACATTATAATTCAATTATGACTTGAGTCATGATTCATTAAAAATATTGAATTGTTAATCCAACAGAACA
>CM041801.1:1233594-1243594 GCA_023376895.1 Aspiorhynchus laticeps | reverse complement strand
GATTAGCAGCGCACACACTCGTGCTGAAAGACGTCATTGAGGGCCGAGGGCCCGTGAGGAGGCTCTGGGGCCCCTGGTGTCAGTTATCAGGCTCCTGCTGCGCTCCAGTAATCCTCAGGTCAGCGCTTACAGAGGACAAAAACTGAGCTCTGACAACCAGAACACAATCATCCGATTCAGCAGTGTTTACTAACTCAACCGTCACTCGTACTAGTGCTCCTAGTGCTGAAAATGATTTAAAATCACACAAATCAGGCATTAAAATCAGCTCAAATAACACCAAATCAATTATTTTCTTATTAATTAAACTGTTTTTGTCTTTGACGAACCAGAGTCAAGAATCTGGATATATGAGGAATCCTGATCTTAAAAGTGTGATTTCTAGAACTGGATAAATCGAAGAAATTAATACAAAATTTAAAACACAATGGATGTTTTTATAATGAATACACATATTTACTAGTTTATTCATTACTTACTATTTACCAAAAAAACATTTTTTTATTCCTGATCTCTAAATCATATTCAGTAAATCACGAACAACTGAAAAAAAAAAAACATATATTCAACAAGAGAAACAAGAGAAAGAACCCTGAAAGGCAGGAAGAAAACACCTCAACCACGCCGAAAACCATAGCAACACCCTAGAAACCACCCAACACAGCCTAGCAACCACCCAAAACACCCTAACAACACCTTACAAACTACCCAACACAGTCTAGCAACCACCCAAAACACCATAGCAACAGCCTAGAAACCACCCAGAATACACTAGAAATCATTCAGAACACCATAGAAACCAAAACACCCTAGCAACACCCTAGAAACCGCCCAACACAGCCTAGCAACCACCCAAAACACCCTAGCAACACCTTAGAAACCACCCTAAACACCCTAGCAACATCCTAGAAACCACCCAGAATACACTAGAAACCGTTCAGAACACCCTAGAAACCAAAACTCCCTAGCAACACCCTAGAAATCACCCAACACAGTCTAGCAACCACCCAAAACACCCTAGAAACCACAGAGAATACACCAGAAACCATTCAGAACACACTAACAACACCCTTGAAACCATAAAACATTAGCAACACCCTAGAAACCACCCAGAAAACACTAGAAACCATTAAGAACTCCCTAACAACACCCTGGAAACCAGAACACCCTAGCAACACCACCCGACACAGTCTAGCAACCACCCAAAACACCCTAGCAACACCCTAGAAACCAGAATACCATAGCAAATCTCTAGAAACCACCCAGAATACACTAGAAACCATTAAGAACACCCTAACAACACCCTGGAAACCAGAACACCCTAGCAACACCACCCGACACAGTCTAGCAACCAACCAAAACACCCTAGCAACACCCTAGAAACCAGAACACCATAGAAAAACTCTAGAAACCACCCAGAACCACTCAGAATACACTAGAAACCATCCAGAACACCATAGCAACCATAGCCAGAACCCCTTAACATCAGCCTAGCAACCAATAAAAACATTTACTTAAGTGGAAATTTTCTGGGTTTCCGTGTTTTCACTGTTATACGCTAGGGGGCGCTATTACGCATCTCCTGAATGAGTCTGAAGCATGCCGATCAAAATCACAGACCAGGAAGACGCAGAAACCAGCGATCTCATATGTAAGCATATGTATATGAAAAATAATGCGATCATCAACACTAACCGCATATAAATGAAAACTGCCTAATGTTACAGAGTGAAATGTGGATCCAGAAAGTGTTAAAGGCCTGTGCAAGCTTTGGGATACTGATGGAAGCCATCTACTGCATCTTTGCTTTGATAATATTACTGAATAAGATCCATATGTAGTATTTGATAAAAATTTGATTTTCTCAGCTTTTTGCTTAAAGTGCCCCTATTATGGATTTTTGAGAATGATCTTTCATGCAGTGTGTAAGTGAATGAAAACATCTGCAGAGCGTTAAATCTGAAAGTGCTCCGTGTATAAAGTTATCGTCTCTCAAAAGAAAGAGTCGACTCTGAATCATTGAAACGAGTCGTTTTTAAAACCAATCCCTGTTTGACGTCAACATGAAACATTAGCATATTCCCCGCCCACTTGTTGGTCTGAATGAAAATGCAAATTCAGTCTTTGCCACTAGGTGGCGCTTTTGGAGCGGTTTCCACGGTAATGCTGTACACAAAGTAACACTGTGCTCACAAACACTGCTTTAAATGAAATCGACCAATCAGAGCAGAGTAGCGTCACGCAGAGGAGGGGCTTAGAAAAATGAATCGTTGAGTGAATCATTTGGGAGTAGTTGAGCAAATAAGGTACAAATAAATGCATATTATAAAAAAATTAAAGTGTTTTTGACCTTGCATGCATTCCCAAGACCAAAATATGAACCTTTCATAACCCATAAAAGGGGCACTTTAAAATGTTGCTTTTTTTATGAAACCAACCTACATTCAAGTGTTGATAAAAAACAATGCTTGAAGCATTGAAGCAAATTGTTTGAAAGTAGAGGGTCTGATCTTTATTTTGATGCATTGCATGTTGAGATATTCATACAATAAAATAGTATGAAGGCCATGAAATTTTAGAGAAAATCAGCAAAACACAGGCGGGGAAAGAGTTAAAACACAGTCTTAACACAGTAGCTAAGTGTATTCAACCAGCCGCAGCTTCTCCTCACAGTACAGCAGTGTCTCTTCATGTCAACATGTGAATGGAATAAACCCAACTGCAGTCCAGACTGGAGAAGTGCGTCAGGATCCAGGAAGTGGACGAGTGTGATCCCTAACATCCTGGTCACTCAATCAGCGGAGCGGACCGGACGGATCCGGGAGTGACATCAGCGTCACATGACCTCGTGAAGACCTGTCCGATCACACTGCAGAGCCTCGTGAAGCACTCTGATGGAGTCATCTCATATTTAGTTGCATTAGTGTCTGTGGGAGTGCTGTGGCTCTCCGGGGGGGAGAGGAGGGGGGAACGGAAAACTAGGTCAGGATGAAGCTGAAAGCAGTGTCATATTAATACTCTCAATTTCCCCAGTAACTACTTTACCAGTGAGTGTGCTTTCTTCATCTCTCTGACATTTCAATTACAGCAGCAGACGCTCGGAGGGACAGGAACGCCGAGTTCACTTCAGCAATCACAGAGCACAAATCTCAGATACTCGTGTAAAGCTCAGGCACACGAACTCATTTATACTTCTACAGCCCGGATGAAGGTTAAGGGGAAGTTTTTCATTTTTCATGCACCGAATACAACGTCAAAACAAGCCCCTTTCACTCAAAAAAACCCACTGTAGTATTCATGCCAGGCCAGTAGTTGGCGATGTCACTTTGTAAAGAAACGCTACGTGAACACGTTTTTACAAATTTGCATTTTCTTTGTGGTTTGTGATAACGATTTTTAAAAATATGCACTTAGAAACCCGTTTTCAAAAGTTTGCGTTTTCAGCCTCCCAAAAAAACACAGTATAAATGAACGGCCAAAACACATTCGGCCAAAACAATGGATTAAATGGATAAAATCACCATAAAACAGTTTTAAAAGTTGATTAGTTTGCATCTGTACAGGCTCCTGTTTTTAGTGTCATGTTGATTTTTCTCCATAATGATGGGCTGCAATTAGGGGTGGGCGATATGATCAAAATTTATCACGATTAGGGTTGCAAAAAGTTGGACAATTTCTAGTAAATTTTGGAAACTTACCGGGAATTTTGGAAACTTACCGGGAATTTTGGAAATTTACCGGGATTTTTGGAAATTTACCGGGATTTTTTGAAACGTACCGGGATTTTTGGAAACGTACCGGGATTTTTGGAAACATACCGGGATTTTTGGAAATTTACCGGGATTTTTGGAAACTTACCGGGAATTTTGGAAACTTACCGGGAATTTTGGAAATTTACCGGGATTTTTGGAAACTTACCGGGAATTTTGGAAACTTACCGGGAATTTTGGAAACTTACCGGGATTTTTGGAAACTTACCGGGAATTTTGGAAACTTACCGGGAATTTTGGAAACTTCCCGGGATTTTTGGAAATTTACCGGGAATTTTGGAAATTTACCGGGATTTTTTGGAAACTTACCGGGATTTTTGGAAACTTACCGGGAATTTTGGAAACTTACCGGGATTTTTGGAAACTTACCGGGAATTTTGGAAACTTACCGGGAATTTTGGAAATTTACCGGGATTTTTGGAAACTTACCGGGATTTTTGGAAACTTACCGGGAATTTTGGAAAGTTTCCGGAAATTTACCGGAAATTTTCCCCCCCTTTGCAACCCTAATCACGATTTGAGTAATTTTACATCATGATAAAGATATATATCACAATATAGTTATTTTTGCATGGTTTTTATGATATCAAAGATTTTGATACCATAGAATTTTCATAATTCTTGTCACCACTATCAATATCACAGAAAAACTAATACAAGCCTAAAAAAAGAGAAAAACTCAATCTCACTGAAGATAAGAGACTAATTACAAGCAACAGGACAAAAAACTACAATACATAAATGCTACATACATTGTATAAATTAATCAAAAACACTGTGTAAATTAAATTTCATATTATTAAAGATGCAAAAGTGATTGTCAAGAGCAGTGAGATATTTTCTCTCACTGTTGTTTGATTAATATCAATGACAGACAGGAGGAATATTAGACTACTGTCACTTTAAGACCTAACATCTGGATCCAATATACTGTTACACATGTGTTTACTGTCTCAGCTGTTTACTTTCACTTGAGACCTAAATGACTGGATACTTGCAAAAATGGGCATTTTAATATATATGTGTCCCTGGAGCACAAAAGCAGTCATAAGTAACACAGGTATATTTGTAGCAATAGACAAAAATACATTGTATGGGTCAAAATTATAAATTTTTCTTTTATGCCAAAAATCATTAGGATATTAAGATCATGTTCCATGAAGATATTTAGTACCGTAAATAGATCAAAACTATTGATTAGTAATATGCATTGCTAAGAACTTAATTTGAACAACTTTAAAGGTGATTTTCTCAATATTTAGATTTTTTTGCACCCTCAGATTCCAGATTTACAAATATTGTCCTATCATAACAAACCATACATCAATGGAAAGCTATTTATTCAGCTTTCAGATGATGTATAAACCTCAATTTCATAAAATTGACACTTATGACTGGTTTTGTGGTCCAGGGTCACATATAGTTTTTAACCGTTTAAGTCCAATAAAGCAACAAAAATGCACTCTATGAGCAGCGGATTCTATGAAACTCTGCATAAAGAGCTGTTGTTTGCATTTAAACATCTTAAAATCACTTGTTTTTAAACCACAATGCTTAAAAATGTGTGCAAACAATCAATTTTTGTGACCACGGCACACAGCAACTTGACATAAGTGCATAACTGTGATAAAGACGATAGTCTAAAATCTCTTCCATTTAATCGTGTCTACAGGTTTATACACTATATTGCCAAAAGTATTGGCACCCCCTTCTGATGAACAGGTTTGACTACTTTAGTAATTTCTATGAGTACAAATCTTAATGTTAAAGCATATAATGATATTCTAGGAAAGTGTGTGCTTCTAATATTATAGCAACAGTTTGGACTCTTTTCTATTCTAACATGACAATGTCTCTGTGTATAAGACAAGGTTCAAAAAGAAAATGATTGAAGAACTTGACTGGTCTGCATAAAACCAAGTCCTAATCCCAGTTTAACACCTCTGGTGTGACAGTAAATGCAGACCTTGAGACAAAAACTCATCACCAAACACCAATGACTTGTACATATGGGTTCAGTCATTTTAGACACTTACAAAACTATTGAACAGAGATGAAATACAATTATTAAATACATGAATTATGTTCCCATCGTTGTTGCCACAGATTTGGAAGTGCATCTGTTCTAAAGAAGGGGGTGCCAATACTTTTGGCAATATAGTGTATAAACATCAGAGAGAATCATTTAATTAACTGTGACACTCGTCACAATCATCATCCTCCTAACGGTCACCAATGTGCTCGAGCTGTTAGATGATCTCCACTAAAGAATGAACACTAATAGATCCACACTAAACAGTGTGAGACGCTCCTGCAGTGACACACAGAGCTCTGAGACCGGATTAGACACGGTACATTAACATTTCTGAGCCGCTTCAGACCCGATCCGTCTGATAATGGAGGAATCCTGATCTCTCACTGCAGCGAGATGAGGGTCAGACGGACAGAGACTGACCACACACTCCTGTGAAGATTAGTTCTGCTGACTTACACTCGCTTTCACACATGTTCAAGACGTCTGGAAGGAGCTTCTAATGATTTCAGCCTGTGATACGGTGTAAAACATACACTGATTCTCTGTAATAACACACATTCATCCAGCGCAGTGGGGTTTACACCAGCAGGGTTTCTGCAGGCTTTATGGTGGATAACTTAAGACCTTAGTAAAGAAAATGTAAGGAATAAATGTAAGGGAACACAATATAAGTGTCCCTGGAGCACAAGTCATAAGGAACACAGGTATATTTGTAGCAATAGCCAACAATACATTGTATGGGTCAAAATTATACATTTCTCTTTAATGACAAAAATCATTAGGATATTAAGATCATGTTCCATGAAGATATTTTGTACCGTAAATATATCAAAACTTAATTTTTCATTAGTAATATGCATTGCTAAGAACTTCATTTGAACAACTTTAAAGCTGATTTTCCAAAATTGGATTACTAGTGCTCTATGGAGTCCCTAAAGGGACATGATAATTGAAAAAAAGATGGGAATGGGAAAAAAATACCAATGTTTTGCATTTTAGTTTTGCATTTACACAAATATCTACTTCTCACTGGTTCATCTCTGATGATTGTGCTAATATAGTTTACAAACAGTGATTAAAAAAAACAAACTTTCAATTAAATATAATATTTTTGTTAGATATTGACAGCTGTTTGGGGATATATTACAAATGTAACATGGGGATATACAGTTGTGCTCATAAGTTTACACACGCCTTGCAAAATGTTAATCATTGAAACCAAATATTAATGCATTGTGTGGCTTTCTTGAGCATCAGTGCATGTTTTCACCGTTTGTTATAGTTATGAGTCCCTCAATTGTCCTGTGTTAAAATATGGATTTCAAAATCATACAGTCAAGGTTAGAAAACCAAATGTGCAGAAGTTGGAGGATTTTTCTGAAGAACAGCAGGCAGAACAAACAGAACTATCACAAAATATAAAAACATTCGTGGATCATCCTGGAAAACGACACACGGTATTAAGATTCAAGGGTGTGTAAACTTTTGAACGGGGTCGTTTTTATAAATTCAGTTATTATTTTGTCTTGCGGAGTAGACATCTGTTATGTGAAATAGCTTATTCAGGACAGTACTAAATAAAAAATAACATGCAATTTTCATGATGTCTCTTATTTTGTTTCAATTATTAACGTATGCAAGGGGTGTGTAAACTTATGAGCGCAACTGTATATACAAATGTTGTATTTTTTGGACCAGTTTTAAAGTTTTGTTCCTGAAATCCACCCTTCTGCTGGGATCAGAATAATCCAGTTTCTTTGGATCAAAAGCATCCCAATCTTACGAAAACGTTTGAACAACACAAACTGAGGATTTAATCCAGATCAAAACTAAAATTGGATTTTGTGACCTAATCCGAATTCAGATTCATTTTTTTCTTTTGAACAACCCATTTTCAAGATTTGATCCAATCAGCCAAAATCCTGCTAAACGAAATAATTACGGACTTTAATTAGAACCATTACTAGTGTTTATGACAAAGAGAGAACAATATAATATATAAATATAACATGAGGTGAATTTTACAGGTTTTTAAGAGTTATGTGGGTTCTGTGTAATATTCTTGTTTATTTTAAAATGGTTGTTGTGTTGTTTTTGCACTGCAAAAAAATGCTTTTCTTACTTTAGGATTTTCTATACATGTTAAAAATTAAGTGAGTTTTAGCTTGAAACAAGCAAAATAATCCACCAATGGGGTAAGCAAAATAATCATATTTCAAACAGAAAACAAGATTATTTTGCTTGTTTCAAGCTAAAACTCACTTAATTTTAACTTGTTTTTTTTCTGAAAACAAGACAATAATTTTACTTCCTCCTCGATTTAAGAATCTTTAGATATTTTGACTGAAACCAAGACAAAAAATCTAAATAAGAAAAGTATTTTTTGCAGAGTGCATTGTTTGTTGATCCTTTTTCTACCTTACTGGGAGCGTATGGCTCATATAGACATCTAACATCTGCTGGATTCAGTTCAACACTAAAATACTGTCTTACGAACACAAACCACACACATCCACCAAAGCAGTGTGTCTGTGGTTCTCTATTCAGTCCATGTTAGACAGAACCTGCATGCATTAGAAACGCTCCACTAATGAAGAGACGTCTAACACCGGAATCTCCCACAGCATCAGATGAGGAGCCTCTTTATTCAGAGCAGATCATTAATGTCAGTGTTATAAAGCCCAGGTGAAACGCTTCATGGGGCTAAAGATGGTATTTCCATTAATCTCACATCTGCCGAGGAGATGGAGAACTGGTCGAGCCTGACTAACGAGGTCTGACTGACTACCTCACCCGTCATCGTCATTAGTAGAGCACATGATTACAGTGATCGGGTCACGCTCGTTACATGAGTAATCACACAGGACGCATGTTTAACAGCGGCTCATGGGAACTCGGCGAGGAAAGGGTTAAACACACATTCCCTCTCTAATCCGCCTCAGAGAAACACGTTCATTCACAGGATTAAGTCGCACTGGATGCTTGACAAAACGTCCTCTTAATGGTTTATTAGTATGTCCATCACAGCCTCGGTGTTAGAAAGAAAATAGTGTCCCTGAAAGACGTCCATATCAACCGCACACAAAACTTGGAGACGCCAAACATCTCCAAAGCTGCACTATATTTAGCATTTCTAAAGAGAAGATGCGTATAAACGAAGGACTCTCGGGAGCTTGTGAAATATGACTTTATTTATGTATATGGCTGACCTAAATACATAAAACATACCGTCATACAGACAGCTATTAAAGTTTCCTGGAGCAGAAATGTGTCTTACTCACATCAGCTCAACTGTCTGAGACTTGAAGACAATATGAATGAAAAATAACTTCATATTTTACAGAGGTATGATTCAGAAGCCATTCATTCAACCAATCAATGTTATTAACCCCATTAATATGCAAATAAGAACATTAATGTACTTTACAAAATATGATGTGAAATCTTGAACACATAAATACTAATAGGCTAAAATATTAACAGTATGAAATATGAAACAAGATAACTCAGGATTATGTTTAATCAGGGTTAAGACTAGAGCTGTGCAATCGAAATACAGTTTTGATTTTGGCCTCCAATGATTATGAAAATACAATAATTGAGATAAACCATTATTGTGCCCCATACAGCAGCGCGCTTTGGTTCAAAATGCAAAAATGTGCAAAAATGCAATGCTTAGTGATTATTCACATAAACTGTAAATTGCATCCACGCGGCTCTTAAAGTGACAGCATTCTAATATTCCTGCTGCGACTTAATATTAATATTAATCAAACAACAAAAGACTAAAACAAAATCACTCACTGCTCTCGACTGAAGGACTTCTGTAGCTTTAATAAAAACAAATGAAGTTTAATTCTTACAGTGAAGATTATGCATTATTTTACATTAGATTATTACATGTCTGTAGTAGGCTGTTAAGTGAATACTTTAGACTTGCATTAAAAAAAACTTAAAGCACTGTTTGTTTCATTTGTATCTTTTTTTATTCTATTGTATTTGTCCTTTGATTTTTTATTACTGACAGTTTAATTATTTTCAATAATTTTGAGGACTTTGCTACTAATATGAGTTACCCTAAGCAACCTTATATACAGAAAATATATATTTGATATACATCGCTATCTTTAAATAAATCATTCATATAAAGTTTTGGTCATATTTGGTCACTCATAATCGTGTTAAATAATCGTGA
>CM041801.1:1221094-1228594 GCA_023376895.1 Aspiorhynchus laticeps | reverse complement strand
TGCTTTGAATCAATCTGTATTGTATAAAGCGCTATAGAAATAAAGGTGACTTGGCATGTCTTTGAGATGGATCTAGTACACATTTCATTAATGCAAAGCAAAGCGTAAAGCTGGGAATTATCCACTCACATCTGATACCGTCATATTCTGACGTCAGATTGAATTATCATCTCTTCCTCGAGACTGAGAGCCGAAGACCTGATTATCATCCCGTGAATAACAGCAGATCAAAGTCCTGTCGCTTGACGCTGATGTCCATCAGATCCTCCACACGGAGCCACGGATCAACAAAGAGCCGGTTTGTTCATTCTGACGCAGTCTATTCAAACACAGCAGAATGAATGCGTTCTGAAGGACATCTGACCACACGGACGTCCACACTCTTCTGAATCACACCACACATAATGCCTTTATGTACATGTCAAGCCAGTGCTGTATTTCTGTAGCGCTTCACACAATACAGATTGATTCACAGTGAAATAACAGTGTTAATGTTGTGAAATTAAGCTCTACAGAAGACAATAGAGTCATTATTCAGTTCAGGTTTTGTTCGGATTGAGTCAGTGCAGTTAAATCAATAATATTACTAGAGATGCACTGAAACAAATTCTTGTTTTTCGTGTTTTCATGCATTTTGCCCATTTTTTTCACCATTGCATAAATTCAATACACTGTAAAATAGGGCTGGGCGATATGGCCAAAACAATTATCACGATAATGTTTTTCATATCAGTCGATATCGATAATTATCACGATAAATGTCAAATCTTTATTTCTTTCAAGTTTAAAGCCAAATTTTTGCCAAAAATAGCCAAAATTAATATCTAACTAGAAAAAATTATTTCTTAGTTTCTGCATGTTCTAATGAGTGATATTGTTTCAAATCAAGAAACAGGTTCGGGTTGCCTGATAATATTAATAATAATAATAATAATATCACGTTTTTGTCTCTTAGTAATGCACATTTGATAGTAGCTTGAGTTTGGATGCAAAGGTAAAGTTTTGTTCATTTTTAAAATCAGTAAAAATTGTACCAACTTCAGTTTTATATGGTTACATTTATTCTGACCAAGTTATTTTTTTTTATGACTTATGATATCCCATAGTAGCATACATTTAAATCATGATTAAAACCTCACATATAGCACCTCAATGGTAAAAATGGTCTAAAAACATTCAGTAAATGCACACATGCTATAGTTTAATCACAAATACATACATTATAATTATACACCATTACGCCTGTAATAAAATTCAATGTGAATATCCCACATTTCTGCCACAATACCATGGTGCAGTGAGTGTTACTACAGTAAATCCATGGTAAATGATGGCGGTGTGTAGATTGAAAAGCCTTAACTGTCTTGTTACACAGTGTTTCTCTTGTTTGGCTCTAAACTAGTTTAAATCAGTCATTTGTGTTCATGGCTGAATTCAAGCGCTTCACACTGGATCTCACCGCGCTGTTTAGTGCTCGCGTGACCTAAACGCATCAGCGGTAGTGAGCTCGCGCCGCGCGGCAGTTTGAACGTTGATCCGAGCGATAAACGCTCCGTGTGGCGCGATTCAAATGAGTCGCGCGGTTTCGTTCCGCTTTTGGCGCATAAACATTATATCGAACATTTATCGAACTCTTCATATCGTTTTATCGAGGAAAATTATATCGCGATAATTATCGTTATCGAATTATCACCCAGCACTACTGTAAAATAAATTGTTACCCCGCTGACTTAAAATTTTTAGTTTAGTTTAGTCAACTAAAATATTCCAGTTGTCCCTTAAATTAACATCGAGTATCTTAAAATTTCAAGTTGACTAAACTAAAAATTTTAAGTCAGCGGGGTAACAAATTATTTTAAGTTGAAACAACAATTTTTTTTACAGTGTAGCTAAAATGTGATTTTTACTGTTTTGTCTTCCTTTTCAGAACAAAAAAAAATCATAAAGCAACAATTTAAAAATATTTACTTAACACCAATTTTTTTTCACCATTGCATAAATTCAATATATTGCATAGTGTTCAAATTGGGATCTGTAATATATTCTAATATTTTAAAAGAAGTCTCTTCTGATCAGAAAAACGAACAGTAGCGTTGACGCCGACGTCCCGTGTGAATGCAGCGTGAGCCAGAGCGCGAGCACACACACACACACACACACACACACACACACACACACACACACACACACACACACACACACACACACACACACACACACACACACACACACACACACACACACACGTCACACACCGGATGTGTGTGCGCACTCAGATCACTTGGACATGGTTGTGTACAAGAGGCAAAAAACCATATAAATACTGTTCGTTTTCTCACACAAACCGCTCGTTTCGTGTCTTAGGCCATCAATGTGTAGTTACGATGGGGAATTGTTTAATTTGGATTTCTCTGTGCGTGTTCTTTTTCCCTCTTATAGAGACAGTGACCTATACCTGCCATTATATGACTGACAGACTAGAACGGTTTGATCAAAATTGGATCTACTGAAGAAAAAAAGGATGCCCTTGGGGTAAGCTGATAGATACCACATTTTAATTTCAAAGTGACCTATCGCTTTAACAAAACCGCGCGTCTGCGTCATTCATTAAACTGTAAACTGTTTTTATGACTGGATTCTTCTTCACAGAAATCATAGGGCCCTACTGACTCTCTTCGACAGGGAATCTTGACTGTAACTCAACTAGTGTTAGCTATGAGTGGTTTGTGTATGGAGGAGAGCATCATCATCATCATCAGAGAGACTCCATCTGCCACACCAGACAAGCTGCAGGACTTCCTCCCAAACAGGAAACCAGCGTTCCCTCTCCACACGACCTTCAGCGCGGTTCCTGAGCGCCGCTCTATACCATTGCAGCGACAGACGGCACGCTAACTATTTCCTGAGCGTCTCATCAAAACACTCCCAGTGACGGCGTTCAGGAGCGCTTCGGTCTGCAGGGATGATGCTGAGGGAACGATCATTAACATCAGACCCAATCCCACAGGGTTACAACAGGGAGATGCTGCTAATGACCTCTGACCCGGACAATTCAATAAACATACACAGCACACACACATATATTATGTAAACAAAAACTGTTATTTTAGATGCGATTAATCATTTGACAGCACTAGTTCTGTTATACAATACAGATCGCTTCAAAGCAGCTTTACAGGAATAAACAGGACAATAATGATTCAATGAGATCAATTTTGTCGTGAAGCAGCTATAATATTTTATTAATGTTTTTTAAACTAGTGCCATTCCAGCTACCACGACTATAATCATGGCAAGAAACAACTGGAAAATTAGATAAATGTAATAAATAGACTATTAAACAACAAATAAAAAGTAAATTAGAGTTGTGGTTAAGGTGAGGTTTTTAAAGTTTGTCTTTGATAAAAAAAAATTAAATACATTTTAAAATTAAAAAAAAAAAAATTATTTTATTTTATGAAAATAAAAATATTTTCATAAAAATCAACAAAAAGTAAAGAATCCTAGAAGAGCTCAAGACATCACTGCCCCAAATAAACTGCTTCAAAACAACAGCACTTCAGTAATCCAGCGCTGTTTTGCTTTTAATGTAAATTTAATTTTAACAGGAATTCAGTTGGAATGTGCAGCTCATATTTTTGCAAAAAAACACATTATTTTCCACATACTGTACATTATTGTTGTTCCGTCTTTCTGAAACGCGTCGATTTTTACAAAGCTCATCGTTCTGAGAAGTGTGCTCTGATTGGCCAGCTATCCGGTGCGTTGTGATTGGCCGAATACCTCAAGCGTGTGACGGAAATGTTACGCCCCTCACTGTATTGTGATGCATGTCCCGGAGCGATGAGACTAAAACGTAATGTAGCCAACGAGACGTGAGGCGTACGGATCCATGTGCAAGCTTTTATTCCAAAACATGGTCAATACACAGGCAGGGTCAAACAACGGCAAACATGGCACGGGCAAGACACAAGAGTGATCCTAGGGCAAGCGTGGGTCGACGATCGGCGAACAATATCCAACAGGGCAAGGCAGAGAGATAATCCAGGTACACGAGCAATAATCCAAACGAGGTGCAAACAGAGTCCGAACGGCAAGGCAAAGGGTTAATCCAGGAAACACGAAAGTCATTGAATCATTCATTCAAGAGATTCGTTCAAAAACACTGATTCATCCAGTAATGAAACAAGTGAATCTTGAGTGAGTCATTGAATCATTCATTCAAGAGATTCGTTCAAAAACACTGATTCATCCAGTAATGAAACAAGTGAATCTTGAGTGAGTCATTGAATCATTCATTCAAGAGATTCGTTCAAAAACACTGATTCATCCAGTAATGAAACAAGTGAATCTTGAGTGAGTCATTGAATCATTCATTCAAGAGATTCGTTCAAAAACTCAGATTCATCCAGTAATGAAACTTGAGTGATTCATTGAATCATTCATTCAAGAGGTTCGTTCAAAAACACTGATTCATCCAGTAATGAAACAAGTGAATCTTGAGTGAGTCATTGAATCATTCATTCAAGAGATTCGTTCAAAAACACTGATTCATCCAGTAATGAAACAAGTGAATCTTGAGTGAGTCATTGAATCATTCATTCAAGAGATTTGTTCAAAAACACTGATTCATCCAGTAATGAAACAAGTCAATCTTGAGTGAGTCATTGAACCATTCATTCAAGAGATTCGTTCAAAAACACTGATTCATCCAGTAATGAAACAAGTGAATCTTGAGTGAGTCATTGAATCATTCATTCAAGAGATTTGTTCAAAAACACTAATTCGTCCAGTAATGAAACAAGTGAATCTTGAGTGAGTCATTGAATCATTCATTCAAGAGATTTGTTCAAAAACACTGATTCATCCAGTAATGAAACAAGTGAATCTTGAGTGAGTCATTGAATCATTCATTCAAGAGATTTGTTCAAAAACACTGATTCATCCAGTAATGAAACAAGTGAATCTTGAGTGAGTCATTGAATCATTCATTCAAGAGATTCGTTCAAAAACACTGATTCATCCAGTAATGAAACAAGTGAATCTTGAGTGAGTCATTGAATCATTCATTCAAGAGATTTGTTCAAAAACACTGATTCATCCAGTAATGATACAAGTGAATCTTGAGTGAGTCATTGAATCATTCATTCAAGAGATTCGTTCAAAAACACTGATTCATCCAGTAATGAAACAAGTGAATCTTGAGTGAGTCATTGAATCATTCATTCAAGAGATTTGTTCAAAAACACTAATTCATCCAGTAATGAAACAAGTGAATCTTGAGTGAGTCATTGAATCATTCATTCAAGAGATTTGTTCAAAAACACTGATTCATCCAGTAATGAAACAAGTGAATCTTGAGTGAGTCATTGAATCATTCATTCAAGAGATTCGTTCAAAAACATTGATTCATCCAGTAATGAAACAAGTGAATCTTGAGTGAGTCATTGAATCATTCATTCAAGGGATTCGTTCAAAAACACTGATTCATCTAGTAATGAATCTTGAGTGAGTCACTGAATCATTCATTCAAGAGATTCGTTCAAAAACACTGATTCATCCAGTAATGACACTTGAGTGAGTCATTGAATCATTCATTCATAAATTACATGTGATTTTGTTTAGCTGTCTAATGTTTTCTCTTCAGAATCGTGAGAGAACCACAGCCTGCATTAAAAAAATAAATAAATAAATTATCCATAATCGTGTGACTGTATTGTGCACACACAGCTCTTAATCGAGTCCAGTTTTTATGCAGCCGGCTGGTTTTTATTCATGTTATTCAGCTGCAACTAAATGTTTTGCAAAAAGAGACACATAATAAATATGTTTATATCTAAATGTTTGACTTTAATCACATTGGAATTGAAAAGAATCTGAATCGATAAGCAGAATGGATCAAATTCAAACAATACCCAACAAGCCTAAGTTTCCTACAGTACATGTTTCTATGATTCCTTCCATTCTAAGAGCATTACTGCAAAACTGGTTAAAGCTTATCTGTGATGCACAGGGGAAAAAACATGGATATCAATTAAAAAATTGAGAAAATAATAACTGCAATGGGAAAATGAGAACAACACTGCACAGTCTAAGCAGAGTAAACAGAGTGAAATCTCAATGAAGACACGACTGAACTCGGTCGAATCCACAAAAACACACCAGTGGCCTGGAAGCAAACTCTCTGCCATCCTTCATCTCAAACACCAGAGCCAGAAATAAAGACATCAGATATATAGAGAATCACTGAGCTGCTGAGATTTACACGAGACAGCTTGAGAAGCCACCGAGACAACTCCAGCGAGACTCATTCATAATGTAGATTAATAATGCTGTGTTCTGTACTGAAGAAAGCTAACAGATGACTTCCATAACGTTCTATATTTATTTGCTTTTTAACGCCATGCCAGCATCAAGGCTATTTTCATGGCGATCTCTGAATAAATTACACAAGGTATTGTGACGAGTCGGCTGCCTCCCCCTAGTTATCAGCATCTCCCCGTCCCTTAAATCGCCGCCCTTCACCAGGCTCTGACGGGAGTGGGTGTGTGAGAGAGGAGGGGCGCTGAAACAGCCAGGGCTGGCGGCGTGTGATGAGGCACACCTGAAGTGAATGGAGCCTCATCACCGCCGCTGTTATATGCCGGTTGCGCCTCTCCTCTGGAGACCGGTCTCTTCCCCGTGCATGCACGCTGGTGTCCTCGTGGATCCAGGAAGGGAGCGTCGAGCATGGAGGACCGCGCCCGCGAGACGGCTGACGGGCCAGGATGCCGGGCCGTACCCCTGGAAGCGCCGCGGGCCCAAAGGAGGACGAAGCCGCTGACGGAAGCCGCCACCCTCGCGGCCCGGACCCAAGAGGGGAGCGCGTGCGGCCGCCGGACTCCGCCCCTTACCTGGACCCTTCCTTCCAGAACACTGCCCCTCCTTCACAACCCGTGCAGCACACCAGATTCCCTGTTTCTTTTGGACACTTCATCCCCTTTGGACACTATTTTATTATTTCTGTTGAATAAAAGCCTCTCCGAGGCCTGACGCCACGCCCACTGTGTCTGTCGTTTGCTCCTCCCGCCACAGTATACAATAAACAAAAAGTTATAAAAGACATTTCAGATCTACACTACAAACATTCTAAAATGCATTCAGGTGATACATTTTTAAATAAATCAGTTAAACACACCTCTGAATAAAACTGTTGTCTATTCGCATTAAAAACAGTCCAATATATGCTTCACAGTCATTTTAGTTTGGCAAGTAAGGCATGATGATGGTTCTTCACCTTTTAATAAACATCATGTGAGACAGACAGACAGACAGAGACAGAGACACACACACACACACACAGACAGACACACACGCGGAGACGTGGACAGAAACTTGTCATCGCTGCCCCGCAAATTTATCAGTAAAATAGTGTCGCAGCTAAAAAGCTACAGACATTTCTCAGTAGCGAGGTTCTTGAAGCAATTCAACTTAAAGATTACATTATTGTTTTTTTGTGCA
>CM041801.1:1216094-1218594 GCA_023376895.1 Aspiorhynchus laticeps | reverse complement strand
TCGGTGTGTTCCGGTAAGAGTCTCGGTGCTCCTCACCGGACCGACGGTAGTCTGCAGAAGCAGCGGGTCACTTTAGTCGCTCCCGGTTCCTCCTCTCTCTCTCTCTCTCTCTCTCTCTCTCTCTCTCCGGTGTTTCCGGTTTCCGCGCGCCGCTCTCTCCGTTAAAACGCGTCCAATGCTGCATCCCGCTGGAGGAACCGGGAACCACCGACAGTCACTTCAAGCTGATTTATCTCGGATTTGATGATTATTTCATTTATTTCGAAGGGTTTTGTGGCTACACTTGATGCATATTAATATAGGCTATATTTTATATATAAAATATTCTTCTACCTACACTTTTTTTTCCCCGAACGGGCTTAATTTGTTTTTTAGTTTATTATTAATTTGTATATTTATTAGCCTATGTGTTTTCCTTTTGTGTTTTTTTTAATAGTTCGAAATAAATACATATTTTAATAAAATAAAAATAATAATAGAAGCATTGTAGCTCAATAAGTTTAAACAGAGTAGCTTATAAAAGGAAAAACATGAACAAAACACAGAATATCTCAAAATATTTTAAATGAATCATAATTAATATAATGTATGAAATATGTTACCGATCACGCACATATCATCAACCATATATCCAGCGACTAAATTGTCTCTAGCAATATTTTTGATGCTTCATTTGATTTCTATTGAACTGCAGCTCAGTCTATTTCAAATATATATATATATATATATATCATCATAAAGCATAATGTTTCCATCTAACATGTGTTTTGAGCTGCAGCTCGTCATATTAATGGAGTGTTTCACTAGTTAGCAGTAAACTAGTTACCTCACCTGAATATGTTCATAGATTTGTGTTGTTATCTTTGAAATGGAAATCGAACCGATGAACCGATTCAATTGAGTGAGTCATTTACGATGGAACCGATTCAAACTCGTGACTTCGAATCAGTTCAAGCGATTCACTAGCAAAACCAGATCAGAAGAGACACTCATGTTCCAAATCAGACATCGCTTGTAATGATTTTAATAAGCATGTATGATGGGTGAAACGAAGCTTGAATCAGTTGAATCATCGCGTCGCAAAATGATTCAATGCTTCGAAGCGAATCAAATCGTGAATCATTTGATTCAGATCGAAGCTTCGCTTTTTATGTTATTATTACACCGTACATAAATCAAACAATTAAGACAATACAATTATAAACATAAAGACAAAATAAAATTGAATAAACAGTATTATCTGATTAAATATCTGAAGTGTATTTTCTAAGAAAAGCTGGGTAACATTTGTGAATCAGTTTAAATGTTATTTCTTTTACTTTATTAGTAAGCAGATATTTATGAGACATGAGTCCAAACTTTCTCCTAAAGTATATTCTCCACAATATTATTCCAGTATGGTGTTATGTAAGGAATTGTTGTTATGTCTCTGATTTTATAGTTATTTTCTGCTGATCTGCAGAAAAGCACACACTTCTGATCAGATTCAGTTACAGACAGCTTATAACAGAAGAGACACACCAGAAGGAACGGCATTGAAAACATCAGACTCATGATGTGAGTCTCGACTCATTTGATTCAGTTCGGAACTTCGAAGTGAGTTCTCGACTCATTTGATTCAGTTCGGAACTTCGAAGTGAGTTCTCGACTCATTTGATTCAGTTCGGAACTTCGAAGTGAGTTCTCGACTCATTTGATTCAGTTTGGAATTTCGAAATGAGTTCTCGACTCATTTGATTCAGTTCGGAACTCCGGAGTGAGTTCTCGACTCATTTGATTCAGTTCGGAACTTCGGAGTGAGATCTCGACTCATTTGATTCAGTTCGGAACTTCGGAGTGAGTTCTTGACTCATTTGATTCAGTTCGGAACTTCGGAGTGAGTTCTCGACTCATTTGATTCAGTTTGGAACTTCGGAGTGAGTTCTCGACTCATTTGATTCAGATCGGAACTTCGGAGTGAGTTCTCGACTCGTTTGATTCAGTTCCGAACTTCGAAGTGAGTTCTCGACTCATTTGATTCAATTCCGAACTTCGGAGTGAGTTCTCGATTCATTTGATTCAGTTCAGAACTTCAGAGTGAGTTCTCGACTCATTTGATTCAGATCGGAACTTCGAAGTGAGTTCTCGACTCATTTGATTCAGTTCCGAACTTCGGAGTGAGTTCTCGACTCATTTGATTCAGTTCAGAACTTCAGAGTGAGTTCTCGACTCATTTGCTTCAGTTCGGAACTTCAGAGTGAGTTCTCGACTCGTTTGATTCATTTCCGAACTTCGGAGTGAGTTCTCGACTCATTGATTCAGTTCAGAACTTCAGAGTGAGTTCTCGACTCATTTGCTTCAGTTCAGAACTTCAGAGTGAGTTCTCGACTCATTTGCTTCAGTTCGGAACTTCGGAGTGAGTTCTCGACTCATTTGATTCAGATCAGAACTTCAGAGTGAGTTCTCGACTCGTTTGATTCAGTTTGGAACTTCAGAGTGAGTTCTCGACTCATTTGATTCA
>CM041801.1:1188594-1211094 GCA_023376895.1 Aspiorhynchus laticeps | reverse complement strand
AATCTAACGATCGTCGTTAGTGTAAATGAGTAATAAATGAGGCCTGCAGCACACGTGCACTGAAGTGAACGGAGCACATTCGGTGATATAATACAGTTTATGCATCTTTAAGGCTTTTTATGGAGCGTGATCTGTGTTAAAGTTTTGGTTTTTGGAGTTTTTGGTTCCTCGCCGCTGTTGCTTAGTTGGGCACACTTAATAATTTCCAGCGATATCGTCGACTTGATTGCACAGATACTATTTAAAGTGAACTGAGCTGGATGATGATGATTAACTGCCTTTAAAGTGCCTCTATTATGGGTTATGAAAGGTTCATATTTTGGTTTTGGGAATGCATGCAAGGTCAAAAACACTTTAGTTTTCTTATAATATGCATTTATTTGTATATTATTTGCTCAGCGACTCCCAAACAATTCATTTTTCTAAGCTCCTCCTCCGCATGACGCTACTCTGCTCTGATTGGCCGATTTCATTTAAAGCAGTGTTTGTGAGCGCAGTGTTACTTTGTGTACAGCGTTACCGTGGAAACGCTCCAAAAGTGACACCTAGTGGGCGGGGCATATGCTAATGTTTGATGTTGACGTCAAACAGGGATTGGTTTAAAAAAGACTCGATTCAATGATTCAGAGTCGACTCTTTGTTTTGAGAGACGATAACTTTATACACGGAGCACTACTTTACAGATGTTTTCATTCACTTACACACTGCATGAAAGATCATCTTCAAAAATACATAATAGGGGCACTTTAAATTAAAATTGAGTGTCCTTTTGCATTATTGACACACTATTTTCCTATTTAATACTGTAAAGCTGCTTTGACTCACTCTGTATTGTTAAAAGCACTATATAAATAACTTGACTTGACTTAAACATCTCTGCGTTTGGCCTTCAACACATTTAAGAAGCTCAATGAATGATGAACTGCAGCAGAATCGCTTTATTCTCCGTCACTAAACGTCACGTTCACACGGATCGAGTCTAACACGATGTTCTGGCTCTGAATATTGTTCCCTTAGCAGGTGAAATATGAACATGTGGATCAGATCAGATCTCACCAACGCTGATAAACACACACAAGATCAAAGAGCACTTCTCGTTAGTGTAATTAGACGATACATATGCAAGCTTGTTCATGCCACCACATAAAAAAGGTAATTGCGAATTTTTTATCTCACCATTCAGAACTTTTTTCTGGCAATTCTAAGTTTGTTTGCAATTATGAGTTAATATTTTGCAATTACGAGTTTTTGCAGTTATGAGTTTATATCGCACAATTCTGAGTTTGTTCACAATTATGACTTTGTTCGTAATTATGAGTTTATATTTTGCAATTATGAGTTTGTTCGCAATTATGAGTTTATATTTTGCAATTATGAGTTTGTTCGCAATTATGAGTTTATATTTTGCAATTATGAGCTTGTTCGCAATTATGAGTTTGTTCGCAATTATGAGTTTGTTCGTAATTATGAGTTTATATTTTGCAATTATGAGTTTGTTCGCAATTATGAGTTTGTTCGCAATTATGAGTTTGTTCGTAATTATGAGTTTATATTTTGCAATTATGAGTTTGTTCGCAATTATGAGTTTATATTTTGCAATTATGAGCTTGTTCGCAATTATGAGTTTGTTCGCAATTATGAGTTTGTTCGTAATTATGAGTTTATATTTTGCAATTATGAGTTTGTTCGCAATTCTGAGTTTGTTCGCAATTATGAGTTTGTTCGTAATTATGAGTTTATATTTTGCAATTATGAGTTTGTTCACAATTATGAGTTTGTTCGTAATTATGAGTTTATATTTTGCAATTATGAGTTTGTTTTGCAATTATGAGTTTGTTCGCAATTATGAGTTTATATTTTGTAATTATGAGTTTGTTCGCAATTATGAGTTTGTTCACAATTATGAGTTTGTTCACAATTATGAGTTTATATTTTGCAATTATGAGTTTGTTTTGCAATTATGAGTTTGTTCGCAATTATGAGTTTATATTTTGCAATTATGAGTTTGTTCGCAATTATGAGTTTGTTCGCAATTATGAGTTTATATTTTGCAATTATGAGCTTGTTCGCAATTATGAGTTTATATTTTGCAATTATGAGTTTGTTCGCAATTATGAGTTTATATTTTGCAATTATGAGTTTGTTCGCAATTATGAGTTTGTTCGCAATTATGAGTTTGTTCGTAATTATGAGTTTATATTTTGCAATTATGAGTTTGTTTCGCAATTATGAGTTTGTTCGCAATTATGAGTTTATATTTTGTAATTATGAGTTTATATTTTGCAATTATGAGTTTGTTTCGCAATTATGAGTTTATATTTTGCAATTATGAGTTTGTTCGCAATTATGAGTTTGTTCGCAATTATGAGTTTGTTTTGCAATTATGAGTTTATATTTTGCAATTATGAGTTTGTTCGCAATTATGAGTTTGTTTCGCAATTATGAGTTTACATTTCGCAATTATGAGTTTATATTTTGCAATTATGAGTTTGTTCGCAATTATGAGTTTGTTCGCAATTATGAATTTGTTTTGCAATTATGAGTTTATATTTTGCAATTATGAGTTTGTTTCGCAATTATGAGTTTATATTTCGCAATTATGAGTTTGTTTTGCAATTATGAGTTTATATTTCGCAATTATGAGTTTGTTTCGCAATTATGAGTTTATATTTTGCAATTATGAGTTTGTTTCGCAATTATGAGTTTATATTTTGCAATTATGAGTTTATATTTTGCAATTATGAGTTTGTTCGCAATTATGAGTTTATATTTTGCAATTATGAGTTTGTTCGCAATTATGAGTTTATATTTTGCAATTATGAGTTTGTTCGCAATTATGAGTTTGTTCGCAATTATGAGCTTGTTCGCAATTATGAGTTTATATTTTGAAATTATGAGTTTGTTTTGCAAATTCTGAAATTAGATCTTATATAAACTCTATTGTGAGTTTATATATTGTGAGTGTATATATTGTGAGATAAAAAGTTGTAATTACCTTCTTAATTTCTTTAATTGTGTGGCGGAATCAAGCTTCCATAGATATTCGATATATAACTCACAGAACTCAAGTATATCCACTGCAAACTAATGCATCAAACCCACTGCAAGCGTTAATGTGAACACTGTATATGTAGCTTTGACGCTGGAGCACAAGAGATAAAACACACGTTCGTCTTGTGTTGTTCGTTTATGTCACATACGTGCTCAAGTGGCATGAAATCATCATTTATTATATTACAAAAACATAAAAAGTATCACGAGCAACCAATGATTGTTCACCAGCAGAAGCTGCTCAAACCCACAGATGGCAAAAAGAGCAAAAATTTCAGTCTGAAAGTTCACACATCATCAGCGAGGCCACGATGAAACGGTGATAGATGAAAGTGTCGACATCGATTATCAACACATCAGAGATATGAGAGAGAGAGAGAGAGAGAGAGAGAGAGAGAGAAGCAGATGAAGAACCCAAAGACAACGTCACGTCAACCGAAGAAAGAACAGAAGAAGCAGGATTGAGGATTGAGGTCTGCCTGCAGCGGCCCAGGATCAACGTCTGGAGGAAACTAACAGACACGGCACTTCCTGTGTGAGGAGGAAGAAGATGAAGCAAACGCTGGCTTTATGCCTGATGAGGAGAGAGAGAGAGAGAGAGAGAGAGAGAACACCACACCATTAAGAGCTCAGATCAAACACATGAGTGGCCTGTCTGTCTGTCTGCCTGCCTGTGTCGTCTGTCTGTCTGTCTGTCTGTCTGTCTGTCTGTCTGCGTGTCTGTCTGTGTCGTCTGTCTGTGTCGTCTGTCTGTCTGTCTGTCGTCTGTCTGTCTGTCTGTCTGTGTCGTCTGTCTGTCTGTCTGTCGTCTGTCTGTCTGTCGTCTGTCTGTCTGCGTGTCTGTCTGTCTGTCTGTCTCGTCTGTCTGTGTGTCTGTCTGTCTGTCTGTCGTCTGTCTGTCTGTCTGTCTGTCTGTCGTCTGTCTGTCTGTCTGTGTCGTCTGTCTGTCTGTGTTGCCTGTCTGTCTGTCTGTCTCGTCTGTCTGTCTGTCGTCTGTCTGTCTGCGTGTCTGTCTGTCTGTCTGTCTCGTCTGTCTGTGTGTCTGTCTGTCTGTGTCGTCTGTCTGTCTGTCGTCTGTCTGTCTGTCTGCGTGTCTGTCTGTCTGTCTCGTCTGTCTGTGTGTCTGTCTGTCTGTCTGTGTCGTCTCTCTGTCTGTCGTCTGTCTGTCTGTCTGTGTCGTCTGTCTGTCTGTCGTCTGTCTGTCTGCGTGTCTGTCTGTCTGTCTGTGTCGTCTGTCTGTCTGTGTCGTCTGTCTGTCTGTCGTCTGTCTGTCTGTGTCGTCTGTCTGTCTGTCGTCTGTCTGTCTGCGTGTCTGTCTGTCTGTCTCGTCTGTCTGTGTGTCTGTCTGCCTGTCTGTGTCATCTGTCTGTCTGTCATCTGTCTGTCTGTGTCGTCTGTCTGTCTGTCAGTCAGTCAGTCAGTCAGTCAGTCAGTCAGTCTGTCTGTCTGTGTCGTCTGTCTGTCTGTCTGTCTGTCTGTCTGTAGTTCTCTCACCTCTGCAAACACACTTCTACTATATTTAATTTAAAGGCCAAACACTAATACACAGAATAAGAAAAAAACATTAAAGAAAATAAAAGGTATTTAATATAAAATATTTAAAATATTTTTTAAAACAATATATTTAAAATATTATTAAAAATTTACTACAATTATTACAAAAATTATTTAAACATTATTAAAAATTGTCTTTCAAACACATTAAAATACACAAATTCACGTTGTTTTTTTTGTTTGTTGTTTTTTAACATGTAATGCAGGGATTCCCAAACTGTTTTGTCAGCCAAACCTCTTTCACCTAATCTATTTACTTAAAGAACCACTGAGACTTTAAGGTAATACGTTTAGTTTTTTTAAAGATTAATATTTGGCATTGTCGCCTTTATTATGACAGGAGAGATCAGAGCTAACAGGAGGTGAAGTGTGAGCGAGAGAGAGGGGCGGGGTCAGGAGAGATCAGAGCTAACAGGAGGTGAAGTGTGAGCGAGAGAGAGGGGCGGGGTCAGGAGAGATCAGAGCTAACAGGAGGTGAAGTGAGAGAGAGAGAGAGGGGCGGGGTCAGGAGAGATCAGAGCTAACAGGAGGTGAAGTGAGAGAGAGAGAGAGGGGCGGGGTCAGGAGAGATCAGAGCTAACAGGAGGTGAAGTTTGAGCGAGAGAGAGGGGCGGGGTCAGGAGAGATCAGAGCTAACAGGAGGTGAAGTGTGAGAGAGAGAGAGGGGCGGGGTCAGGAGAGATCAGAGCTAACAGGAGGTGAAGTTTGAGCGAGAGAGAGGGGCGGGGTCAGGAGAGATCAGAGCTAACAGGAGGTGAAGTGAGAGAGAGAGAGAGGGGCGGGGTCAGGAGAGATCAGAGCTAACAGGAGGTGAAGTGTGAGCGAGAGAGGGGCGGGGTCAGGAGAGATCAGAGCTAACAGGAGGTGAAGTGAGAGAGAGGGGCGGGGTCAGGAGAGATCAGAGCTAACAGGTGAAGTGAGAGAGAGAGAGAGGGGCGGGGTCAGGAGAGATCAGAGCTAACAGGAGGTGAAGTTTGAGCGAGAGAGAGGGGCGGGGTCAGGAGAGATCAGAGCTAACAGGAGGTGAAGTGAGAGAGAGAGAGAGGGGCGGGGTCAGGAGAGATCAGAGCTAACAGGAGGTGAAGTGTGAGAGAGAGAGAGGGGCGGGGTCAGGAGAGATCAGAGCTAACAGGAGGTGAAGTGAGAGAGAGAGAGAGAGAGGGGCGGGGTCAGGAGAGATCAGAGCTAACAGGAGGTGAAGTGAGAGAGAGAGAGAGGGGCGGGGTCAGGAGAGATCAGAGCTAACAGGAGGTGAAGTGTGAGCGAGAGAGAGGGGCGGGGTCAGGAGAGATCAGAGCTAACAGGAGGTGAAGTGTGAGCGAGAGAGAGGGGCGGGGTCAGGAGAGATCAGAGCTAACAGGAGGTGAAGTGTGAGAGAGAGAGAGGGGCGGGGTCAGGAGAGATCAGAGCTAACAGGAGGTGACGTGAGAGAGAGAGAGGGGCGGGGTCAGGAGAGATCAGAGCTAACAGGAGGTGAAGTTTGAGTGAGAGAGAGGGGCGGGGTCAGGAGAGATCAGAGCTAACAGGAGGTGAAGTGTGAGCGAGAGAGAGGGGCGGGGTCAGGAGAGATCAGAGCTAACAGGAGGTGAAGTGTGAGCAAGAGAGAGGGGCGGGGTCAGGGGAGATCAGAGCTAACAGGAGGTGAAGTGTGAGAGAGAGAGAGGGGCGGGGTCAGGAGAGATCAGAGCTAACAGGAGGTGACGTGAGAGAGAGAGAGGGGCGGGGTCAGGAGAGATCAGAGCTAACAGGAGGTGAAGTGAGAGAGAGAGAGAGGGGCGGGGTCAGGAGAGATCAGAGCTAACAGGAGGTGAAGTGTGAGAGAGAGAGGGGCGGGGTCAGGAGAGATCAGAGCTAACAGGAGGTGAAGTGTGAGAGAGAGAGGGGCGGGGTCAGGAGAGATCAGAGCTAACAGGAGGTGAAGAGAGAGAGAGAGAGGGGCGGGGTCAGGAGAGATCAGAGCTAACAGGAGGTGAAGTGAGAGAGAGAGAGAGGGGCGGGGTCAGGAGAGATCAGAGCTAACAGGAGGTGAAGAGAGAGAGAGAGAGGGGCGGGGTCAGGAGAGATCAGAGCTAACAGGAGGTGAAGTGTGAGAGAGAGAGAGGGGCGGGGTCAGGAGAGATCAGAGCTAACAGGAGGTGAAGTGAGAGAGAGAGAGAGGGGCGGGGTCAGGAGAGATCAGAGCTAACAGGAGGTGAAGTGAGAGAGAGAGAGAGGGGCGGGGTCAGGAGAGATCAGAGCTAACAGGAAGTGAAGTGTGAGCGAGAGAGAGGGGCGGGGTCAGGAGAGATCAGAGCTAACAGGAAGTGAAGTGTGAGCGAGAGAGAGGGGCGGGGTCAGGAGAGATCAGAGCTAACAGGATGTGAAGTGTGAGCGAGAGAGAGGGGCGGGGTCAGGAGAGATCAGAGCTAACAGGAGGTGAAGTGAGAGAGAGAGAGAGGGGCGGGGTCAGGAGAGATCAGAGCTAACAGGAAGTGAAGTGTGAGCGAGAGAGAGGGGCGGGATCAGGAGAGATCAGAGCTAACAGGAGGTGAAGTGTGAGCGAGAGAGAGGGGCGGGGTCAGGAGAGATCAGAGCTAACAGGAGGTGAAGTGAGAGAGAGAGAGGGGGGCGGGATCAGGAGAGATCAGAGCTAACAGGAGGTGAAGTGAGAGAGAGAGAGGGGCGGGGTCAGGAGAGATCAGAGCTAACAGGAGGTGAAGTGAGAGAGAGAGAGGGGCGGGGTCAGGAGAGATCAGAGCTAACAGGAAGTGAAGTGTGAGCGAGAGAGAGGGGCGGGATCAGGAGAGATCAGAGCTAACAGGAGGTGAAGTGTGAGCGAGAGAGAGGGGCGGGGTCAGGAGAGATCAGAGCTAACAGGAGGTGAAGTGAGAGAGAGAGAGGGGCGGGGTCAGGAGAGATCAGAGCTAACAGGAGGTGAAGTGAGAGAGAGAGAGGGGCGGGGTCAGGAGAGATCAGAGCTAACAGGAAGTGAAGTGTGAGCGAGAGAGAGGGGCGGGATCAGGAGAGATCAGAGCTAACAGGAGGTGAAGTGTGAGCGAGAGAGAGGGGCGGGGTCAGGAGAGATCAGAGCTAACAGGAGGTGAAGTGAGAGAGAGAGAGGGGCGGGGTCAGGAGAGATCAGAGCTAACAGGAGGTGAAGTGAGAGAGAGAGAGAGAGGGGCGGGGTCAGGAGAGATCAGAGCTAACAGGAGGTGAAGTGAGAGAGAGAGAGAGGGGCGGGGTCAGGAGAGATCAGAGCTAACAGGAGGTGAAGTGAGAGAGAGAGAGGGGGGCGGGATCAGGAGAGATCAGAGCTAACAGGAGGTGAAGTGAGAGAGAGAGAGAGGGGCGGGGTCAGGAGAGATCAGAGCTAACAGGAGGTGAAGTGAGAGAGAGAGAGGGGCGGGGTCAGGAGAGATCAGAGCTAACAGGAAGTGAAGTGTGAGCGAGAGAGAGGGGCGGGGTCAGGAGAGATCAGAGCTAACAGGAGGTGAAGTGAGAGAGAGAGAGGGGCGGGGTCAGGAGAGATCAGAGCTAACAGGAGGTGAAGTGAGAGAGAGAGAGAGAGGGGCGGGGTCAGGAGAGATCAGAGCTAACAGGAGGTGAAGTGAGAGAGAGAGAGAGGGGCGGGGTCAGGAGAGATCAGAGCTAACAGGAGGTGAAGTGAGAGAGAGAGAGGGGGGCGGGATCAGGAGAGATCAGAGCTAACAGGAGGTGAAGTGAGAGAGAGAGAGAGGGGCGGGGTCAGGAGAGATCAGAGCTAACAGGAGGTGAAGTGAGAGAGAGAGAGGGGCGGGGTCAGGAGAGATCAGAGCTAACAGGAGGTGAAGTGAGAGAGAGAGAGAGAGGGGCGGGGTCAGGAGAGATCAGAGCTAACAGGAGGTGAAGTGAGAGAGAGAGAGGGGCGGGGTCAGGAAAGATCCTCGAGTCGGGGTTCGAACTCGGGACGGCTGACCACAAGACTATCAGCACCGTCATTAAGGTAATAAGGTAATAATTAGCAGCACATTTGCATGTTCACGGTTCACGGTGGTTAACGGTCATATGACATGCAGGTAAACAAATTAAATATTTAATAATGTTTAATGTTTTATTTTAACTGTTGCTATTTTTTAAATGATTTATTTTAATGATGTAATAAATTATTCGCTTTTCATTAAACTCACGAACTCACCGCAGTTCTTCACGAAGCAATGTAATGTTTAACACGCTTCACTTTATTAATAACAACAAATGGAATATATTTAATATTTACTGTTTTGTATTATTACACACTATTGTTCCTATTGAATACTGTAAAGCTGTTTTGACACAATCTATAATGTTAATAGCGCTATATAAATAAAGGTGGCTTGACTATATCAATTTGGTACAATATTAATATATTTAAATTAATGTGATAAACGAGATAGGTCAAAACTAATCTAAAAGTAGCCGGATTATATTACCTAAAATGTGTTATGAAATGGATTATGTTACTAACTAAAAATGTTTCATGTAATTTGGAATCAGTATCACAGCTCTGTATATATATATATATATAAAAAATGAATTTATTTGTTAAATTAATTGTTGCTTTTTAAAATGAAATGTTTAACAAGGATTGTGTCATGCTAATAAGGCACAGTAAAGAGAAAAGTGAAAAATGAGATTCAATAAATCGATATGATTTTCTAATGTTTCTGAAAGAAGAATATTGGGAATCTCGAGCAGCATATTATTATGATTTCTGAAGATCATGTGACACTGAAGACTGGAGTAATGATGCTGAAAATATAGCTTTGATCACAGAAATAAATTACAGTTTAACACATTCACATAGAAAACAGCTGATTTACATTAGAATAATATTTCACTGTTTTTACTGTATTTTGGATAAATAAATGCAGGCTTGGTGAGCAGAACAGAACTGTATTTATAAACATCTGCATTAGACTGGATGTTGAGTCTCTCTCTCTCTGATCTAACAGGTGTCGCTCGTCCAGTGATGAAGGGAGGAGTACACTCCACTGCGTCAGGAAGAACTGATCACAGCTGCGCTTCCCAACAGCTTCGTGAACTGATCGTAGAGTTACTTCATCTACTCACGACGCTGTTGGGAAAGGCTGCTGATTGGCTGATTGGTTGTCATGGCAACAGCTGCGGTGACGTGGTTGGTTAGTGATGGTGAGGCACAGAGTCATGCAGGCGTAGCGACCGCATGTACACACACACACTCTCTCACACACTCTCTCTCACACACACACACACACACTCACTTATACTCACTCACTCACTCACACACACACTCTCACTCTCACACTCACTCACTCTCACACACACACACGCGCACGCGCACGCGCACACACACACACACACTCTCACTCTCACACACACACACTCACTCTCACACACACTCGCACACGCACACACACTCACACTCACACACAGTCACTCACTCACACACACACACACACACACACTCACACTCACACACAGTCACTCACTCACACACACACACACACACACACACTGTCACTCACTCACTCTCACACACACTCGCACACGCACACACACTCACACACTCTCACTCTCACACACACACACTCACTCTCACACTCACTCGCACACGCACACACTCACACACACACACTCACACTCACACACAGTCACTCACTCACACACACACACACACTGTCACTCACTCACTCACACACACAGTCACTCACTCACACACACACACTGTCACTCACTCACTCACACACACTGTCACTCACTCACTCACACTCACACACACAGTCACTCACTCACACAGTCACTCACTCACACACACACGCAGTCACTCACTCACTCACTCACTCACTCACACACTGTCACTCACTCACTCTCACACACACACTGTCACTCACTCACTCACTCACACACACACACACACACTGTCACTCACTCACTCACACACACACTCACTCACTCACTCACACACACACAGTCACTCACTCACTCACTCACACACAGTCACTCACTCACTCACTCACTCACACACACAGTCACTCACTCACTCACTCACACACAGTCACTCACTCACTCACTCACACACAGTCACTCACTCACACACACACAGTCACTCACTCACTCACTCACACACAGTCACTCACTCACACACACACAGTCACTCACTCACTCACACACAGTCACTCACTCACTCACTCACTCACTCACTCACACACAGTCACTCACTCACACACACACAGTCACTCACTCACTCACTCACTCACTCACTCACACACAGTCACTCACTCACTCACTCACACAGTCACTCACTCACTCACTCACACACAGTCACTCACTCACTCACTCACTCACTCACACACAGTCACTCACTCACTCACACACAGTCACTCACTCACTCACACACAGTCACTCACTCACTCACTCACTCACACACAGTCACTCACTCACTCACACACAGTCACTCACTCACTCACTCACTCACACACAGTCACTCACTCACTCACTCACACAGTCACTCACTCACTCACTCACACACAGTCACTCACTCACTCACACACAGTCACTCACTCACACACACACACAGTCACTCACTCACTCACACACAGTCACTCACTCACTCACTCACTCACTCACACACAGTCACTCACTCACACACACACACACACACACACTCACACACAGTCACTCACTCACTCACACACACACAGTCACTCACTCACTCACTCACACACAGTCACTCACTCACTCACACACACACAGTCACTCACTCACTCACACACAGTCACTCACACACACACTGTCACTCACTCACTCACACACACTCACACAGTCACTCACTCACTCACTCACTCACACACAGTCACTCACTCACTCACTCACTCACTCACTCACTCACTCTCACACACACACACACACACAGTGTGTGTGATCAGTCTGGATCAGTCCATCTCAAGTGCTCCAGCAGAGAGAGAAGCTCTGATTGAGAGTTTTACGGGTTGTGTCTGGTTATGCTGGGTACACACCACAAGATAATCGGGCTGATTTTGGGCTGATTTCTCCTCTAGGATCTAGGATTTTTTGTCCTCATGTTTGTGGTCGCTCACATTGTGAAAATCTTATACGATTTTTAAAATCTTTTAGTGTGTCCCAGCATTAGGAGTACATGGTGTAAAATGAACAGATGCAATGTAAGCATTACAAGTCGACCACTAGAGGACCTCAGTGAAACCCACGAGAGCGACCTGGACACGCTAAACCAGTCCAGCAACACCACCGTCAATATCAACACACAGAGATAATCACTCAGAATAAAAATAGGAAAATTTAAAAAGTCAAGCGACTAAGTCTGTAATTTTTGGCCCTCTTGAGATGGACTGAAATCCCACTGAAACAGAAACGCTAAAGACATCTGATGTGAACACAGATCATCAGAACAGAAACAGACCAGAATGCAAGTGTGATTTATTCTGAGTATGAAAGTCGTCTTCACATCCACAGCCTTACATGCACTGCCTGAGAAATCACAGAAACACACACCGAATCACATAAACATAGACCAAAACACACACACACACACTCACTCACACACACACACACACACACACACACTCACACACACACTCTCTCACCAAATCACATAAACATAGACCAAAACACACACACACACACACTCACTCACACTCACACACACACTCTCTCACCAAATCACATAAACAGACCAAAACACACACACACACACTCACTCACTCACACTCACACACACACACACACTCTCTCACCAAATCACATAAACAGACCAAAACACACACACACACACTCACTCACTCACTCACTCACTCACTCACACACACTCTCTCACCAAATCACATAAACAGACCAAAACACACACACACACACTCACTCACTCACACACACACTCTCACCAAATCACATAAACAGACCAAAACACACACACACACTCACTCACTCACTCACACACACACTCTCACCAAATCACATAAACAGACCAAAACACACACACACACACACTCACTCACACACACACACACACACACACACACACACACACACTCTCACCAAATCACATAAACATAGACCAAAACACACACACATACACACTCTCACTCACACACACTCTCTCACCAAATCACATAAACATAGACCAAAACACACACACACACACACACACTCTCTCGCCAAATCGCATAAACATACACCAAAACACACACACTCACACTCACAGACTCACACACACACACACACTCTCACCAAATCACATAAACATAGACCAAAACACACACACATACACACTCTCACTCACACTCACTCTCTCACCAAATCACATAAACATAGACCAAAACACACACACACACACACACACACACACTCTCTCGCCAAATCGCATAAACATACACCAAAACACACACTCACTCACTCACAGACTCACACACACACACACACTCTCACCAAATCACATAAACATAGACCAAAACACACACACATACACACTCTCCCTCACACTCACTCTCTCACCAAATCACATAAACATACACCAAAACACACACTCACTCACTCACAGACTCACACACACACACACACTCTCACCAAATCACATAAACATAGACCAAAACACACACACATACACACTCTCACTCACACTCACTCTCTCACCAAATCACATAAACATACACCAAAACACTCACACACTCACTCACTCACTCACTCACACCAAATCACATAAAACATACACCAAAACACACACACACACACACACACACACAAACTCACACACACACACACTCACACACTCTCACACCAAATCACATAAGACATACACCAAAACACACACACACACACACACACTCACACACACACACACAACGACTGCTCAGTGAGCTTTAGCTGTTAGTTGTTGTGCTTATTTTCCAGGTGAGATATCTAAAGATCCTTCAAACATGCGTGTGACATTCAGACAGCTTTCGTGTGTTTCTGACAGATTCTTTCACGTGTTTGAACTCGTCTCAAACACACAGTGACTGAAAGCCAGTCCAGCCGAGTCCGAGCTGGTTTTTGGGTGTACTGTTCCTTTAAGACTCAGTGTAAAGCGTGAGATCTGAGTGTTATGATGATGATGATGATGATTATTTCCATCGCAGTGCTGGTGTTAATGATCACGCACATGAACGACACACATGCAGGATATGACATCACACTGAACATCCTGAACACACACACACACAACTGGACCAATGGACATCACACACACTGCTAGAGCTCTTATTAATGTTTCAATCAGGTTTTATTTTCATTTTAGTTCATGTTTTAGTCATTTAGCTGGGATTTTTGTTGTTGTTGTTGTTTTCTAATATACTGTATGGCTGTGTAGTTTGAGTTTGAGTTATTTTAGTACATCACATTAATTAAACTGAATTAAAATAAGAAATATTGCCTTGGCAACTAGCTGAAAAAAATAAAATATATATATATATATATTTTTTTTTTTTTTCGTTTTGGTTAAATATGGCCATAATTCATCCCAAAATCACAAGAACAGCATCAAGAAAATAAAGTTTAATTTAGACCCAGTGCAGTGCGATCATGACATTCAGGTACAGTTATTATCATTAATGAAATATGAGAAATAATGACTGTAAATCATTTATATGGCAGCATGTGTTGAACTGCCTTCAATTCATGCTGCTTCAATAAAATAAAAAAATCACAGCATTATTATTATAGTAATGACAATATAATGAGAATCATCAAGAATGAGAATTACAAAAAAAAATATTAAAATTGAATAAAAAAAAAAAAATCTTGATGCATTCGTGAAAAAAAAATTATATATATAAAGAAATAATATAGTGCTGTCAAATGATTAATCACATCCAAAATAAAAGTTTTTGTTTACATAGTATATGTGTGTGTACTGTGTATATTTATTATATATATATATATATATATATATATATATATATATATTTAAGAAAGATAGGTTATGTTCATACATTAAATATATTTATATATAATATAAATTATATTAATATATACATGCAAATATTTTCAAAAAATATACTGTATGTGTGTATTTATATATACATAATAAATATACACAGTACACACTCATATATTATGTAAACAAAACTTTTATTTTGGATGAGAATAATCATTTGACAGCAGTAAAATAATAATATAATACAAATATTTTTAAAATGTAATAAAATAAATATAAAGTAAAAAACTATTTTAAAGGTAATAAAAACAGGCTTAATTTTACGCAAAACATAATTTGATGATTTTTAGGGCGAGACCTGGACGTGTGTTGTTGTGAGATGTGCAGCGCTGCAGGAGGAGTGTGTGTGTTCAGAGATGCTCACACACACACACACACACACACACACACATATGTACAGCATGTTAAATCAGCACAATCATGCCAGGACACACAATCAGCTCATGAAGACCGGGAACAGATCAGCCGCTCAAAACGTGCCACTCATCTCATGGTGCTGTGTGTTTTGATTCACTAAAAAGAATCGGTTCAAAAGAGTCATTTGATTCACTAAAAATAATCGGTTCACATGAGTCATTTGATTCACTAAAAAGAATCGGTTCATACGAGTAATTTGATTCATTTAAAAAAATCGGTTCATATGAGTCATTTGATTCACTGCAAAGAATCGGTTCATAAGAGTCATTTGATTCACTAAAAATAATCGGTTCATATGAGTAATTTCATTCACTCAAAATAATCGGTTCATATAAGTAATTTGATTCACTGCAAAGAATCGGTTCATAAGAGTCATTTGATTCACTTAAAATAATCGGTTCACATGAGTCATTTGATTCACAAAAAAATCGGTTCATACGAGTCATTTGATTCATTGAAAATAATCGGTTCATATGAGTCATTTGATTCACTAAAATAATCGGTTCATACGAGTCATTTGATAATGGATCTTCTCTGAGGGCAGGTGTTGAGGGCTGCTGTCTGCGGTCAGTGTTTCTGTGCTCTGTGGATGTGTACTCACCCCGCTCCACTCTACGGCCATACTCACTTCATCTCCGGCCTCAGAGCCGCTCTCATACTTCACACTGGACAGACTGTCTCTGCTGCGCCGGCCGTCCTCCTTCAGGAGCTCCACCACACGCGTCTGATGGACCGGATCCAGACCCTGACCAGCACAGACCCACAGCACACATCAGATCAGCTCCCACTGAGACCAGACCACACTGACACTAACTAGACTACATCAACATGCAGCGCTGCTGACCAACAGAGACTCATATGTGACCCTGGAGCACAAAAGCAGTCATAAGTAACACAGGTATATTTGTAGCAATAGACAACAATACATTGTATGGGTCAAAATTATACATTTTTCTTTTATGCCAAAAATCATTAGGATATTAAGATCATGTTCCATGAAGATATTTTGTACCGTAAATATATCAAAACTTAATTTTTGATTAGTAATATGCATTGCTAAGAACTTCATTTGAACAACTTTAAAGGTGATTTTCTCAATATTTAGATTTTTTTGCACCCTCAGATTCCAGATTTACAAATATTGTTCTATCATAACAAACCATACATCAATGGAAAGATTATTTATTCAGCTTCAGATGATGCATAAATCTCAATTTCAAAAAATTGACCCTTATGACTGGTTTTGTGCTCCAGGGTCACATATGAATAAATCAGGACACTAGATGAGCTCAAATAAAGCATGTGTGTGAGTGAACATTCTCTTGATTTGTGCTTATAGGTAAAAGTGCAATAATTCTGATGTCATAAAAAAAACTAAAAACTGAGAGACTAATTTAAATGAAAAGCAGCTGACAGAATGAACACTATAACACACGAGCATCAGCATGATGAACATCTTCAGAAAGACTCACAGAGCTGCTCTGGATCCAGAGAGAAGCAGAAGAAAAGAGATGAGAGAAAACACATGAAACCACAGTCAGTCACTCACTCACACACACACACACACACACACACACACACATTCTCTCTCACACACACACACTCACACTCACACACACACTCACACGCACTCACACACACACACACACACACACACACACACACACACACTCTCTCTCACACACTCTCACACACACACACACACACACTCTCTCACACACTCTCTCTCACACACTCTCTCACACACACTCACTCACACACACTCACTCACACACACTCTCACACACACTCTCACACACACTCTCACACACACTCTCACACACACTCACACACACTCACACACACCTGTTTGCGGGATCTCATGGTGCACTCCTCCAGTGTCTCTGCTGCCTCCATCTTGCCCTGTCTGCGGTACAGAGCTCCCAGATTCCTCAGCGTCGTGTTGACCGTCGGGCTGCGGACCAACATCATCATCATCATCATCATCATCATCAGTCACAGCTCTTATGACTGTCTTCTGATTGATTCATCAGGATAAACTCACAGTGATGTGATGATTCTGTGTCAGTGTTTAGATGAGTCACTAGACCCTTTAAACCATTAAACATGACTGATATATCTCAGCCTGACCGTATACTGACCTGAGAATCATTTCAATAACATTCAGAAATCACATCAGCTGTTTAGAATCAGAACTAGTGACGCTAGATTCACAAAAAAGTCAGAATTGTGAGATAAAGTTATCACAATATCATCTTGTTTATTTGTTTTGTGTAGGAAACAGGCTTTCTTAGTTTCTCACTGGATCATGTATAAGACTGATAACAGAAAGAGGGCTGGATGAGGGGAATATTCACTAATAATCAACTGTAAGAAAACAATAAATGCTTTGGAGGGTTTGTCAGAGATGAAGCAGCTTGTGAGAGACTCGATTTATATCCATAAGAGAATCAAATCAGATCAAAACACAGGAAACCCTGATGAAGAGCTAGTGTGTGTGTGTGTGTGTGTGTGTGTGTGTGTGTGTGTGTGTGTGAGAGTGTGTGTGTGAGAGAGTGTGTGTGTGTGTGTGTGAGAGTGTGTGTGTGAGAGAGAGTGTGTGTGTGTGTGTGTGTGTGCGCGTGTGTGTGTGTGAGAGAGTGTGTGTGTGTGTGAGTGTGTGTGATTGTCTGTGTGTGCGAGTGTGTGTGTGAGTGTGTGATTGTCTGTGTGTGCGAGTGTGTGTGTGTGTGTGTGTGTGTGTGTGTGTTACCTGTTGACTTTACAGGCTTTGTACCAGCCTCCATATTCCCCGTACGGCGTGTTGTCTCTCTTCCCCTGAACATCAGCAGATACACACAGAGTGAGAGACAGCAGACCAACACACTCACACAGAGACACAGAGACACACAGACAGACACAGAGACACACAGACAGACACAGAGACAGACACAGAGACACACAGACAGACACAGAGACAGACACAGACACACAGAGACAGACACAGACACACAGAGACACACAGAGACAGACACAGACACACAGAGACACACAGACAGACACAGACACACAGAGACACACAGACACACAGACAGACACAGAGACAGACACAGACACACAGAGACAGACACAGACACACAGACAGACACAGACACACAGAGACACACAGACAGACACAGAGACACACAGACAGACACAGAGACACACAGACAGACACAGAGACAGACACAGACACACAGAGACAGACACAGACACACAGAGACACACAGACAGACACAGAGACACACAGACAGACACAGAGACAGACACAGACACACAGAGACAGACACAGACACACAGAGACAGACACAGACACACAGAGACACACAGACAGACACAGAGACAGACACAGACACACAGAGACAGACACACAGAGACACACAGACAGACACAGAGACACACAGACAGACACAGACACACAGACAGACACAGAGACAGACACAGACACACAGAGACAGACACAGACACACAGAGACACACAGACAGACACAGAGACACAGAGACAGACACAGACACACAGAGACAGACACAGACACACAGAGACAGACACACACAGACAGACAGACACAGAGACACACAGACAGACACAGACACACAGAGACACACAGACAGACACAGAGACACACAGACAGACACAGACACACAGAGACAGACACAGACACACACACACACACACACACAGACACACAGAGACAGACACAGAGACACAGACACAGAGTGAGAGACAGCAGATCAACACACACACCTTGCTCATCTCCTCTCTCTCTTCCGCGTGCATCCAGATGGGCTTGTTCTCGGCTGGAAACAGACACACAGGTGACATCATTACCCATGATGCTCTCTGATGAGAGACACTGAATGCTGTGTCAGACTGGACTCAGGGTCAGTCGATTGAACACTCATTAAAGTCTGATTTATAACCACTAGAATGATTCATACTGAAATACTGAAGTGCATGTAATCATGTTCATGTTTTGCAGCAGCTTGATTATGAACGAGTGTTTCTCTGAAGGTCACTCACCGTCCACCGATCCGAACTCCTTCTCGTGAGCGCGGGTCAGAATCTCTTTGTACAGAACCTCTGCTTCTTTGTATTTGCCTTGTTTGAGGAAGCAGGAGGCCTGCGGAGAGACGAGAGCGTTCACTGCTGATCAAGATCATGTGTGTGTGTGTGTGTGAGTGTTTGTGAGAGAGAGATAGTGAGTTTGTGTGTGTGTGTGTGTGAGAGAGAGATAGTGAGTGTGTGTGTGAGAGAGAGAGAGAGATAGTGTGTGTGTGAGTGAACGAGTGTTGTGCGTGTGTGTGGGTGAGAGAGAGATAGTGAGTGTGTGTTTGTGTGTGAGAGAGAGATAGTGAGTGTGTGTGTGAGAGAGAGAGAGAGATAGTGTGTGTGTGAGTGAACGAGTGTTGTGTGTGTGTGTGTGTGTGTGTGAGAGAGAGATAGTGAGTGTGTGTGTGTGTGTGAGAGAGAGAGAGATAGTGAGTGTGTGTGTGAGAGAGAGAGAGATAGTGTGTGTGTGAGTGAACGAGTGTTGTGTGTGTGAGAGAGAGAGATAGTGAGTGTGTGTGTGTGTGTGAGAGAGAGAGAGAGAGAGAGAGAGATTGTGAGTGTGTGTGTGTGAGAGAGATAGTGAGTGTGTGTGTGTGTGTGTGTGAGAGAGAGAGATAGTGAGTGTGTGTGTGAGAGAGAGAGAGAGATAGTGAGTGTGAGTGTGAGAGAGATAGTGTGTGTGTGTGTGTGTGAGAGAGAGAGAGATAGTGAGTGTGAGTGTGTGTGTGTGAGAGAGATAGTGAGTGTGTGTGTGAGTGTGTGTGTGAGTGTGTGTGTGTGTGTGTGAGAGAGATAGTGAGTGTGTGTGTGTGTGAGTGTGTGTGTGTGTGTGTGAGAGAGATAGTGAGTGTGTGTGTGTGTGAGAGAGATAGTGAGTGTGTGTGTGTGTGTGAGAGAGAGAGATAGTGAGTGTGTGTGTGAGAGAGAGAGAGATAGTGTGTGTGTGAGTGAACGAGTGTTGTGTGTGTGTGTGTGTGAGAGAGATAGTGAGTGTGTGTGTGTGTGAGAGAGAGATAGTGAGTGTGTGTGTGTGTGTGTGTGTGTGTGTGTGTGTGTGTGTGTGTGTGAGAGAGATAGTGAGTGTGTGTGTGAGAGAGAGAGAGATAGTGTGTGTGTGAGTGAACGAGTGTTGTGTGTGTGTGTGTGTGTGTGAGAGAGATAGTGAGTGTGTGTGTGTGTGTGTGTGTGTGTGAGAGAGAGAGAGATAGTGAGTGTGTGTGTGTGTGAGAGAGAGAGAGAGAGAGAGAGAGAGATTGTGAGTGTGTGTGTGTGAGAGAGATAGTGAGTGTGTGTGTGTGTGTGTGTGTGTGTGTGTGAGAGAGAGAGAGAGATAGTGAGTGTGTGTGTGTGTGTGAGAGAGAGAGAGAGATAGTGAGTGTGAGTGTGAGAGAGATAGTGTGTGTGTGTGTGTGTGTGAGAGAGAGAGAGATAGTGAGTGTGTGTGTGTGAGAGAGATAGTGAGTGTGTGTGTGAGTGTGTGTGTGTGTGTGTGTGAGTGTGTGTGTGTGAGAGAGATAGTGAGTGTGTGTGTGTGTGTGTGTGTGTGTGTGTGTGTGTGTGTGTGTGAGAGATAGTGAGTGTGTGTGTGTGTGTGTGTGTGTGTGTGTGAGAGAGAGAGAGATAGTGAGTGTGTGTGTGTGAGAGAGAGATAGTGAGTGTGTGTGTGTGAGTGTGTGTGTGTGTGTGTGTGTGTGCATTCTGATAGACTTCATCATGCAATCAGTGTAAGATGACGGACAAGTCTGGACTTTAAATGCATGAATCATTTGAATGCAGTATTTCTTCATAATCGACAGCGCTGTATAGAACAGCTGCATATAAACAGCACACGCTCGGATGAATTCTGCTCATATTTGCATGATGAGGGTAAAATGCAAATGCAGCCGCTTATCAAGTGTGTGTTTAACCCTTAAAGACCTGGAACATTTTTGGGACACGTCTGCACTTTTCTTTGTGTTTTCAGACCTTTTCTAGCAGTCAGCATCAAGTGCCATATATCATTATAAACAAGAGAACTTGAAGTTTCAGTCTAGCTCATTTTAAGTCCCAATTTTCCTTTTGTTTTCTCTAAGAATTAACGAATTTCCAGAAGTTTAAGAAAAACGCAAGCAACAATTGGGTGTTTTTTACTGTGTACTCAAACAGAGACTCCTGAAGTTTGGATTTGTTTCTCTAGAAAGTTGTATCTGGGTGTTTTACACTTACAAATAAAATTTAGTCTACATATAACATTCCCCGAGCAAGTTATAGCCATTTATTACAATACTGTCATAAGCGCTTTTCAGTGAAAAAACAGGTCTATATAGTTTACAATATGTCAATATCTACATAAAAAACATTTAGGGAGTAAAGCAAGTGGAGTCAGTGTTATATAATAACAAAACACAATTCCAGTGTTTTTAGTTTGTTTTATGTCAAAGTACTCATCTGTGTGTTTTTCAGAGAGTTCTCATGCAAATGTGTTGAAAAGACCAAAACCTATGTTTATTGGTTGAATGTGTGACAGTTTGAACCAATCTGGGCTCGGAGGAGGGGCTAAGCGTCAACACTCGTTCCTGATTGGCTCTGAGGGACGAAATGCATTGGTTTCTTCTGACCAATCAATGTCGTCAAAATGTGATGATGTAATCATCGGAGCCTCTGAATATCCACGAGACAAACGACGACACGTTTTATATCATTCAGATAGGATTATCGGTTCAAAAGTTATGAAACATTTAAGAACAGTAGGTATTTGTGTCTCGGTCTTTGAGGGTTAAACCGGTTACAGAAGCGCTGTTCACACACTCACCAGGTTGTTCTTGGTTTTGGCCACGTTGGGGTCGTCCGGTCCGAGCCGACACTCGTAGATCTCCAGCGCTCTGCAGTAATAATACTCCACCTCCTCATACTTGCCCTGATTCTGACACAACAGCGCCAGGTTATTCAGCTGCTTGGCCACGTCAGGATGATCCTTCCCCAGCACCTGACACACACACAGATACAGACACAGCTGCTGTCAGTGTTTAATCACATTCTGCTGCTCTGTGGAACCTCGTCAGGAGGAGACGAGACAGTCATCACTGATGAGATCTCAGTGTTTATCAGGAGCACTGACCTTCTCTCGGATCTCCAGAGCTCGTTTACACAGCGGCTCGGCCTCCTTATACTTGCCTCTCTTCCCGTACAGCACTGCTAGATTATTGAGAGTGGCTGCGACCTGCAACACACCAGCAAAGACCAGCTAAACAAGCTTAACCAGCTAAACCAGCTAAACCAGCTTAACCAGCTGAACCAGCTAAACCAGCTTAACCAGCTTAACCAGCTAAACCAGCTAAACCAGCTTAACCAGCTTAACCAGCTGAACCAGCTAAACCAGCTTAACCAGCTAAATCAGCTTAACCAGCTTAACCAGCTAAATCAGCTGAACCAGCTAAACCAGCTTATC
>CM041801.1:1163594-1176094 GCA_023376895.1 Aspiorhynchus laticeps | reverse complement strand
GTGCTGCTGAGGAAAGTGACCGGCACCGCCATCGTCCAGCTCCCGTCCAAACACCAGATCCAGGTGAGCTACGACACTACACACGCTCAGCTTAAACCTCAATCTTGAGTTCTGGGCAGTTTGACCCGGAGAGGATTGTCGTCGTCTTCCTCAAAATGCTTGTTAATGAATAAAACGCATAAAATAATCACTTTTGCACTTTTTTGGGGGTTTCACAAAAAACTCAGTCCAAGCTTGTGTGTGTGAGGACACCGTATTGAATCTAATCTTTGAATAATTAAAATACCATTAAATATTAAAGTACAGTAAAACTTGTTTTATTAAATATGTGTCCCTGGAGCACAAAAGCAGTCATAAGTCACACAGCTATATTTGTAGCAATAGCCAACAATACATTGTATGAGTCAAAATTATGCCAAAAATCATTAGGATATTAATATCATGTTCAATGAAGATATTTTGTACCGTAAATATATCAAAACTTAATTTCTGATTAGTAATATGCATTGCTAAGACTTCATTTAAAGGTGATTTTCTCAATATTTTTAGATTTTTTTGCCGCCTCAGATTTCAGCCAAATATCGTCCGATCATAACAAACCATACATCAATTGAAAGATTATTTATTCAGCTTCATATGATGCATTAATCTCAATTTCATAAAATCGACACTTATGACTGTTTTTGTGCTCCACGGTCACAGTGATTAAACCCCTCATTTTGTGTGTGATTAGACAAACTAAAGCAGTTAAGTATCAAGTACTTGCAGTGTTTTGAAGCTGAGATTGAACACAGTGTGATGTTTTGAAGCTGGTTCTCTCCGCAGGTGTTAGAGACGTGTATGGTGACGGTCGGCAGGGTCTCTAATGCTGACCACAACAAGCGTGTGATCGGGAAGGCGGGTCGGAACCGCTGGCTGGGCATCAGACCGTCCAGTGGCCTGTGGCAGAGGAAGGGAGGCTGGGCCGGACGCAAGATCAAACCACTGCCGCCCATGAAGAGCTTCATCAACCTGCCGTCTGCGGCCGCCAGATCATGAAGAACCTGTGTCTCCAGCCTCCGTGTCATGCTCGTGTCTGTCTGTCTTCAGCTCTCTGAGGAAAACATCCAGGATTTCTCTCCATGTAGTGGACTTCATAGATCCCAGCTGAGTCCTATCTAACCAAACAATTGCTCATTTTCTGCAAATAATGATATTTATCCTCAGATGCTGGGCTTGCTTTAGCTCTGCGATGCACATCGTCACACATGCATAATCATAATCATCTAACATCGTTGTTTTATCATTTGCGTAAAAGCCATTTGACTATTTTTGCTTGTTTGTTTTGTAAACCCTGGGTCTGTGCGTCACGAAACATCAGCTAATAAACACGCATTTGTGGTTAAAAAGTGTATAAATATTCATTTTTTAATGATAAGACCCTTATTCCTCGGCTGGGGTCGCATGGAGCTCTTTGAACACGGCAAAAAATGCTTGCTTTCTTCGATTTTTTTGTCTTGTTTTCAGCCAAAATATCAAAACATTGTTAAATCAAGAAGGATTTTCTAATCAAGTAAAATTATTGTCTTGTTTTAAGTCAAAATAAAGTGAGTTTTTCCTTATTTCAAACAGAAAACAAGATTATTTTGCTTGTTTCACGCAAAAACTCACTTCATTTTGACTTAAAACAAGACAATAATATTACAGTTACCATCCATAAATCATCTTAGTTACTTGTGAAGCCTCGACCCGCTGATATAATATCCAACAATCAAAAAATTTCTAGATTTATGTTCATAATTTTCACGACTCGATGTGATGAGGTGCAGCAGGTGAGCTCTGAATATGGAAAAGCTTACATTCAGCAGATATTAATATTGCATTTTATTGATTTTGTCAATAAAAAGATGATCTGAACACTGTTGTGTGTTACTGTACTCTGCATTACATCCCTCTGATTAACATATTACTATAATTAAAAATATTTCTGGAAAATTAAACTCTTACAAACTTATGTGATTTGATCAAATACATAATGAAATATAATCATGTAACGGAGAAATTAGCTTCAAGCTACACATGATAATTAATGAGATTAATACAACACTAATACTTGAACGTTTGTAATAACTAATAATGTGTATTTTGGTCAAATGATGAGGCAGAAATATGTTATTAGTAACATTTCAGTGGAAGATACATTGTTACAACTTCTGTGAGGCGTGAAGAAACAATGTAACTAATTACTGCTGACAGAAAGTAACTGTTACTTTTGAAAGAGTAACTAGTAATGAGTAATATATCACATTCTTTGAGTCACTAACCCAACACTCTCTCACACAATCACACACTCATTCAGCAGTGCATAAAAACCTTTATTAATCACGACTGTATGTGTGGAAGCATGAAAGAAGCAGCGCTATAAAATACAGTACATACTCCAAATGTAAAACATGCAAAGGTACAACATTAAAAAGTCTCACATAATTAAAAAATGAGGTTTTGTGCAAACATGCTGCAGTCAGCGTCCCGTTTCTGAACCACAGTGGATTATTAATGTAGAGTACATGAGTTATGTGAACAGTGCTGGGGGTAATGCATTACAAGTAATGTGAGTTATGTAATCAGTAACTGGTAAAGTAACACATTACTTTTTAATTTAGAAGGAAATATTTGAGTTACTTTTTAAAATAAGTAAAAGTTACTTTGTATCTGATGTACTGAATGACAGCTCTGGTGTTGCCATGGTGATGTATTGAGTGACAGCTCTGGTGTTGCCATGGTGATGTATTGAGTGACAGCTCTGGTGTTGCCATGGTGATGTATTGAGTGACAGCTCTGGTGTTACCATGGTGATGTATTGAGTGACAGCTCTGGTGTTGCCATGGTGATGTATTGAGTGACAGCTCTGGTGTTGCCATGGTGATGTATTGAGTGACAGCTCTGGTGTTGCCATGGTGATGTATTGAGTGACAGCTCTGGTATTGCTATGGTGATGTATTGAGTGACAGCTCTGGTGTTGCCATGGTGATGTATTGAGTGACAGCTCTGGTGTTGCCATGGTGATGTATTGAGTGACAGCTCTGGTGTTGCTATGGTGATGTATTGAGTGACAGCTCTGGTGTTGCCATGGTGATGTATTGAGTGACAGCTCTGGTGTTGCTATGGTGATGTATTGAGTGACAGCTCTGGTGTTGCCATGGTGATGTATTGAGTGACAGCTCTGGTGTTGCCATGGTGATGTATTGAGTGACAGCTCTGGTGTTGCCATGGTGATGCATTGAGTGACAGCTCTGGTGTTGCCATGGTGATGTATTGAGTGACAGCTCTGGTGTATCTTTCCCCAACACTGTACGTGACCAAAAGCAGTCATAAGTAACACAGGTATATTTGTAGCAATAGCCAACAATACATTGTATGGATCAAAATTATCCATTTTACTGTTATTCCAAAAATCATTAGGATATTAAGATCATGTTCCATGAAGATATTTTGTACCGTAAATATATCAAAACTTAATTATTGATTAGTAATATGCATTGCTAAGAACTTCATCTGAACAACTTTAAAGGTGATTTTTCTCAATATTTAGATTTTTTTGCACCCTCAGATTCCAGATTTACAAATATTGTCCTATCATAACAAACCATACATCAATGGAAAGCTTATCTCAATTTTGAAAAATTGACCCTTATGACTGGTTTTGTGCTCAGAATCAGCGTTCGGTCATCATTTCCTCACGACTGTATCTCATCCGTGAACGTAAAGGAAGATATTCTGAAGAACACTGGGACATTTCTCCAAATATCTTAAAATAATAGTCAGTCATGAAGGACAGTAAATGATGAACTGTCTCTTTAAATCAAAGTGCTCATTCATTCACAACGCTTTTACTGTAGTAAAAGAGCAAATACTGTGTAAATCTGTGTTTTTTGGCATTATAAGAGCTCATTTAGGGAGTAAAAACAGAGGTTACAACACTGAAGTCAGTAATGAGGACATCTTAATACATTCATCACCATTAATAAAACAAACACAACACACTCGTCCCTTCAGACCCAGTCAGTCCAACAATGAGTGAAGAACAGAAGAAAACACTTTCCAAAGCATCAGTCTTAAAGGGATAGGTCACTTTGAAATTAAAATGTGGTATCTATCAGCTTACCCCAAGGGCATCCAAGATGTAGGTGTCTTTTTTTCTTCAGTAGATCCAATTTTGATCAAACCGTTCTAGTCTGTCAGTCATATAATGGCAGGTATAGGTCACTGTCTCTATAAGAGGGAAAAAGAACATGCACAGAGAAATCCAAATTAAACAATTCCCCATCGTAACTACACATTGATGGCCTAAGACACGAAACGAGCGGTTTGTGTGAGAAAACGAACAGTATTTATATCGTTTTTTACCTCTTGTACACAACCATGTCCAAGTGATCTGAGTGCACACACACATCCGGTGTGTGACGTGTGTGTGTGTGTGTGTGTGTGTGACGTGTGTGTGCGCACGCTCTGGCTCACGCTGCATTCACACGGGGCGTCAACGCTTGACGGAGAGCGTGTCTGAAGCGTGGTGCTGACGCAACTTCGTGGTATTTTCTTGCTGGAAGACGCGCACTGTCATCGCTCGTGTCGTTTCTGAACTGTCTACTCTAGGATAATGATGACTTCTTTTAAGCAGACCCGCTTGCTGTCATGCATTGTATTTCTATACGAGCGCTCCATGTATCCGTTTCATTCATCTGTAACTCGCCAAACACACATGCCACAACTCCACCCTGCGTCACTTCCACCTAACCATGTAAAAAATAACAGATCCAGGAACAGTTTGAGACATGACACCGGCGAGAAAAAAAAAAGGAATCTTACTATGACGAAGGATTAGTCCATGAATAATATTTGTGCCATTCCGAAATTAAAGAGCCATCATTTTGTACCAAAAGGAATATACATAACCGTATATAATAATACTGTCAAACAATTCAAATAATTTTTTTAAAGCACCACGCTTCAGACACGCCCTCCGTCAAGCGTTGACGCCGACGCCCCGTGTGAATGCAGCGTGAGCCAGAGCGCGCGCACACACACGTCACACACCGGATGTGCGTGTGCACTCAGATCACTTGGACATGGTTGTGTACAAGAGGTAAAGAACGATATAAATACTGTTCGTTTTCTCACACAAACCGCTCGTTTCGTGTCTTAGGCCATCAATGTGTAGTTACGATGGGGAATTGTTTACTTTGCATTTCTCTGTGCATGTTCTTTTTCCCTCTTATAGAGACAGTGACCTATACCTGCCATTATATGACTGATAGACTAGAACGGTTTGATCAAAATTGGATCTACTGAAGAAAAAAAGACACCTACATCTTGGATGCCCTTGGGGTAAGCTGATAGATACCACATTTTAATTTCAAAGTGACCTATCTCTTTAAGACTAAAATGATTGAGACTGAAGTACATGAACACTCAAGCTCTTCTTGTTCAGGGTCTTAATTAGCATATCAAACTAATTAAGACTTAAATTCATGAAGTCATGGCATTAAAAATTAATTTCTTCCTCAGTTTTGTCCTGATTTCAAGTGCAAACATCCTTAAATCAAGATATATTTACCGAAGTCTTCTGAGAAGCTGAACTAAATAAAGCGAGTTTATAATTAAAAAACAACGACGTCAGTGAGGAACGAACACTCGTTTCTCTTTGGATTAAGTAGATTTTTCTGAGCCCAGAAAACAAGATTTAATTTTGCATCTGAATCTTAATTTAACAATCTTCAGATGTTTGTTCTGCATTGAGATCATCAGAAGGTACAGTACAAGTTACTTCACTGTTTGTTTTAATGAATTATAATGTAATGATGATTTGTATTGTCAAACTTTGAAGCATATGGGATATTAACATTTAGAAAGCATAATGACGTGTTGTGTCCCATTCAGTTCATTCCTTACATTTTCTTGATTTATTAATCTAAAATAATCTTAACCTGACCTTCATTAACCTGCAGAAATATGACTCTGCAGTCATAAGCCAACAATACATTGTATGGGTCAAAATTATACATTTTTCTTTTATGACAAAAATCATTAGGATATTAAGATCATGTTCCATGAAGATATTTTGTAACGTAAATATATCAAAACTTAATTTTTGATTAGTAATATGCATTGCTAAGAACTTCATTTGAACAACTTTAAAGGTGATTTTCTTAATATTTTGATTTTTTTGCACCCTCAGATTCCAGATTTTCAAATATTGTCCTATCATAACAAACCATACATCAATGGAAAGATTATTTATGCATAAATGACTGGTTTTGTGGTCACAAATGAGCCGGATCGCTTCGCTGTGAGAGACGCGTGTGCTCCGGATTGAATATGGCTTATTAAAATAAAACGTTCCCTCAGCCTCATTCATTATTAATGTCTTTATGATGCTGGATAGTCATTATGAAGCTCTTCAAACATCTACACGGTTCATCTTCTGCAGTGTGTGCTTTGAAAGACAGGTTTCAGATTCACTGCGTAACCACAAAATACCACAGAGTTTACATTTAGTGTAAAAAAATCCATTCACAGCAAAACACCTGGACACGGCCCGTCCCATCATGCACCTGACGACATTCTACACAGGATTTCACAGAAATGATAAAGTAGCAAAATCAACAGAAAGTGCTTCATCACCACCTAAACATACACTATATTGCCAAAAGTATTGGCACCCCCTTCTAATGAACAGGTTTGACTACTTTAGTAATTTCTATGAGTACAAATCTTAATGTTAAAGCATATAATGATATTCTAGGAAATTGTGTGCTTCTAATATTATAGCAACAGTTTGGACTCTTTTCTATTCTAACATGACAATGTCTCTGTGTATAAGACAAGGTTCAAAAAGAAAATGATTGATTGAGTCAGTGTGGAAGAACTTGACTGGTCTGCATAAAACCAAGTCCTAATCCCAGTTTAACACCTCTGGTGTGACTGTAAATGCAGACCTTGAGACAAAAACTCATCACCAAACACCAATGACTTGTACATATGGGTTCAGTCATTTTAGACACTTACAAAACTGTTGCTACAGAGATGAAATACAATTTTTAAATACATGAATTATGTTCCCGATAGTGCATTTTTCTGTTCTAAAGAAGGGGGTGCCAATACTTTTGTCTATATAGTGTATTCTGACCCACAGCAGCCGAGTTCATACAAAATATGAGCTGTTCTGTTTATATAGCGTACAAAATTAAAACACACGCTGATATAAACCAACCAGAGGCCGTCAGGTTTCCATGGGAACCTCGTCAAAAAACTGCACTTCCATAATGTACTTAAAGTGCTATATTTTCATGCAATAATTTTGTACTTAATATACTGATTCTTTAGTACTTCTTAAGATCATCTAAGTGTACTCAACTGTGCTATTTTGGGACTAAAATGCACTTTTAACACACTATGTGTATTTAAAAACTGTATTTAGTCAGCACTTGTAGTACACTTGAGTGTACTAGCCTACATGAAAAAATACTATAGTAATTTATAGTAAATATTTTGAACCATGCTATAGTACAGTGTATTATACTGTATATATTACAACACTTTGTTAATAAGTGCTGCAGCATACTGTAGTATTAACTATAGTGAACTGATAATAAATACTGTAGTATACTTTAGTATACTGTAGTGTACTGTAGTATATTACTATAGTTGTTATATCACCACAGCAACTATAGAATTACCACAACATATTAATTCAAGTACTTTACTACAGTATGGTTCAAAAACACTATAGTATTTGCTATAAATTACTATAGTATTTTTTCATGTAGGCTAGTACACTCAAGTGTACTACAAGTGCTGACTAAATATATTTTTAAATACAGAGATAGTATGTTAAAGGGACAGTTCATCCAAAAATGAAAATCCTGTCATCATTTACTCATCCTCAAGTAGATCCAAACCTGTATGAATATGAATTGATATTTTGAAGAAAGTTTGTAATCAGGCTGTTTTGGGGCATCATTGACTTCAATAGTAGGAGACAAATACTGCTCTGTGTCCCTCATTCTTCAGAATATCTTCCTTTGTGTTCAGAACAAACACATTCATACAGGTTTGGATCTACTTGAGGGTGAGTAAATGATGACTGAGTTTTCATTTTTGGGTGTACTGTCTCTTTAAGAGCACATTTTAGTTCATATTCATGGTGTCCCAGAAAATGAGTACACTTAGTTGATCTTACGTTTCTCTTAAGAAGAACTAAGGAATACATTTCTAGTATATTAAGTACAAAATGAGTGTGTGAGAACAGAGCACTTTAAGTATATTCTGTAAGCGCAGTGTTTCTGGCCGTCACACGGGTTTGCTGTATCCGAACACACCGACGGGGAAGTGCTTGACGTGTGTCGGCCACTGAGCGGCCAGCTGGAAGAACTTCACATCGTTCCACTCCACGCCATCGATGCAGACTGAAACACAAACACAGAGTCAAACAGAGACACCAATCTGAATCAAGAATACCAAAAAGTAGCACAGGTTCTAAAAAAACACATGAAGCAGCACAACTGTTTCCAACATTGATAATAAATCAGCATATTATTATGATTTCTGAAGATCATGTGACACTGAAGACTGGAGTAATGATGCTGAAAATACAGCTTTGATCACAACTTTGATGGAAAGCAATTATTTTAAATTGCAATAATATTTAACAATTTTATAGTTTTTTCTGTATTTAGATCAAATAAATGCAGCCTTGAGCAGAAGAAAACTTCTATTATATAATAGTATATAACTACTATATGTGACCCTGGAGCACAAAACCAGACATAAGGGTAAATTTATTGAAATTGAGGTTTATGCATCATATGAAAGCTGAATAAATAATATTTCCATTGATGTATGGTTTGTTATGATAGAACAATATTTGGCTGAGATACAACTATTTGAAAATCTGGAATCTGAGGGTGCAAAAAAATCTAAATATCTTCATGGGACATGATCTTAATATCCTAATGATTTTTGTCATAACAGTAAAATTGATAATTTTGAGCCATACAATGTATTGTTGGCTATTGCTACAAATATACCTGTGTTACTTATGACTGCTTTTGTGCTGCAGGGACACATATATATAACTATTATAATTAATACAGTTACTATTGCCATTTCTATTCAGACTGCCACTTAATCACAACATATAATCATTACAGTTAATAGTGTTCACGTCTGTTTGATTATGTGTAATTTGTAACTAACTGCATGATTTTTACTGTACATTTCTGCCATAGTCTCCACTAATAACCTACTCCTGAATATAATGTAGAAACTTGCTATAATGTAGAAAAGACACACTATAATGTGTGTGTGTGTGTGTGTGTGAAGTGTAGTGTGTAGTGTGAAGTGTGAAGTGTGTAGTGTGTAGTGTGAAGTGTGAAGTGTAGTGTGTAGTGTGAAGTGTAGTGTGAAGTGTAGTGTGAAGTGTAGTGTGTAGTGTGAAGTGTAGTGTGAAGTGTAGTGTGTAGTGTGAAGTGTGTAGTGTGTAGTCTGTAGTGTGAAGTGTGTAGTGTGAAGTGTAGTGTGTAGTGTGAAGTGTAGTGTGAAGTGTAGTGTGTAGTGTGAAGTGTGTAGTGTGTAGTCTGTAGTGTGAAGTGTGTAGTGTGTAGTGTGTCGTGTGTCGTGTGAAGTGTGTAGTGTGAAGTGTGTAGTGTGAAGTGTGTAGTGTGAAGTGTGAAGTGTGTAGTGTGAAGTGTGTAGTGTGAAGTGTGTAGTGTGAAGTGTGTAGTGTGTAGTGTGTAGTGTGAAGTGTGTAGTGTGAAGTGTAGTGTGAAGTGTGTAGTGTGAAGTGTGTAGTGTGTAGTGTGTAGTGTGTAGTGTGAAGTGTGTAGTGTGTAGTGTGAAGTGTGTAGTGTGAAGTGTGTAGTGTGAAGTGTGAAGTGTGTAGTGTGAAGTGTGTAGTGTGTAGTGTGAAGTGTGTAGTGTGTAGTGTGAAGAGTAGTGTGAAGTGTGAAGTGTAGTGTGTAGTGTGAAGTGTAGTGTGTAGTGTGAAGTGTGTAGTGTGTAGTGTGTAGTGTGTAGTGTGAAGTGTGTAGTGTGAAGTGTGTAGTGTGTAGTGTGTCGTGTGTCGTGTGAAGTGTGAAGTGTGTAGTGTGTAGTGTGAAGTGTGAAGTGTGTCGTGTGAAGTGTGAAGTGTGTAGTGTGTAGTGTGTAGTGTGAAGTGTGTAGTGTGAAGTGTGAAGTGTGAAATGTAGTGTGAAGTGTGTAGTGTGTAGTGTGAAGTGTGAAGTGTGAAGTGTCGTGTGAAGTGTAGTGTGTAGTGTGAAGTGTGTAGTGTGTAGTGTGTAGTGTGAAGTGTGAAATGTGAAATGTAGTGTGAAGTGTGTAGTGTGTAGTGTGTAGTGTGAAGTGTGTCGTGTGAAGTGTGAAGTGTGTAGTGTGTAGTGTGAAGTGTGAAATGTAGTGTGAAGTGTGTAGTGTGTAGTGTGTAGTGTGAAGTGTGTCGTGTGAAGTGTGAAGTGTGAAGTGTGTAGTGTGTAGTGTGAAGTGTGTAGTGTGAAGTGTGAAGTGTGTAGTGTGAAGTGTGAAGTGTGAAGTGTGTAGTGTGAAGTGTGTAGTGTGAAGTGTAGTGTGAAGTGTGTAGTGTGTCGTGTGAAGTGTGTCGTGTGAAGTGTGAAGTGTGTCGTGTGAAGTGTGAAGTGTGAAGTGTGTAGTGTGTAGTGTGTAGTGTGTCGTGTGAAGTGTGAAGTGTGTCGTGTGAAGTGTGTAGTGTGTCGTGTGAAGTGTGAAGTGTGCCGTGTGAAGTGTGTAGTATGAAGTGTGTAGTGTGTAGTGTGAAGTGTGTAGTGTGAAGTGTGTAGTGTGTAGTGTGAAGTGTGTAGTGTGAAGTGTGTAGTGTGAAGCGTCGCGTGAAGCGTGTCGCGTGAAGCGTGTAGCGTGTAGCGTGAAGCGTGTAGCGTGAAGCGTGAAGCGTGTCGTGTGTAGCGTGAAGCGTGTAGCGTGTCGTGTGAAGTGTGTAGCGTGAAGCGTGTAGTGTGAAGCGTGTCGTGTGAAGCGTGTAGCGTGTCGTGTGAAGCGTGTAGCGTGTCGTGTGAAGCGTGTCGTGTGTAGCGTGTAGTGTGAAGCGTGTCGTGTGTAGCGTGTAGCGTGTCGTGTGAAGCGTGTAGTGTGAAGCGTGTCGTGTGTAGCGTGTAGCGTGTCGTGTGTAGCGTGAAGCGTGTAGTGTGAAGCGTGTAGCATGTAGTGTGTAGCGTGAAGCGTGTAGTGTGAAGCGTGTCGTGTGTAGCGTGTAGCGTGAAGCGTGTAGTGTGAAGCGTGTCGTGTGTAGCGTGTAGCGTGAAGCGTGTAGTGTGAAGCGTGTAGCGTGAAGCGTGTAGCGTGAAGCGTGTAGTGTGAAGCGTGTCGTGTGTAGCGTGAAGCGTGTAGTGTGAAGCGTGTAGCGTGAAGCGTGTAGCGTGAAGCGTGTCGTGTGTAGCGTGAAGCGTGTAGCGTGAAGCGTGTAGCGTGAAGCGTGAAGCGTGTAGCGTGTAGCGTGAAGCGTGTAGCGTGAAGCGTGTCGTGTGAAGCATGTAGTGTGAAGCGTGTCGTGTGTAGCGTGAAGCGTGTCGTGTGAAGCGTGTAGTGTGAAGCGTGTCGTGTGTAGCGTGAAGCGTGTAGCGTGTAGCGTGAAGCGTGTAGCGTGTCGTGTGAAGCGTGAAGCGTGAAGCGTGTAGCGTGTAGCGTGTAACGTGTAGCGTGTAGCGTGAAGCGTGTAGCGTGAAGCGTGTCGTGTGAAGCGTGTAGTGTGAAGCGTGTAGCGTGTCGTGTAAAGCGTGAAGCGTGTAGCGTGAAGCGTGTAGCGTGAAGCGTGTAGTGTGAAGCGTGTCGTGTGTAGCGTGAAGCGTGTAGCGTGAAGCATGTAGCGTGAAGCGTGTCGTGTGAAGCGTGTCGTGTGAAGCGTGTTGCGTGAAGCGTGTAGTGTGAAGCGTGTCGCGTGAAGCGTGTAGTGTGAAGCGTGTCGCGTGAAGCGTGTAGTGTGAAGCGTGTCGTGTGAAGCGTGAAGCGTGTAGTGTGAAGCGTGTCGTGTGTAGCGTGAAGCGTGAAGCGTGTAGTGTGTAGCGTGAAGCGTGTAGCGTGTAGCGTGAAGCGTGAAGCGTGTAGCGTGAAGCGTGAAGCGTGTAGCGTGAAGCGTGTAGCGTGTAGCATGAAGCGTGTAGCGTGAAGCGTGTAGCGTGTAGCGTGAAGCGTGTAGCGTTAAGCGTGAAGCGTGTAGTGTGTAGTGTGCATCACCTCGGAGCATGGTGTGCTGATGTTTGGCCGTACAGATGAGCCGGCTGATGCCGTCGATCACCTGACTCTTAGAATCCACGTCCTTCTCCTTCAGCTTCTTACTCAGAAAAATCACTGCAAGACACGCAAGAACACACTGACATCTGCAGCACCGGCGCCAGCTACAGGACCTGAGAGAAACCCTCCCTGCACTGCTGCTGTGTGTGTTGTGCACCGCACCTTTCTTGTTCTTCTCTTTGGTGACGACGGTCATGGCCATG
>CM041801.1:1151094-1153594 GCA_023376895.1 Aspiorhynchus laticeps | reverse complement strand
CCAGTCCACTGTGTTGATGAGGATGATGTTCTCTGGGAGTCTCTCGTCTGAGATCAGGATCTGATTCAGCTGATCATACACTGATTTCCGGGGCACCTGAGCAACACAAACACACACAAATCTAAACTCCCTCTCTGTATATACACACACACACACACCATTCACACAATCAAAGTATCAAATGCATGATGTAATCTCAGCAGTGAGCCTGTGGTCAACATGAAGTCAGAGTAAAGTGACTGATTCTGCGGAGTGGCAGGCGAGTGTTGGTCACACCTGTGCGCTGAAGCGGCTGTCCGGCGAACACTCGCTGTCCATGCTGATGGTGCGCTCGCTCTGAGCTCGAGAGTTCTGTCTGTCCTTCATGGATGTGCTGCGAGCGCGCCGCGGGACCCTGCTCTCCGCTTTACTGGAGGTCACAAACACAGCAGCTCACGTCACCTTCACAAACACCGGGCAGAGCTCCAGGGTCAGTGTGAATGTGTACCTGGGACTGCTGTGATTCTGGGACTCGGTCTTGCAGGGTTTCCCACCGGAGCTGTTCAGTCGATCGCTGCTGGGCTCCGACACATCTGCCATCACTATCCCATGATGCTCTGCTTCAGCCTCCTGCAGAAACACAGTGAGAGACGAATAAATGCACTCATCATATTAGGACTAGTTCACATAAACAACATAAAACATAGCATTACATTCTCACACAGATAGTACACACACACACGCACACGCACACACACACACACTCACACACACGTGAACACACACAGTACACACACACACACACACACGCACACACACACACGCACACACACACGTGAACACACACAGTACACACACACACACATGCACACGCACACACTCACACACACGTGAACACACACAGTACACATACACACACACACACACACACACGTGAACACATAAAATATACTTGTGTGTGTGAGTGAGTGTGTGTGTGTGAGTGTGAGTGTGTGTGTGTGTGTGTGTGTGTGTGTGCGTGAGTGTGAGTGTGCGTCTGTGTGTGAGTGTGAGTGTGTGTGTGTGAGTGTGTGTGTGTGAGTGTGTGTGAGTGTGTGTGTGTGAGTGTGTGTGAGTGTGCGTGTGCGAGTGTGAGTGTGTGTGGGTGTGAGTGTGAGTGTGCGTCTGTGTGTGTGAGTGTGTGTGCGAGTGTGAGTGTGTGTGGGTGTGAGTGTACGTGTGTGTGAGTGTGCGTGTGAGTGTGTGTGAGTGTGTGAGTGTGTGTGAGCGAGTGTGAGTGTGTGTGGGTGTGAGTGTGAGTGTGCGTCTGTGTGTCTGTGCGTGTGAGTGCGTGTGCGAGTGTGTGTGCGTGAGTTAGTGTGTGAGTGTGAGTATGTGTGAGTGTGAGTGTGTGTGTGCGTGAGTGTGTGTGTGTGCGTGTGTGTGGGTGTGAGTGTGAGTGTGTGCGTGTGTGTGAGTGTGAGTGTGAGTGTGTATGTGTGTGTGAGTGTGTGGGTGTGAGTGTGAGTGTGAGTGTGCGTCTGTGTGTCTGTGTGTGGGTGTGAGTGAGTGTGTGTGTGTGTATCTGAGCTCTCACCCCGCCGCTGGTCTCCATACTGATGTCCTCCTTCTGCTGTGAGCCGGTCGTCTTACAGCGCTCCACCGACAGGAAGTCAGCAGCCTGCACAGGAAGACAACAGCACTGATTTACCTGTGTGTGTGTGTGTGGTCCTGATGGGGGCGCTGTGGTCAGGTGTGTGTGTGTGTGTGTGTGTGTAGTCCTGATGGGGGCGCTGTGGTCAGGTGTGTGTGTGTGTGTGTAGTCCTGATGGGGGCGCTGTGGTCAGATGTGTGTGTGTGTGTGTGTGTGTAGTCCTGATGGGGGCGCTGTGGTCAGATGTGTGTGTGTGTGTGTAGTCCTGATGGGGGCGCTGTGGTCAGGTGTGTGTGTGTGTGTGTGTGTAGTCCTGATGGGGGCGCTGTGGTCAGGTGTGTGTGTGTGTGTAGTCCTGATGGGGGCGCTGTGGTCAGGTGTGTGTGTGTGTAGTCCTGATGGGGGCGCTGTGGTCAGATGTGTGTGTGTGTGTGTGTGTGTGATGCCTCACAGCTCCAGAGAACTCAAGACACACACTTGACACACTAAACATACAGAAGTAATATGTCTGCACCACTGCTGAACAGCTACACAGCGTTTACTAGAAATCTGTGGTTAACCTTTGTTTTTAAAGTTGCAATGACGCTGCAGTAGTGTATTTTGACATGCATCCGAGTGCAACAGATTATCAAAAAAAGATTAAATGTAGGGCGGGACTTGGTTCTGTGCATCAGCTGTTGATTGGATGCTGAGCTGGGGGTGTGGCACTCAGAGCTGTATGCAGATGAGCGGGAGCAGAGTTTAAAAATGAAATATGTCCCTGCAGCACAAAAGCAGTCATAAGTAACACAGGTATATTTGTAGCAATAGACAACAATACATTGTATGAGTCAAAGTTATACATTTTTCTTTTATGCCAAAAATCATTAGGATATTAAGATCATGTTC
>CM041801.1:1128594-1131094 GCA_023376895.1 Aspiorhynchus laticeps | reverse complement strand
TAAACAGTCCATTCATGCTTGAAAACCCTCCAATGTGGCTGAATTCAAACATTCTGCAAAGAAGAGTGGGCCAAAATTCCTCCACAGCGATGTGAAAGACTCATTGCAGTTATCACAAACGCTTGATTGCAGTTGTTGCTGTAAAGTGTGGCACAACCAGTTATTAGATTTAGGGGGCAATTACTTTTTCACGTAGGGCCAGGCAGGTTTGGACAGCTTTTTTCTCTTAATAAATGAAATCATTATTTCAAAACTGCATTTTGAATTTACTCGGGTTATCTTTGTGTAATATTAAAATTAGTTTGATGATCTAAATCTTTTAAGTGTGAAAAATATGCAAAACATTTCAAAAGCAGGAAGGGGGCAAAAACCTTTTCACGGCACAGTATATATATATATATACAGTATATACTTAATTATTTTTTTATTTTTTTTAAATGGAGGTTAGCTTATGAAGTTAACAAAGTGCATCAAAAAGTGTTTCACTTTCTGTCATAAACATGCTCAGAAACATCATTAAATCTGCAGCCCTGCATTTCTAATAGCATGCATTCGATCTTCTGGAAGGATGTGCTCAGTTTCTGGAGGTTAATTTGTCTAGATCTAGTGACTGAACGCCGTCAGATCACAACAACACATAAAATAACTAGTGCTGTCAAACGATTAATCACGATTCCAAAATAAAAGTTTTTGTTTACATAATATATGTGTGTGTGTACTGTGTATATGTATTATGTATATATAAATACACACACATACAGTATATATTTTGAAAATATTTACATGCGTATATTTATATTACAAATAGATATATTTAATATATAAACACAACATGTTTTTCTTAAATATATACATGCATGTGTGTGTATTCATATATACATAATAAATATACACAGTACACACATATATTATGTAAACAGAAACTTTTATTTTGGATGCGATTAATCACGATTAATCATTTAAAACGCTTAATTTACTCCTCACGCAGTCCAAAGCAAAGCATGCTGGGAACTGGACATCTGCTACAACTCAACAAATTCTGCGTAATATAACGAGTTATTTGCTATTAAGTGCAATTAATTGACTGTTCGGCTGTAGAGTGAAAACTTACTGTAACTTTCAGAGAACTCAGCAAAGAGAATTTTGATACTGATCCTCCTGAACTCACGAGACGAGTCAAGAGAACATAAAACAGAGAAAAGAAAGTGTTTCTGTGCTAAAACTCTTAGTCAGGAGATTTCTGTCCAAAGATAAGCTGGACGCGAAGCAATCAATAAAAGAAGAGAATGTCAAAGCTCAGCGAGAAGAAACTGCTCTTGTTTCATTCAGAGAAACAGCAGAAGAGTCCATAAAACAAGCCAGAGATCTTCACGCTTCATTACACACCATCTGCAGATGTTCTCTGAAGGACATCACGCTCAAGAGGACTGACTGAGATCTGAGAGCCAATCAGACGTCACCGTGAGATCTGTGAGCGAATCGGACGTCACAGTGAGATCTGTGAGCGAATCGGACATCACCGTGAGATCTGAGAGCAAATCAGACGTCACCATGAGATCTGAGAGCGAATCAGACGTCACCTTGAGATCTGAGAGCCAATCAGACGTCACCTTGAGATCTGAGAGCCAGTCAGACATCACACCGTGAGATCTGTGAGCGAATCGGACGTCACAGTGAGATCTGTGAGCGAATCGGACATCACCGTGAGATCTGTGAGCGAATCGGACATCACCGTGAGATCTGTGAGCCAATCGGACGTCACCGTGAGATCTGAGAGCCAATCAGACATCACACCGTGAGATCTGTGAGCGAATCGGACATCACCGTGAGATCTGTGAGCCAATCGGACGTCACCGTGAGATCTGAGAGCAAATCAGACGTCACCTTGAGATCTGAGAGCGAATCTGACGTCACCGTGAGATCTGAGAGCGAATCAGACGTCACCGTGAGATCTGAGAGCGAATCAGACATCACCGTGAGATCTGAGAGCCAATCAGACGTCACCGTGAGATCTGAGAGCGAATCAGACATCACCGTGAGATCTGAGAGCGAATCAGACGTCACCGTGAGATCTGTGAGCGAATCAGACATCACCGTGAGATCTGAGAGCAAATCAGACGTCACCCTGAGATCTGAGAGCAAATCAGACGTCACCATGATATCTGAGAGCGAATCAGACGTCACCTTGAGATCTGTGAGCCAATCGGATGTCACCATGAGATCTGTGAGCCAATCAGACTTCACCGTGAGATCTGAGAGCGAATCTGACGTCACCGTGAGATCTGAGAGCGAATCAGACATCACCGTGAGATCTGAGAGCAAATCAGACGTCACCTTGAGATCTGTGAGCCAATCAGACTTCACCGTGAGATCTGAGAGCGAATCAGACGTCACCGTGACAACTGTGAGCGAATCGGACGTCACCTTGAGATCTGTGAGCCAATCGGACGTCACCGTGAGATTTGAGAGTGCTACAGGCCCAAAGCTGCTCGTCCTTCAA
>CM041801.1:1098594-1121094 GCA_023376895.1 Aspiorhynchus laticeps | reverse complement strand
TCCGATTCACCGGAGCGAACGAATCTATCTCTGAGAGGATCCGACTCACCGGAGCCGATTCACCCGAGCGAACGAATCTCTGAGAGGATCCGATTCACCGGAGCGAACGAATCTCTGAGAGGATCCGACTCACCGGAGCGAACGAATCTATCTCTGAGAGGATCCGACTCACCGGAGCCGATTCACCCGAGCGAACGAATCTCTGAGAGGATCCGACTCACCGGAGCGAACGAATCTATCTCTGAGAGGATCCGACTCACCGGAGCCGATTCACCCGAGCGAACGAATCTCTGAGAGGATCCGACTCACCGGAGCGAACGAATCTCTGAGAGGATCCGACTCACCGGAGCCGATTCACCCGAGCGAACGAATCTCTGAGAGGATCCGACTCACCGGAGCGAACGAATCTCTGAGAGGATCCGACTCACCGGAGCGAACGAATCTCTGAGAGGATCCGACTCACCGGAGCGAACGAATCTCTGAGAGGATCCGACTCACCGGAGCGAACGAATCTCTGAGAGGATCCGACTCACCGGAGCGAACGAATCTCTGAGAGGATCCGACTCACCGGAGCGAACGAATCTCTGAGACGATCCGATTCACCGGAGCGAACGAATCTATCTCTGAGAGGATCCGACTCACCGGAGCCGATTCACCCGAGCGAACGAATCTCTGAGAGGATCCGACTCACCGGAGCGAACGAATCTATCTCTGAGAGGATCCGACTCACCGGAGCCGATTCACCCGAGCGAACGAATCTCTGAGAGGATCCGACTCACCGGAGCGAACGAATCTATCTCTGAGAGGATCCGACTCACCGGAGCCGATTCACCCGAGCGAACGAATCTCTGAGAGGATCCGACTCACCGGAGCGAACGAATCTCTGAGAGGATCCGACTCACCGGAGCCGATTCACCCGAGCGAACGAATCTCTGAGAGGATCCGACTCACCGGAGCGAACGAATCTCTGAGAGGATCCGACTCACCGGAGCGAACGAATCTATCTCTGAGAGGATCCGACTCACCGGAGCCGATTCACCGGAGCGAACGAATCTATCTCTGAGAGGATCCGACTCACCGGAGCGAACGAATCTCTGAGAGGATCCGACTCACCGGAGCGAACGAATCTCTGAGAGACGATCCGATTCACCTGAGCCGATTCACCCGAGCGAACGAATCTCTGAGAGGATCTGATTCACCGGAGCGAATGAATCTCTGAGAGGATCTGATTCACCGGAGCGAATGAATCTTTGAGAGAATCTGATTCACCGGAGCGAATGAATCTCTGAGAGAATCTGATTCACCGGAGCGAACGAATCTCTGAGAGAATCTCGAATGAATCTCTGAGAGAATCTGATTCACCGGAGCGAACGAATCTCTGAGAGAATCTCGAACGAATCTCTGAGAGAATCTGATTCACCGGAGCGAATGAATCTTTGAGAGAATCCGATTCACCGGAGCGAATGAATCTTTGAGAGAATCCGATTCACCGGAGCGAACGAATCTTTGAGAGAATCCGATTCACCGGAGCGAATGAATCTCTGAGAGGATCCGATTCACCGGAGCGAACGAATCTCTGAGAGGATCAGTTTCACCGGAGCGAACGAATCTCTGAGAGAATCCGATTCACCGGAGTGAACGAATCTCTGAGAGAATCCGATTCACCGGAGCGAATGAATCTCTGAGAGGATCCGATTCACCGGAGCGAATGAATCTCTGAGAGGATCCGATTCACCGGAGCGAACGAATCTCTGAGAGAATCTGATTCACCGGAGCGAACGAATCTCTGAGAGAATCTGATTCACCGGAGCGAATGAATCTCTGAGAGGATCTGATTCACCGGAGCGAACGAATCTCTGAGAGAATCTGATTCACCGGAGCGAATGAATCTCTGAGAGGATCTGATTCACCGGAGCGAACGAATCTCTGAGAGAATCTGATTCACCGGAGCGAACGAATCTCTGAGAGAATCTGATTCACCGGAGCGAATGAATCTCTGAGAGGATCTGATTCACCGGAGCGAATGAATCTCTGAGAGGATCTGATTCACCGGAGCGAATGAATCTCTGAGAGGATCTGATTCACCGGAGCGAATGAATCTCTGAGAGGATCTGATTCACCGGAGCGAATGAATCTCTGAGAGAATCTGATTCACCGGAGCGAATGAATCTCTGAGAGGATCTGATTCACCGGAGCGAATGAATCTCTGAGAGGATCTGATTCACCGGAGCGAATGAATCTCTGAGAGGATCTGATTCACCGGAGCGAATGAATCTCTGAGAGAATCTGATTCACCGGAGCGAACGAATCTCTGAGAGGATCTGATTCACCGGAGCGAACGAATCTCTGAGAGGATCTGATTCACCGGAGCGAATGAATCTCTGAGAGAATCTGATTCACCGGAGCGAACGAATCTCTGAGAGGATCTGATTCACCGGAGCGAATGAATCTCTGAGAGAATCTGATTCACCGGAGCGAACGAATCTCTGAGAGGATCTGATTCACCGGAGCGAACGAATCTCTGAGGCGGAGCTTCTGCAGTCTGAGACAGAGTGCATCATCTTCATCATCATCATCATCATCAGCGCTGACCTCAATACACAGAATAATGATTCAAAGAAATAATAAATAAATAAATAAATGGAGAAGTGTGAAATAACGAGCGGGAGAAATACACAGCAAAGATGTGAGTGTTGAACAGTATTTATACTTGAGCTATTATAGATGGAGCATATTCACAAACTGAGTTATTTATAGACAGTAAACCCAACAATCATACTTTGACATTTATGCATTTAGCAGATGCTTTTATCCGAAGAAACTTACATTGCACTGAAGGCCTATATATTCACATTTGATCATTTCTAGCTTTCCCTGGAAATTAAACATGATCTTGATATTATAATGCTGATCTACTGATTGTGGTACAATATCATTTATTTGTATGAATCTGTGCATTAGCGCTATATTGAGACATAAGTGAGAAACCAAACTTATTTGTAGAGAATAGCAACCTTCATTCTAATAATAATAATAATAATAAAATTAGTTTTATTCCTCTGACTTTTTATTTATTTATTGGTTCTTTTGATGTATTGTTTATAATCATATATATGCTTGTTTTGTAATAAAGACTATATTAATGTCCACACCTGCTTAACTGAGACTGATCCAGCAGCTCTTCTGAAGCACTGCTTTAAAACCCTTTAACGAGACTCATCAACATCTAATGAAGTCTAACAACACACAACACATCATGTGGAGCTTACTGTGGTGATTCTGCACAGGTTTGCTCTGCCTGTCCAGTCTGGGTCAGGGTCAGTCAGGGTTAGTTAGGGTCAGTCAGGGTTAGTTAGGGTTCTCTGATAACAGTCTAGTGTTTAGGGTTATTGTTGAAACTAGTTAAAGTTACACAACAATCTCTTTCTCACACACACACACACACACACTCTCTCACACACACACACACACTCTCTCTCACACACACACACACACACACTCTCTCTCACACACACACACACACACTCACACACACACACTCTCTCTCTCACACACGCACACACACACACTCTCACACACACACACACACTCACACACACACACACACCCACACATGTTGGTTTTTGTGGTTTATGGGGTCTCTCCATAGGCGTAATGGTTTTTATACTGAACAAACTGTGTGTGCTATTGCCCTACACCTACCCTACACCTAAACTTAGCCCTCACAGGAGACTGTGTGCATCTTTAGATTTTCAAAAAAACACCATTTAGTATGTTTTTTAAGCCTTTTGAATTACGGGGACATAGGCAGTGTCCTCATAAAACACCTTCATATTGTAATACCTCTGTCATACCCATGTTATTAAACAAATTTGTGTCCTCATAAACCACATAAACCCGCACACACACACACACACACTCTCTCTCTCTCACACACACTCACACACACTATCTCTCTCTCACACACACACACACACACACACACACACACACACTCATAATACAGTTTTTTACAATCATTTTTGCACTAATAACAGAACCTTCATGTCATTTTTCAAAACTCTTGACACATAATTCATAACCGATGATCAAAATGCAAATTTTTCAAGACACTTAACACTTTTTCCAAATGCTTGGATACAATACACACGAGCCAAAGATCTTTTGTTCATTGAACTAAAATCACTGGTTCAAAATGACACGACTTAATATCAAAGTATTACTATTTCAAAATGCAACTCATGCATTACATCTGAATTGAGTGTTTATTCATTTCATTACAATGATCTAACTATCAATTGATACAACTGCTCAAAATGCTACATAACTGTTGCATTACTCTTGAAGCATAGTTTTATGGAAAATTATGAACAACATTACGTAAGTGAAGCAACAGAGGACTGAGTATGTTCAGGTGTGATCAGTTTCAAGATGCCTTTTGTTGGGAGAAAAAAAATCCCAAAAGTCTATATCATTATCAGTATTTGTTTTCCTACAGTGCATGTGTTTTTAGAAGGTGATAGAGCTGGAATCTGATGAAAACCATTCATATTTTTGGATGAGGCTGGCTTTACCCTGGCCATGACATGGAGGAGAGGTTGAGAGCCCAGCGGTTGAGAGCGGCCCAGAACAATGTTCTCTGTGGGGCCTGAACACCCCCCACTGAATGTGATTTTGAGGGGACCCCGTAGCAATATCAGTGCAATGGGCCCAGAATTCCTAACAACAGCACTGAGAGCAATCACGGTTTCAGGCTCATCTACAGTTTATCACCTTGTATTTACCCCATGCTCCTCTTTCCTTACTGTAACCCGACTGAGGAGTTTTTCTCCACATGAAGGTGGAAGGTTCACAATAGGCTCCTCTCAAACAATGTCTCTTCTCCAGGCCATTATGATGTGGATGGGAACCTGTTGCCAAATCCACAAGACAGGGTTGATAAAAACATAAAGTGCAGCGAGGAACACTCTAGTTGACATTTTACTGTAGGCCTCATATAGTTTTTTCTTATCTTTTTTTTCTAATTTTTTCTTATTTAAAGTTTTTTGAAAAACCTGTTGTGTTGATTATGTCATAAATGATTTTCAAATTTTGTTTAATGATTCCAGTGTCTGTACTTTTCTCTCTAGTCTATTACAATGATGCATGAATGTGTAGAACCGTAATGAAAGCTGCATCATGTGTTTTGAACAACTATATTTAATGATTGTACTAACAGCTACACAATGAAACTATGGGTATCTTGTGTGTGAATGATCTAAAGTAATGTTCCTATGATATTTCATAATAAATTAGTATTTTGAACCAATGCTTCTGCAAATGCAAGGCTTCTTTAAAGATATGAATGCAATATGCAAAGTTTTTAACATTGGACAGCCTGTGTTACACATAATGACTGTTTTGAGTTTTGTGTCTAGAGTTTTGAAAAATGACATGAAGGTTCTGTGATTAGTGCAAAAATGATTGTAAAAAACTGTAATAATAATAATATCTAATATTTCATAAGCAAATTGATATATAATTTATTTTCCTATTCAATTGTTAATGCGTAATAAACATGCTTTTGCTCCTGGTGTGTATGTATGAAATTATGTTCTGTTTCATAACACAGTCATATTTGAATTTGAAACCCATAACATTTTCCTGAGATGTTGCTTAATGACAAACAATTTGAAAATTATTCAGATTTAAATGACAATTACAAAATATAATTATATTTCCATAAGGATGTAAAATTTTTCACTAAATTAAATGTAGCCATATTTAAACACGCAGTAGAGAGTGTGTTTATGATGAAAATCCAATAATTTAATATCTCTATAAAGCTCTGAATGTGCTCTGTACTGTACATCCAGACTTACACGTCTCAGAGAAATACACTACATCATACTGTACACTACAGAGACACACACTACATATCTGGGGCTCAGGAGGTTATTAAATCATTTTGTTATATATTGTATAACATAGTTGAGAATCATCCTTAAACAAAGTTTAGTATAAAACAATCCTGAAACCTAAAAATTGATTGGTGTTTTTAAAAAATCCCATTGTTTGTGCCTTTTTGACGTCTATTCATGCCGTTTTATTTTTAGAGTCCGAGTGTCCTCTACAGAGGACATAGAATATAATATGAATAAAATATAATTTTTCAAAAAAAAAAAATTCAATTTTTTTCTTATGTTCTAAACAATGAAAAAATACTAAATTCACAAAACTTTTTTTTTTTTTTTTTTTTTTTTTTTGGGGGGGGGGGGGGTCTCAGAAGGATATGAAAGGTGGTAACCAAGATGGAAAATTGTTACAAAGAGAGACTTTTTGGACATTTTTCCAAAAATCTTTGTATTCTTATATCAGTACAGTATAGAAATATCCTATTTACATCAATGTGATAAACAAAAGTTATCAAAAAGTAGTCTCATTTTACCTAAAATGTGTGATGGATTACGCTGATAACTACACATTTCTGTCATGTAACTGATCACAATTAGCAAGTAATCTTCCAGCACTGGTGTGACCTACTTCACAACAACAACAGTGGTTATATCTTTAATTGTGTGATCAAATTATTATAGAGACGATGTAGTAGTCATTCAGTCCCTACTGCACTCTATGCCCTTGTGTGCTCTCTCGTGTGTTCTTCACGTTGCTCTTCCTCAAGCTCTTCAAGTGCTTGTATCTGATGCTCTCTAGATGTGATCAGCTCATGTTAGGATTGTAAAGTCTATTTGTGATGTTTCTGGAGTCAACAGTGATTAACACACGTTCACTGGAGTGCCAGAAGATGTCGCTGTAGACCACAAACATGTGCTGCGTCCCAATTCATCTACTTATACTATGTCCTAAAAGTATGCACTCTTTTTGTGAAGACAAAGTACATACTTTTGAGTATGTTGCAGAATAGTAGGCACAGACTACTTCGTCATAGCTGCCTTTAACGAGCGCTGTGTTGCTGTTTAAACTGACCTGTCAATCATAGTTAACATCATCCACATATCGTTGATTTAATACAGTATTGGAGAGAATTGTGTTTGCATAATGATGCATTTCAAAGCTAACGACCAAACATATCATTATAAAAGTTCACAGTGTTGCTGCAGATGAAATATAACGTGGATAACATTAAATATTTTTTAATCAGGTTAGACATTGATTATTTATCACTCAAATCCCTTTCTCTGTCTGTCCGTCGCATATCCGCCATGTTTGTAGTTTTTAAACACTTCTTATGCGTGTTTGTAGTTCTAATCGAATCCTCGTGCACAGCGAGGGCAATATTAATTCTAACCGTTAGTAGTAGACCATCCGGGAATCTTTGGCATACTTTTTTAAGCATACTATGATTTGGGACACACTAATACTATTTAGGACGGATAGTATGTGAATTGGGACACTAGTCTCACTAACTAGCAGTACACTAGCGGTAACCAGATTCAATCCTGACTAGAATAACTTGTTAAGGACATGAGTGACACCTAAATATAAATTTCTCAATGTATTCATTCAAACATAACTCACTTATTAAATGCGCAAATTAATATTTTAAAACATAGTTAAATAAAAACAATAACATAGCAAATTAAGAAATCATTTTACATTGCATTTACAATATGCATCTTGTTTTCATGACAAAACTCAAGTTAAAAATAACGTAAACATGAAATTGTAGGTTATGATTTATTTCGGTGATCATGAAAACTGGAAATGCCTTTAAGCGATATTATAGTGTTTTAAAACGTTTCTTTTAGTTTAAATCCGACAGGCTGCTATAATTGATGTTTGATATAAAATATAAATAATAATAAGATTGAGAGCACGTGGAGCGGACGCTGCTGTCTGCGCATGCGCGCTGGGAGGGGCCCTGCTGACGTCACCGCGTCACGCTCATTGGCTGAGGACGATGACGTTCTGTTCCTGTTCAACGCGCAGTTAATGAGATGCAGATGTAAACAGCTCGTCATGGCGGGAGCTTTCTAGATTTATACAGGACTATATGAACATGTAATATTTTTTGGAAATATTTTGAGTTAGTTTTTGAACTAAGAAGCTGGAAAATGCTTACGTCATCAATCTCTTGATTATAGGCTACTTTCATATTCATCGCAATCAGAAACCTCTTATTTTCTGTGGTATTTAAGATAATTATATAACCACCATTACACAAAAAAGCTGCAAACACTGTATTTATTTGGTAAATTTAAGTTATTGTGATTTAGCAATGCCTTATTATGTTATTTGTATTTATTTGTTGGTTATATATATACATGTATAGTTAATATTTATTTTGTATATTTTTCTGTGTATATCCTTAGGACTTTTATTATGTATTTGTTGTTTAAGCATCAATTTTAAAATATATATATATATTTTATATATATACTGCGTGCATGAATATTACATATAGCGTGACTTATTATTACAGATATTACAGAAAACAATATAGATTATAGATAGAGATGAGTTTAATTATAAATGCATTGAATTTCTTGTTCATTTAAATAATTAAAAGCATGCATTCAGTATATGTTCTCAGATCTGCTGTGAGATTATAGTATATTATATTATATATTAGAGTGACTCCAGCGCGAGCTCATTGAGGAACCCGAGAGTGGGCGTGGCTTCCGCGGCCGGCCACGCCTCCTGTATATAAGAGCGCATGCGCAGCCGCTCATGTGGAGCTCGAGCTGAAGATCAGCGGTATTTGCATCGAGCAGCAGCGGATCTGCTGATGAGCTGCAGGTGAGATTCTCTCTCAATCTCATTGTTTCTAGCAGCTGCTGATTTGACTCCTGATCGTTTAACACTCGGTGTATCGGTGTGTGTGATGAGGATGGGTTTGAGTCACTTCTTCACTCGTCTTGTTCCGTCATGAATCGCTTTCTCTCACAGACGCGTGTTTCCATCTGAAGCTGCTCCATCTCTGTGTGCATCATCATCTCATGACCTGCTGCAGATGCATGCTCAGATCAGCTCTGTTTAGTCTTAATATGTGTCCCTCATATTGCTTATGAAGAGCTTGCATGTTAAAACACTAATTAATATGTGCACCACAAAACCAGTCATAAGGGTCAGTTTTTGAAATTGAGATTTATGCATCATCTGAAAGCTGAATAAATAGCTTTGCATTGATGTATGGTTTGGACAATATTAGTAAATCTGGAATCTGAGGATGCAAAAAAATCTAAATATTGAGAAAATCACCTTTAAAGTTGTTCAAATTAAGTTCTTAGCAATGCATATTACTAATCAAAAATTAAGTTTATGGTAGGAAATGTACAAAATATCTAAATGGGACATGATCTTAATATCCTAATGATTTTTGGCATAATGGTAAAATGTATAATTTTGACCCATACAATGTATTGTTGTCTATTGCTACAAATATACCTGTGTTACTTATGACTGCTTTTGTGCTGCAGGGACACAGATATGAGGGCAATTCCTCACACCTCATTATTTTCTTTGAATTATCATAGTTTGTTTTAGTTTCAGTGTTTGAGCTCATTGAGCCAAATCATATTTATTTCTACAGAGCTTCACACAATACAGTTAGTTTCAAAACAGCTTCATATTAATAAACAGGGGGGGGGGGCAGTGTTAATGTTGCAAAGTTTATCAGTTATATTCAGTTTCAGCTGTAAAGCAGCTCTACAGAAGACTACAGAGTCTCTATCTTAGAGAATAGAGTATAAAGATCAATTCAGTTCAGCATTGATTGAGTTCAAGCATCATCAGAAACACTCTCGTGTCGGTTAGATGAATCAAAAATCAATTACAATTCCAGAATAGATAGCATACTCGATCAGGAATCGGATAATTGTTGTAAATTAAAATTTCAATTCCATCTATCAATGTGCGCATCTTTTATTTTTAGCTGGAGAAAAGGAGCTGTTAAAAATGTATTTGTCATTGAATCATTAATTCAAGAGATTCGTTCAAAAACACTGATTCATCCAGTAATGAATCAAGTACATCTTGAGTGAGTCATTGAATCATTAATTCAAGAGATTCGTTCAAAAACACTGATTCATCCAGTAATGAATCAAGTCAATCTTGAGTGAGTCATTGAATCATTCATTCAAGAGATTCGTTCAAAAACACTGATTCATCCAGTAATGAATCAAGTCAATCTTGAGTGAGTCATTGAATCATTCATTCAAGAGATTCGTTCAAAAACACTGATTCATCCAGTAATGAATCAAGTCAATCTTGAGTGAGTCATTGAATCATTCATTCAGGAGATTCGTTCAAAAACACCGATTCATCCAGTAATGAAACAAGTCAATCTTGAGTGAGTCATTGAATCATTCATTCAAGAGATTCGTTCAAAAACACTGATTCATCCAGTAATGAATCTTGAGTGAGTCATTGAATCATTCATTCAAGAGATTCGTTCAAAAACACTGATTCATCCAGTAATGAATCTTGAGTGAGTCATTGAATCATTCATTCAAGAGATTCGTTCAAAAACACTGATTCATCCAGTAATGAATCAAGTACATCTTGAGTGAGTCATTGAATCATTCATTCAAGAGATTTGTTCAAAAACACTGATTCATCCAGTAATGAATCAAGTACATCTTGAGTGAGTCATTGAATCATTAATTCAAGAGATTCGTTCAAAAACACTGATTCATCCAGTAATGAATCAAGTCAATCTTGAGTGAGTCATTGAATCATTAATTGAAGAGATTCGTTCAAAAACACTGATTCATCCAGTAATGAATCTTGAGTGAGTCATTGAATCATTCATTCAAGAGATTACATGTGATTTTGTTTAGTTGTCTAATACTATTTCTTCAGAATTGGTCAAATTCAAACAAACCCAACCCTACACACAGATACTGAGTTTAATTCAGAGAAATGTCTTAAATCATTGTTTGTTGTATATTAGTACTGATTTGATACCAAAGTCGTGGTGATTTTGTCGTACGGGGAGCATCATGAGTTCAGAGTAATAAGTGAATCGCATCCAGATTATGTGTATAGTGCTGTTCACGAGACGAATCGTTGCAAAGCTGCTTTACAGACAATATTAAGCTCCTATATTATATTCAGGAGTAGGTTATTAGTGGAGACTATGGCAGAAATGTACAGTAAAATCATGCAGTTAGTTACAAATGACTCGTAATCAAACACACGGTGAACACTATTAACTGTAATGATTATGTTGTGATTGAGCACGATTTGTTAGTTTATCATCTGATGGATGAGGTGTCAGATGCTCCTCCGCCAACAGCTTAAAAACCCCTGAGCGCTGAACAGATGCACTCTGGGTAATCTCGTCTGTCACTCCGCCTCGTCGTGTGGAAAATGAATCCTGTGGTGTGTTTGAGGCTAATGATGTGATGTCCAGCTCCGCACACGACCGGTCAGGAGCTCAACATGTGTCTGAAAGAAGCTCAACAAGCCTGTGTTTATTTGAGCAAAAATTCAGAAATATTATTACAATATAAAACCGCTGTTTTCTATATGAATATGTAATTTCTGTGATCATTACTGCAGTGTTCAGTGTCACATGATCTTCAGAAATCATAATAATATGCTGATTTGATCAAGAAACATTTCTAATTATTATCAACAGTGTTAGTTACTCAAAGAATGTAATATATTACTCATTACTAGTTACTCTTTCAAAAGTAACAGTTACTTTCTGTCAGCAGTAATTAGTTACATTGTTTCTTCACGCCTCACAGAAGTTGTAACAATGTATCTTCCACTGAAATGTTACTAATAACATATTTCTGCCTCATCATTTGACCAAAATCTACATTATTAGTTATTACAAACGTTCAAGTATTAGTGTTGTATTAATCTCATTAATTATCATGTGTTGCTTGAAGCTAATTTCTCCGTTACATGATTATATTTCATTATGTATTTGATCAAATCACATAAGTTTGTAAGAGTTTAATTTTCCAAAAATATTAATTATAATAATATAACGCTGATCAGAGGGATGTAACGCCAGAGTACAGTAACACAGTAACATCATGTGCGAGTCGTGAAAATTATGAAAATAAATATAGAAATTATTTGATTCAGCAGGTCGAGGCATCAAAAGTAACTAAGCTGTTTTATGGATGATAACTGTAATATTATAACTGAAATCTTATTAGTAACTACTAGTTACTGCCCAACACTGATTATCAATGTTGAAAACATATCAATTTTTGTGGAAACTGATGCATTTTATTTTTCATGATTCACAGATGAACAAAGTCCAAAAGAACAGCATTTATTAAAAATGAAATCTTTTAGAACATTATAAATGTATTTATCATCACTCTTGATCAATTTAATGCATCCTTGATTAATAAAAGTATGAGTTTATTACAGATGTTTCTGAAGATGATGGGAAATAATCAATGATTCTGGTCGGTCTGGATTATTTTATCAGGATTATGTTTTATTAGTCTGATGTTGTGTTATTGTTCTCCGAGGAGGATGTTTAGACGTTCTGCTGAAATATGACTCGAGTGTTTATCGCTGCTCATATCTGAGAAAACTCTGTTTTCTGTCTCATCGAGCGCGTCTGATTCTGACCTGTGTTTTCTGCTGGGGTCTTTATGAGCTGCTGTAAACACGTGATCAATAACACTCACTGCATTGTAAACGAGGTTTGTAATGAAGTGGATCATTGACTCTAACGAGACTGATCTAGTTTGGTTTCGTGTCCTGTTGAACTCGTTATGTGGTGATAAAAAATACATGTTTATATTGAGCACTTTACAAACCCAGTCACGCACTCAAAGTTAATATAGACACGACGTGAAGTGTTTTACTCTCGTGATGATGATAATATTCCGGTTTCAGTCACCGCTCATCTGGGTTATTATTTATGAGCATCAAACGCCAAGAAAACACTTTTGATTCATAACAGTTCTCAGAAAACATCTGCGCAGACCGTTAACTAAAACCGAAACTAAAATTAAAACCATAAACATATATTCGTTACTGAAGTAAAAAAACACAAACATAAAAAAATGACACAATGTAACAAGTTAAAATGACAAAAAGATACAAAATAACTCTATTAGCACCTCAGTGATTTGAAGTGGATCAAAAGTGGTGAACTTTGATAAGGTTTTAATCCACTTAGTGTAAATGACCTAATGTAAACAATCACACACTGAAATAGAATTAATCCATATCTGTACAAATGCCTTTGAATGTTGGATTCGTGAGGTTTTCTGTAGATCAACATTACTTTGCTCATATGATCATAAACATAGCAGACGAGTGGAAAAGTCACTCGCCATAAACGGATGAATAGTGTTCAGTTTGGTTGGGTTTCAAATCATCCAACAGTGTGAATGGAAAGTGGAGTAAGAGCTAAAGATGGAAAACGTGGGAATATTGAAAACATGGTATTGATGTAAGCGTCTCAAATCCAATGAGCGCTTCTGAAAACCTGCCTGGGTTTGTCAAAAAAAAAAAAATCTCCATGTTGGCCATAATTATTGGCACCCCTAGAAATATGAGGTCTGGCCTGTTTGAGTGCTTTCTGTAGAGTTTAGGCTTTAAACAGCCGGCGCGGGAACACACGCTGAGGTTTCAGAAACTCAGTTCAATTACAGAATGACACGCAACATTTATGACGCTTGCAACACCAGGGTCATGGGTTCGATTCTCAAGGAATGCATGAACTGATCGTGTGTAAATCACAAATGCAATGTAAATCATGCTGGATGGAAGCATCTGGCGAATGCATCAGTGTAAATAATGACAAGAAAAACCAGAATATAAAGATTACAGTGATTAATGAAGTGGATATCACATCAGTAAAGTATGATTTGGGGGGGGGGGGGTCTTGACATAAAAAAAAAAATTAAAACAATAATAAAAATAAAAAAATCTTTACTTGGGTTAAAATAAGCATTAACTAAAATGGCAACTTGCTGAAATAAAGTTTTTATATTTTATTTCAAAAGTATTTCTCATTTTAATTTAGTTTTACTTGTAGTAAAATTACTGAAATTAAAATAACTACATATCGATCATAAAAAAGTACTAAAAATGGCAAATGTTTTGCAACAGCAACCATGAATAAATAAAAAATCACTTTTATAAATAAGTAAATGAATAAGCTTTTGGAGGCTTGTTACCAATGCAAGTTAATGCCAAATTAAAATGAATCATTTTCAGCTGGACAAATATCACAGACGATTATGAGAGGCATTATGATTATGATTTATCATGCATCCCTATCTGAACTAACCCAACTCTGACCTGCCTTGATCTGACCTGAGTTTCCATCATTGATTCCGTTATTGACTCGACTCAACAATACAGCAGATATGAGACGCTAAAGTCTCTCCGTGAGCCTAGATACACTATATTGCCAAAAGTATTGGCACCCCTTCTAATGCACAGGTTTGACTACTTTAGTAATTTATATGAGTACAAATCTTAATGTTAAAGCATATAATGATATTCTAGGAAATTGTGTGCTTCTAATATTATAGCAACAGTTTGGACTCTTTTCTATTCTAACATGACAATGTCTCTGTGTATAAGACAAGGTTCAAAAAGAAAATGATTGATTGAGTCAGTGTGGAAGAACTTGACTGGTCTGCATAAAACCAAGTCCTAATCCCAGTTTAACACCTCTGGTGTGACTGTAAATGCACAAAAACTCATCACCAAACACCAATGACTTGTACATACACTATATAGACAAAAGTATTGGCACCCCTTCTTTAGAACAGAAAAATGCACTTCCAAAACAGAGATGAAATACAATTTTTTAAATACATGAATTATGTTCCCATCGTTGTTGCCACAGTGCATTTTTCTGTTCTAAACAAGGGGGTGCCAATACTTTTGTCAATATAGTGTAAGTGTGTTGGCTCTTCGCTCACAGTGTGGTGATGATCTGACCGTGAGGCTTTGAACCCGAAGCAGTGGAAAGTTTGGGTGTTTCTGCACTGTACGAGCCTCATGCACGCCTCTGCACACTTTCACTATGACTGCGATCACATCTGAGACGCTTGTGTAATTGGTCATTAGTGTAATGAAAGGCTTGTGCATTTTCATTCAGTTGGGAGATTTTGGGATTATCCCATGATGGATGAAGCCGCTGACGTAGTCTTGTTTTTAATGGGTTGGCGGTTGTGCAATGTGTTTCAGATTTTGAGTGAATCTCAATCATCTTTAGCATCCCACTTTGCTTAATTTCACCTGCTGTCCTGTCAAATTGGCTGAAAAACTAAATTCGAATTTAAAAGCATAATTTCAGATAGGGGGGAAAAAAGATTTGTCTTCTCTCCTTACGCCACAAGAGGGCGCACCGAGCAAAATATCACTAATGCACGATTCTTCAAAGCAATAAAATAACACGACTATATTTGAAAAAAAGCGCTTATTGTTTAAAATAATGCTTATAAACCATAATTACGTAGCTTAAACGATTAGAAACAAAAAGCATCATGTATGAATGTATAGTTTAATACAAAGGACCGAAAACCAACACAAAGAGCACTTTTTCATTTAAACACATGAGATGCAGAAAAACCGCTATAAAGTCTCGAGACGTGTTTTTTAAAAGTTGAACTTGCATTAATTGCACATGCTTTCTAAACGTGCGGCTCTCGTGCGAGACGCGAGTGCAACGCTGATAGAAAATGTGATAAATGTGTTCTGTGTGAACGGCTTGGTTTCAGTTTTGACGTAAACAACATTGATGCTCTGTTTTTCTGCAGTATTTTGAATGAGCAGCGCTGCATGCAGTGGGTTATGAAAAGCATTAAAATAAAAGCATCGTCATCGCATCTCGTGCTCCACTGATAAGGCATCCTGACGGACACCTAAAATTCGAATGCAATGTTTTTTATTTTAAATTTGATATTCGAAATTCAATTTTTTTTTTTGACAGCCCTACTGCCTTTAGTCAAACGGCATCAGAGCTCGAGTCTGAGATCAGTTCAGTGCGCTTACGAGAGTCAGATGGATGTTCACTTCATCCGTTTGCATTGGGAGCGAATGAGTCACGTTTATTGGCGTTGGCTGGACGGGGGATTTCTGGATCCCAGCACGCTGTGCATGGAGAGAGTCAGTGTTGAGATGCAGAAGAGCTGATGGTTTGGGGGTTTCCACTGTGGTGAAGAGTGAAGCTGTGTTCGAGGACGCTTCACCATAAGGCTTCCTGTATGTTGTGTTGCTCAGAAAGCAATTGCCGTGCAAACGCCTGTGCGGTAAGAAACATATGGGCTCGATGCAAGTGTGTTTTATTGTACGACACTTGCAGAATGATTTATAAACGCAGAGCGATCTGATCTTTCAGTTCTAGCAGAGACTCTGCTGATGATGTGCATGCATTGAGAGTAACTGTGTGTGTTGTGTTCTGTGCAGCTGAGCGTGTGCCGTGATGACTGACGTGATGATCAGCGCCGCACCGATGGACGACATGAGGCTCAGTCCCAGCAAAGACCGCCTGACCTTCCAGGTAACATCCGCTCCCTGTTCCCGTCTGCTCTCTTCTGTTCCCGTCTGCTCTCTTCTGTTCCCGTCTGCTCTCTTCTGTTCCCGTCTGCTCTCTTCTGCTCCTCCCGTCTGCTCCTGTCTGCTCTCATCTGCTCTCTTCTGTTCCCGTCTGCTCTCTTCTGTTCCCGTCTGCTCTCTTCTGTTCCCGTCTGCTCTCTTCTGTTCCCGTCTGCTCTCTTCTGCTCTCTTCTGTTCCCGTCTGCTCTCTTCTGCTCCTCCTGTCTGCTCCTGTCTGCTCTCATCTGTTCCCGTCTGCTCTCGTCTGCTCCTGTCTGCTCTCATCTGTTCCCGTCTGCTCTCGTCTGCTCCTGTCTGCTCTCATCTGTTCCCGTCTGCTCTCGTCTTCTCCCGTCTGCTCCTCCTGTCTGTTCCCGTCTGCTCTCTTCTGTTCCCGTCTGCTCTCTTCTGCTCTCATCTGCTCTCGTCTGCTCTCTTCTGCTCTCTTCTGTTCCTGTCTGCTGTTGTCTGCTCCTCCTGTCTGCTCTCATCTGCTCTCATCTGTTCCCGTCTGCTCCTCCTGTCTGCTCTCATCTGCTCTCTTCTGCTCTCTTCTGCTCTCTTCTGCTCTCTTCTGCTCCCGTCTGCTCTCTTCTGTTCCCGTCTGCTCTCTTCTGCTCCCGTCTGCTCTCTTCTGTTCCTGTCTGCTCTCATCTGTTCCCGTCTGCTCTCTTCTGTTCCCGTCTCCTCTCTTCTGTTCCCGTCTGCTCTCTTCTGCTCTCATCTGCTCTCGTCTACTCTCTTCTGCTCTCATCTGTTCCCGTCTGCTCTCTTCTGTTCCCTTCTGCTCTCTTCTGTTCCTGTCTGCTCTCATCTGTTCCCGTCTGCTCCTCCTGTCTGCTCTCATCTGCTCTCTTCTGCTCTCTTCTGTTCCCGTCTGCTCTCTTCTGTTCCCGTCTGCTCCTCCTGTCTGCTCTCATCTGCTCTCTTCTGCTCTCTTCTGCTCTCTTCTGTTCCCGTCTGCTCTCTTCTGTTCCCGTCTCCTCTCTTCTGTTCCCGTCTGCTCTCTTCTGTTCCCGTCTGCTCTCTTCTGTTCCCGTCTGCTCCTCCTGTCTGCTCTCATCTGCTCTCTTCTGCTCTCTTCTGCTCTCTTCTGTTCCCGTCTGCTCTCTTCTGTTCCCGTCTGCTCTCTTCTGTTCCTGTCTGCTCTCATCTGTTCCCGTCTGCTCTCTTCTGTTCCCGTCTGCTCCTCCTGTCTGCTCTCATCTGCTCTCTTCTGCTCTCTTCTGCTCTCTTCTGTTCCCGTCTGCTCTCTTCTGTTCCCGTCTCCTCTCTTCTGTTCCCGTCTGCTCTCTTCTGTTCCCGTCTGCTCTCTTCTGTTCCCGTCTGCTCCTCCTGTCTGCTCTCATCTGCTCTCTTCTGCTCTCTTCTGCTCTCTTCTGTTCCCGTCTGCTCTCTTCTGTTCCTGTCTGCTCTCATCTGTTCCCGTCTGCTCTCTTCTGTTCCTGTCTGCTCTCATCTGTTCCTGTCTGCTCTCATCTGTTCCCGTCTGCTCTCTTCTGTTCCTGTCTGCTCTCATCTGTTCCTGTCTGCTCTCATCTGTTCCTGTCTGCTCTCATCTGTTCCCGTCTGCTCTCTTCTGTTCCCGTCTGCTCTCTTCTGTTCCTGTCTGCTCTCATCTGTTCCCGTCTGCTCTCTTCTGTTCCCGTCTCCTCTCTTCTGTTCCCGTCTGCTTTCTTCTGTTCCTGTCTGCTCCTCCTGTCTGCTCTCATCTGCTCTCTTCTGCTCTCTTCTGCTCTCTTCTGTTCCCGTCTGCTCTCTTCTGCTCCTCCCGTCTGCTCCTGTCTGCTCTCATCTGCTCTCTTCTGTTCCCGTCTGCTCTCTTCTGTTCCCGTCTGCTCTCTTCTGTTCCCGTCTGCTCTCTTCTGTTCCCGTCTGCTCTCTTCTGCTCTCTTCTGTTCCCGTCTGCTCTCTTCTGCTCCTCCTGTCTGCTCCTGTCTGCTCTCATCTGTTCCCGTCTGCTCTCGTCTGCTCCTGTCTGCTCTCATCTGTTCCCGTCTGCTCTCGTCTTCTCCCGTCTGCTCCTCCTGTCTGTTCCCGTCTGCTCTCTTCTGTTCCCGTCTGCTCTCTTCTGCTCTCATCTGCTCTCGTCTGCTCTCTTCTGCTCTCTTCTGTTCCTGTCTGCTGTTGTCTGCTCCTCCTGTCTGCTCTCATCTGCTCTCTTCTGCTCTCTTCTGCTCTCTTCTGTTCCTGTCTGCTCTCTTCTGCTCCCGTCTGCTCTCTTCTGTTCCTGTCTGCTCTCATCTGTTCCCGTCTGCTCTCTTCTGTTCCCGTCTCCTCTCTTCTGTTCCCGTCTGCTCTCTTCTGCTCCCGTCTGCTCTCTTCTGTTCCTGTCTGCTCTCATCTGTTCCCGTCTGCTCTCTTCTGTTCCCGTCTCCTCTCTTCTGTTCCCGTCTGCTCTCTTCTGCTCTCATCTGCTCTCGTCTACTCTCTTCTGCTCTCATCTGTTCCCGTCTGCTCTCTTCTGTTCCCTTCTGCTCTCTTCTGTTCCCGTCTGCTCTCTTCTGTTCCCTTCTGCTCTCTTCTGTTCCCGTCTCCTCTCTTCTGTTCCCGTCTGCTCTCTTCTGCTCTCATCTGCTCTCGTCTACTCTCTTCTGCTCTCATCTGTTCCCGTCTGCTCTCTTCTGTTCCCGTCTGCTCTCTTCTGTTCCTGTCTGCTCTCATCTGTTCCCGTCTGCTCCTCCTGTCTGCTCTCATCTGCTCTCTTCTGCTCTCTTCTGTTCCCGTCTGCTCTCTTCTGTTCCCGTCTCCTCTCTTCTGTTCCCGTCTGCTCTCTTCTGTTCCCGTCTGCTCTCTTCTGTTCCCGTCTGCTCTCTTCTGTTCCCGTCTGCTCCTCCTGTCTGCTCTCATCTGCTCTCTTCTGCTCTCTTCTGCTCTCTTCTGTTCCCGTCTGCTCTCTTCTGTTCCTGTCTGCTCTCATCTGTTCCCGTCTGCTCTCTTCTGTTCCTGTCTGCTCTCATCTGTTCCCGTCTGCTCTCTTCTGTTCCCGTCTGCTCTCTTCTGCTCTCATCTGCTCTCGTCTACTCTCTTCTGCTCTCATCTGTTCCCGTCTGCTCTCTTCTGCTCTCTTCTGCTCTCTTCTGTTCCCGTCTGCTCTCTTCTGTTCCCGTCTGCTCTCTTCTGTTCCTGTCTGCTCTCATCTGTTCCCGTCTGCTCTCTTCTGTTCCCTTCTGCTCTCTTCTGTTCCCGTCTGCTCTCTTCTGTTCCCTTCTGCTCTCTTCTGTTCCCGTCTGCTCTCGTCTGTTCCCGTCTGCTCTCGTCTGTTCCCGTCTGCTCTCGTCTGTTCCCGTCTGCTCTCTTCTGCTCTCTTCTGTTCCCGTCTGCTCTCTTCTGCTCTCTTCTGCTCTCTTCTGTTCCCGTCTGCTCTCTTCTGCTCCTCCTGTCTGCTCCTGTCTGCTCTCATCTTCTCACTCTGACTGCAGTGTTTGGGTCTGAAACTCCAGCCAGTCATGAACACTTAAGTGTTTAAATAGATAAAACATTTTTGACATCTTTTATTTTATCCCAAATTTAAATAATTGTTTTAGCAAACTCCATTTGATTTTATCCCAAATGTTATTAACCCCCCCCCCTTTTTTTTTTCCAAATTACGCTTTTTCCATTTTGTTCTTATTTTTATTATCTATTTAAAAACCATATTAGGGCCCTATGAAAGATGTCTAGTTTAATTTTCTAGATTCTGTTTTATGATTGAATACAAATGTTTTATGAAAACAGCATTCCAGTAGCTCAAACAGTAGTGCTTGCAACACTAAGGTCATGGGTTCGATTCCCAGGGAATGCATGTATTAATTGAGTAAACATCAATGCAATGTAAGGCACTTTGGGTAAAAGCGTTCGCCAAATGCGTGAATGTAAATGCATCAAAAACAGTGGTAATCAAACAAATGCATAAAGCTTTTGTAAATGTATTAACCTTTTGAAAGGTTAATTGAAACAATTCCTTTTATTTTAAGCGTTGCACAATAGAGATTTACAAAAGTCTGTATTCAGTAAGGTTTTAGGAAACTGTGTTATTATTTTAACCAACTTACACACACTAGACTAGTCCATATCACCATTTGATCAAGTGCACATCCCTAATTTTGATTAACATTTGCCAAATTCATTCCGTGTTATGCAGTAAAATCCATCTTTATGACTGGATTCCATCCGTGTTTTCCACACAGCAAAAGTCATAGAGCCCTACATGTCATTTGAAGAATAAAACAGCATCTGTTAGAAGATATTTTGATGATATTTTTTCCCCTATAGTTTGTTTTTCAGTTGTTTTCATGCTCCAAGTGCAAATCAGCTGACTCTTTAATGCTTCACCTGAGCTTTTACGTCTTGCATTAGTGTTCATGAGGTCATGAACTCATCTGAGCTCCTCTAGAGTTTCACGAGAGGCCGTCTTGAAGCGTCTCAGGAGATGCTGTGGAAATATTTACTCTCTCTTTAGAATAGAGGACTGATGTTCTTGTTCCTCTGGTGTTTTGTTCAGAGTTTAATGGCTGATGGTTATTTTTAGTCTTGGATCTTCAGTCTCATGCTCTGCTGTTGTTTATGGATCAGGGGGTCAGACGAGGGTCTCATGGTTCAGTTCCTGTTATAGAACATCCCTCGCTCTGTTTGTCCTTCTTATTATCCGTTTTCTTTCTCATCATTCAGACACACACACACACACACTGTTCTTTCCACTGGCGTGTTGCCCAGATTGTGTTATTGGTTTCCCTGCCGCCCATGTATGTCACTGAATGATGCCGAGCTAAAAATACATCATGCTTCATCCAGAATTCAGTCGAAACGAGACGTCAGGACGTCAGGGGAAGAATGTGTGTCAGTGTGTGAGAGAGGGTGATCGTGAGAGGGAGTGTGTGTGTGTGTGTGTGTGTGCGCAAGTGTGTTTGTGTATGTTTATGTGCATGTGATTGTGCAAGTGTGTGAGTGAGGGTGCAAGAGGGTGCAAGTGTGTGTTAGTGTGTGAATGTTAGTGTGTGTTCTTGTGCATGAGTGTGCTTGTGAGTGTGACACTGTGAGTGTGTGAGAGTGATTGTGCATGAGTGTGATTGTGTGTGAGAGTGGTTGTGCATGTGTGTGATTGTGTGTGTGTGAGAGTGATTGTGCATGAGTGTGTGATTGTGTGTGTGTGAGAGTGATTGTGCATGAGTGTGTGATTGTGTGTGTGTGAGAGTGATTGTGCATGAGTGTGTGATTGTGTGTGTGAGAGTGGTTGTGCATGTGTGTGATTGTGTGTGTGTGTGAGAGTGGTTGTGCATGTGTGTGATTGTGTGTGTGTGAGAGTGATTGTGCATGAGTGTGTGATTGTGTGTGTGTGAGAGTGGTTGTGCATGTGTGTGATTGTGTGTGTGTGAGAGTGATTGTGCATGAGTGTGTGATTGTGTGTGTGTGAGAGTGATTGTGCATGAGTGTGTGATTGTGTGTGTGTGAGAGTGATTGTGCATGTGTGTGATTGTGTGTGTGTGAGAGTGATTGTGCATGAGTTTGAGTGCGAGTGTGTGAGCGTGATTGTGCATGAGTGTGTGATTGTGTGTGTGAGAGTGACTGTGATTGTGTGTGATTGTGTGTGTGTGAGAGTGATTGTGCATGAGTGTGTGATTGTGTGTGCGAGTGTGATTGTGCAAGTGTGTGTGCATGAGAGTGAGAGTGTGTGAGAGTGCAAGTGTCAGAGTGCATGCGTGTGTGTGTTGTGCACGAGTGTGTTTGTGAGTGTCATTGTGCATGTGCGTGAGTGTGTCCACGAGTGTTTGTGTGTGTGAGTGTGATTGTGTGTACGAAAGTGTGTGTGTGAGAGAGTGTCAATGTCAGTAAGTGTGTGTGTGCCAGTTCACCTTACTATTTGCGTGTGGACCATGTATGGCACTAAATACATTTCTTCAGTAAAGCATAATGATTAAGGGGGGCCTCACACAAAGTGCAGCCTAGGGGCCCCTGACCACCTTAATCCACCCCTGTGTGTGTGTGTGTGTGTGATCTGACTGAATGTCGTTCTCGTTTCTCTGCTCAGATCTTTCCGGA
>CM041801.1:1061094-1083594 GCA_023376895.1 Aspiorhynchus laticeps | reverse complement strand
CATCACCACAAAACGAACAAGTACTAGAAATATCAATATATTTGGACACCGTTGCATTAACAGGATAAATCTTATGTAATATTTTAAAGTGGACTTCTTTGGTCTTGTTGGGATAAAATATTTATGGTAATAACCACGCTCTTCTCCATTCAATATTAGCAATAAAGGCAGCCCAATGGGATCTGCCTCTAGGGTAAATTAAATCTCTTTTTTGAAGAATCTGGCGAATATGTTTATTATTGCATTTCTTATCATAAATGCTAATGCCATCCAATAACAAAGCCGAATCCTTCATATTATTCTGGTTGTATAATAAGTGGCTCTTAACCAGTTGCACTATAGCTTTAAGCACAGTATTATATTCTTTAAAAGGAATAGGGAGGTCATGGATAGTCATGAAGCGCTCATAAGACAAGATGTTACCAGAATTATAAAATTAAAATAAAGAAATAAAGAAATTAAAGTTCGGAAGTTGTCTGTGATTGGTCAGGCGAGCGTCGTGACGTCAGAGGCGGAAGTTCAGAGGTGAAGGTAGTGTAATGATGGATTCCAATGTAAACAACGGGACGCCAACCGCGGTTAAACATTAAAAAGAAGAATAATAATAATAATAAGAAGAAGAAGACGTGTAAACAGCGCGCTCGATCTGAGGAGAGTAGCTTCAGCTGACGGAGGATGCTCGGATGTCGTCGCTGATATCTACAGTCTCTCCTGCGAACACAAAGCGCTGAAGTGAGTGAATAACCACACACCTTCAGCAGATTCACCTCATCTGATGATCTCTGTGCTTTATTATCTGCTCTGATGAGCACTGCTGTCTTAGAGACGCGTTCACACACGATTCATTCATTCATCAACAAGTGTGCAGCTTCATAACCCGTAATAATGCTTCATAACCCGTAATAACACTCCATAATGCTTCATAACCCGTAATAACCCTCCATAATGCTTCATAACCCGTAATAACCCGTAATAACCCTCCATAACCCGTAATAACACTCCATAATGCTTCATAACCCGTAATAACCCGTAATAACACTCCATAATGCTTCATAACCCGTAATAACCCTCCATAATGCTTCATAACCCGTAATAACCCGTAATAATGCTTCATAACCCGTAATAACCCGTAATAACACTCCATAATGCTTCATAACCCGTAATAACCCTCCATAATGCTTCATAACCCGTAATAACCCGTAATAATGCTTCATAACCCGTAATAACCCGTAATAACACTCCATAATGCTTCATAACCCGTAATAACACTCCATAATGCTTCATAACCCGTAATAACCCGTAATAACACTCCATAATGCTTCATAACCCGTAATAACACTCCATAATACTCCATAACCCGTAATAACACTCCATAATACTCCATAACCCGTAATATCCCGTAATAACACTCCATAATGCTTCATAACCCGTAATAACACTCCATAATACTCCATAACCCGTAATAACCCGTAATAACACTCCATAATGCTTCATAACCCGTAATAACACTCCATAATGCTTCATAACCCGTAATAACACTCCATAATGCTTCATAACCCGTAATAACCCGTAATAACACTCCATAATGCTTCATAACCCGTAATAACCCGTAATAACACTCCATAATGCTTCATAACCCGTAATAACACCCCATAATGCTTCATAACCCGTAATAACACCCCATAATGCTTCATAACCCGTAATAACACCCCATAATGCTTCATAACCCGTAATAACACTCCATAATGCTTCATAACCCGTAATAACCCGTAATAACACTCCATAATGCTTCATAACCCGTAATAACCCGTAATAACACTCCATAATGCTTCATAACCCGTAATAACACCCCATAATGCTTCATAACCCGTAATAACACCCCATAATGCTTCATAACCCGTAATAACACTCCATAATGCTTCATAACCCGTAATAACACTCCATAATGCTTCATAACCCGTAATAACACTCCATAATGCTTCATAACCCGTAATAACACTCCATAATGCTTCATAACACGTCATATCCCTCCATAATACTCCATAACACGTCATATCCCTCCATAATACTTCATAACACGTCATATCCCTCCATAATACTTCATAACACGTCATATCCCTCCATAATACTTCATAACACGTCATATCCCTCCATAATACTCCATAACACGTCATATCCCTCCATAATACTTCATAATACTCCATAACGCGTAATAACACTCCATAATACTCCATAACACATCATATCCCTCCATAATGCGTAATAACACGTCATATCCCTCCATAATACTCCATAACACGTCATATCCCTCCATAATACTCCATAACACGTCATATCCCTCCATAATACTCCATAACACGTCATATCCCTCCATAATACTCCATAACAAGTCATATCCCTCCATAATACTCCATAACACGTCATATCCCTCCATAATACTCCATAACAAGTCATATCCCTCCATAATACTCCATAACACGTCATATCCCTCCATAATACTTCATAACCCTCCATAACGCGTAATAACACTCCATAATACTCCATAACACATCATATCCCTCCATAATGCGTAATAACACGTCATATCACTCCATAATACTTCATAACCCTCCATAACACGTAATAACACTCCATAATACTCCATAACACATCATATCCCTCCATAATGCGTAATAACACGTCATATCCCTCCATAATACTCCATAACACGTCATATCCCTCCATAATGCTTCATAACACGTCATATCCCTCCATAATACTCCATAACACGTCATATCCCTCCATAATGCGTAATAACACGTCATATCCCTCCATAATACTCCATAACACGTCATATCCCTCCATAATACTCCATAACACGTCATATCCCTCCATAATACTTCATAACACGTCATATCCCTCCATAATACTCCATAACACGTCATATCCCTCCATAATACTCCATAACACGTCATATCCCTCCATAATACTTCATAACACGTCATATCCCTCCATAATACTCCATAACACGTCATATCCCTCCATAATACTCCATAACACGTCATATCCCTCCATAATACTCCATAACACGTCATATCCCTCCATAATACTCCATAACAAGTCATATCCCTCCATAATACTCCATAACACGTCATATCCCTTCCATAATACTTCATAACCCTCCATAACGCGTAATAACACTCCATAATACTCCATAACACATCATATCCCTCCATAATGCGTAATAACACGTCATATCACTCCATAATACTTCATAACCCTCCATAACACGTAATAACACTCCATAATACTCCATAACACATCATATCCCTCCATAATACTCCATAACACGTCATATCCCTCCATAATACTCCATAACACGTCATATCCCTCCATAATGCGTAATAACACGTCATATCCCTCCATAATACTCCATAACACGTCATATCCCTCCATAATGCGTAATAACACGTCATATCCCTCCATAATACTCCATAACACGTCATATCCCTCCATAATACTCCATAACACGTCATATCCCTCCATAATACTTCATAACACGTCATATCCCTCCATAATACTCCATAACACGTCATATCCCTCCATAATACTCCATAACACGTCATATCCCTCCATAATACTTCATAATACTCCATAACACGTCATATCCATCCATAATACTCCATAACACGTCATATCCCTCCATAATACTTCATAATACTCCATAACACGTCATATCCCTCCATAATACTCCATAACACGTCATATCCCTCCATAATACTTCATAATACTCCATAACACGTCATATCCCTCCATAATACTCCATAACACGTCATATCCCTCCATAATACTTCATAACACGTCATATCCCTCCATAATACTCCATAACACGTCATATCCCTCCATAATACTCCATAACACGTCATATCCCTCCATAATACTTCATAATACTCCATAACACGTCATATCCCTCCATAATACTCCATAACACGTCATATCCCTCCATAATACTCCATAACACGTCATATCCCTCCATAATACTCCATAACACGTCATATCCCTCCATAATACTTCATAACACGTCATATCCCTCCATAATACTTCATAACACGTCATATCCCTCCATAATACTTCATAACACGTCATATCCCTCCATAATACTCCATAACACGTCATATCCCTCCATAATACTTCATAACACGTTATATCCCTCCATAATACTCCATAACACGTCATATCCCTCCATAACACTCCATAACACGTCATATCCCTCCATAACACTCCATAACACGTCATATCCCTCCATAATACTCCATAACACGTCATATCCCTCCATACACGTCATATCCCTCCATAATACTCCATAACACGTCATATCCCTCCATAATACTTCATAACACGTCATATCCCTCCATAATACTCCATAACACGTCATATCCCTCCATAATACTCCATAACACGTCATATCCCTCCATAATACTCCATAACACGTCATATCCCTCCATAATACTTCATAACACGTCATATCCCTCCATAATACTCCATAACACGTCATATCCCTCCATAATACTTCATAACACGTCATATCCCTCCATAATACTCCATAACATGTCATGTCCCTCCATAATACTCCATAACACGTCATATCCCTCCATAATACTCCATAACACGTCATATCCCTCCATAATACTTCATAACACGTCATATCCCTCCATAATACTCCATAACACGTCATATCCCTCCATAATACTCCATAACACGTCATATCCCTCCATAATACTCCATAACACGTCATATCCCTCCATAATACTCCATAACACGTCATATCCCTCCATAATACTCCATAACACGTCATATCCCTCCATAATACTTCATAACACGTCATATCCCTCCATAATACTCCATAACACGTCATATCCCTCCATAATACTCCATAACACGTCATATCCCTCCATAATACTCCATAACACGTCATATCCCTCCATAATACTTCATAACACGTCATATCCCTCCATAATACTTCATAACACGTCATATCCCTCCATAATACTCCATAACACGTCATATCCCTCCATAATACTTCATAACACGTCATATCCCTCCATAATACTCCATAACACTCCATAATACTCCATAACACTCCATAACGCGTAATATCCCTCCATAATACTTCATAATACTTCATAACACGTCATATCCCTCCATAATACTTCATAACACTCCATAACACGTCATATCCCTCCATAATACTCCATAACACGTCATATCCCTCCATAATACTTCATAATACTCCATAACACGTCATATCCCTCCATAATACTCCATAACACGTCATATCCCTCCATAATACTTCATAACACGTCATATCCCTCCATAATACTTCATAACACGTCATATCCCTCCATAATACTTCATAACACGTCATATCCCTCCATAATACTCCATAACACGTCATATCCCTCCATAATACTCCATAACACGTCATATCCCTCCATAATACTTCATAATACTCCATAACACGTCATATCCCTCCATAATACTTCATAACACGTCATATCCCTCCATAATACTCCATAACACGTCATATCCCTCCATAATACTTCATAATACTCCATAACACGTCATATCCCTCCATAATACTTCATAATACTCCATAACACGTCATATCCCTCCATAATACTCCATAACACGTCATATCCCTCCATAATACTTCATAACAAGTCATATCCCTCCATAATACTTCATAACACGTCATATCCCTCCATAATACTTCATAACACGTCATATCCCTCCATAATACTTCATAACACGTCATATCCCTCCATAATACTCCATAACACGTCATATCCCTCCATAATACTCCATAACACGTCATATCCCTCCATAATACTTCATAACACGTCATATCCCTCCATAATACTCCATAACACGTCATATCCCTCCATAATACTTCATAACACGTCATATCCCTCCATAATACTCCATAACACGTCATATCCCTCCATAATGCTTCATAACACGTCATATCCCTCCATAATACTCCATAACACGTCATATCCCTCCATAATACTTCATAACACGTCATATCCCTCCATAATACTCCATAACACTCCATAATACTCCATAACACTCCATAACGCGTAATATCCCTCCATAATACTTCATAATACTTCATAACACGTCATATCCCTCCATAATACTCCATAACACGTCATATCCCTCCATAATACTTCATAACACGTCATATCCCTCCATAATACTCCATAACACGTCATATCCCTCCATAATACTTCATAACACGTCATATCCCTCCATAATACTCCATAACACTCCATAATACTCCATAACACTCCATAACGCGTAATATCCCTCCATAATACTTCATAATACTTCATAACACGTCATATCCCTCCATAATACTTCATAACACTCCATAACACGTCATATCCCTCCATAATACTCCATAACACGTCATATCCCTCCATAATACTTCATAATACTCCATAACACGTCATATCCCTCCATAATACTCCATAACACGTCATATCCCTCCATAATACTTCATAACACGTCATATCCCTCCATAATACTTCATAACACGTCATATCCCTCCATAATACTCCATAACACGTCATATCCCTCCATAATACTCCATAACACGTCATATCCCTCCATAATACTTCATAATACTCCATAACACGTCATATCCCTCCATAATACTTCATAACACGTCATATCCCTCCATAATACTCCATAACACGTCATATCCCTCCATAATACTTCATAATACTCCATAACACGTCATATCCCTCCATAATACTTCATAATACTCCATAACACGTCATATCCCTCCATAATACTCCATAACACGTCATATCCCTCCATAATACTTCATAACAAGTCATATCCCTCCATAATACTTCATAACAAGTCATATCCCTCCATAATACTTCATAACACGTCATATCCCTCCATAATACTTCATAACACGTCATATCCCTCCATAATACTTCATAACACGTCATATCCCTCCATAATACTTCATAACACTCCATAACACGTCATATCCCTCCATAATACTCCATAACACGTCATATCCCTCCATAATACTTCATAATACTCCATAACACGTCATATCCCTCCATAATACTCCATAACACGTCATATCCCTCCATAATACTTCATAATACTCCATAACACGTCATATCCCTCCATAATACTTCATAACACGTCATATCCCTCCATAATACTCCATAACACGTCATATCCCTCCATAATACTTCATAATACTCCATAACACGTCATATCCCTCCATAATACTTCATAACACGTCATATCCCTCCATAATACTCCATAACACGTCATATCCCTCCATAACACTCCATAACACGCCATAACCCTCCATAATACTTCATAACACGTCATATCCCTCCATAATACTTCATAACACGTCATATCCCTCCATAATACTTCATAATACTCCATAACACGTCATATCCCTCCATAATACTTCATAATACTCCATAACACGTCATATCCCTCCATAATACTTCATAACACGTCATATCCCTCCATAATACTCCATAACACGTCATATCCCTCCATAATACTCCATAACACGTCATATCCCTCCATAACACGCCATAACCCTCCATAATACTCCATAACACGTCATATCCCTCCATAATACTCCATAACACGTCATATCCCTCCATAATACTCCATAACACGTCATATCCCTCCATAACACTCCATAACCCTCCATAACCCGTAATAACACTCCATAATGCTTCATAACCCGTAATAACACTCCATAATACTCCATAACACTCCATAACACGTCATAACCCTCCATAACCCGTAATAACACTCCATAATACTTCATAACACTCCATAACACGTCATATCCCTCCATAATACTTCATAACACGTCATAACACTCCATAATACTTCATAATACTCCATAACACGTCATATCCCTCCATAATACTCCATAACACGTCATATCCCTCCATAATACTTCATAACACGTCATATCCCTCCATAATACTTCATAACACGTCATATCCCTCCATAATACTCCATAACACGTCATATCCCTCCATAATACTTCATAACACGTCATAACGCTCCATAATGCTGGACACTTAAAGTTAATATTATAAAGTTAAAATCATTAGAAATGTGTAAACATGAATATGACACACAGGATTCAATAGAAATGACATTAGCGTGTATTTTAGTTTCATAAATGCTTGTCAGCACAGAAAAAAGGTACAAAAGCTGTGCCTGGGATGTTCTTTTGTTTACTCCTAAAGCTGCATATTAGTACCTGAAATATCATATTCATAGCTAAAAGATACATAAAAGTGCCGTTTGAAAGGACAGCTTTTGTATCTTTTTTTCTGAGCGTTTAGCAGTACTTTAACCATATATCAAAGACAACAGAATTAATTATTAAATTACATATAAAGATGTACTGAAGGCCTACTTAAAAGTGGGTCTAAAAAACACTCTTAAGTCTAATTACGTTGAACATCAATTTAAACTATAACACATTTTCATGTAATTGTCAATAACATACATTTAAGTGTCAGATAACAGTTTAAAGTGTATTATTTCTGCATTAAGTACTCTGTTAAAGTGTATTTGTTTTCATGAGGGAACATTTAGATATTAAAGTTATTCTATGGCATCGAGAAGCATGTTTATTTTTAAGTGTACCGATTCAAAGCAGCTTCACTGTCAGTGTTTTTCCATCTCAGTAATCAGTCGTTATGATAATTACCTGTATGTAATTACTGTAGTCTTATCATCAGTTACTGCTGTAAATGTGCAGTCACCGAGTTCAGTGTTTAGTGAAGAACGTGACGAGAACGGGTGAAGTTATAACGGTTAACACAGATAGTGAGGAGATGATGATACCTTCATCTGTCCAATCGTTAATCACAGAGACTAATTAACTGCTGTTTCATGTGGATAACGAGATGTGTGCGAGTTCATGTGAAACGTGACCGGGTCGAAGTCTTGTTTGCGTCGTCTCGTTCGATCCTTATATTAATATTTGTCTGGATCAAAAGCTTGTGAACGCATGTTTTAGAGCCTGGACTAAATATGTGAATAGTTTGACATAATTTGGCATAATAAGAGCTTCGTGTTAATGCACATTTATTTTAATTTTCTCAGAAAATGTGACTAAAAGCTTTCAAAGTTCTGAAGCGAAGGAACCTCGTCTGTCTCGCTGTCAACGAAAGTGTTTGAAAGGCTGAAAATATATGTAGAAACTAAGATTAATTTCCAGTTATTTGTGGTTAAAGTTAAATCCAATTTTCAGTAAGAACACTTTAATAATAGTAGAAACCGTTCTGCATGCGTTAAAACATAAGCGCTTCAAAAGTCTGCATTAAAACCAAAATTAATCATATTTGCTTTGTTAGTGCACATTACTAGTTTTCTGGTGAGCAATTAATCCAGAGAAAAGCATTTACTTCCCCTCTAATGACTCTCAGTTTAATGGTTTGGGCTGAAACTAGTCCTTAACTAACTAGTCCCGTCAACAATCAGCTTTGTTCTCATTCAGAATGTAAAGAATAGGTATGTGAGCTGTTTCCACTCAGAAATCCTGAATGTGTTTATATAGCACTTCTCTCATTACACATGGTTCAAAAACAGCTTTACATGATATTAATGTTTATGATGTCTTAATATATTCATTCTTGAGCATGATCTTTAAGGCTAGTGTGTGTGAGAGAGTGTGTGTGTCTGTGTGAGAGTGTGTCTGTGTGAGAGAGTGTGTGTGTGTGTGTGTGTGTGTGTCTGCGTCTGTGTCTGCATGTGTGTGAGAGTGTGTGTGTCTGTGTGAGAGAGTGTGTGTGTGTGAGTGTGTCTGTGCGCGTGTGAGAGTGTGTGTGAGAGTGTGTGTGCGTGTCTGTGTGTGTCTGCATGTGTGTGTGTGTGTGTGTGAGAGAGTGTCTGTGTGTGAGTGTGTCTGTGTGCACATGTCAGAGTGTGTGTGAGAGAGTGTGTGTGTGTCTGCGTCTGTGTCTGCGTGTGTGTGTGTGTGTGTGTGAGAGTGTGCGTGTGTGTGTGCGTGTGAGAGTGTGTGTGCGTGTGTGAGTGTGTGTGTGTGTGTCTGCGTGTGTGTCTGCATGTGTGTGTGTGTGTGTGTGTGTGTGTGTGTGTGTGTGTGTGTGTGTGAGAGTGTGTGTGTGTGTGTGTGTGTGTGTGTGTGAGAGTGTGTGTGAGAGTGTGTGTGTGAGAGTGAGAGTGTGTGTGTGTGTGTGTGTGTGTGAGAGTGTGTGTGTGTGTGTGTGTGTGTGCGTGTGTGAGTGTGTGTGTGTGTGTGTGTCTGCGTGTGTGTCTGCATGTGTGTGAGTGTGTGTGTGTGTGTGTGTGTGTGTGTGTGTGAGAGTGTGTTTTGTCGGTGTCAGCGCTCTTCACTCTCACGTAGGGATGTCAACGATTAATCGACGATAAGAGACGTAATCGATAAAAGCTATCGATGGTCGATTAAGCAGAACACTGCAAACGTCTGTGAGTGACGCTGAAAGGGCTGATCTTACAAGAAAATAATTTACTAATGTACAAACTAGCTTTTAATATGATCCAAACTTTAAAAGTACATTAAAACAGATACAGTACAAAGTTATTTTGTATTGAAATATAGTAATAAGTCATGTTCAATCATAATTTCTCTAGATAATTATTGCATATCGGGCACTTGGCTTTGACAGAGCAGGACGGTCTATTCATTCATACGACTTGTTAATTGGTTCCTATGACATATTAATTTGTGGCAGCTGTCCATGTTTCATTAATTTGTTCCCTAGAGCAGGGCTTCCCAAACGCTTCCCTTCCACGACCCACCTAGACAAGTATAATCTATTTCAAGACCCAGCAAAATATTTGAGATAAAAAAACAATTGACATTACTATAAGCTTAATCATAATTAAAAGCATAATATTGCAGAAATTAAGTATTTAAGAAAAATAACCATTTTATTTTATAGGCTAGCACCACTGTAAACATTCACTACTAATATTTACATTTTAATTTCTTAATTTACAGACGTTAATGAGTCTAGAAATATGTCCATAAAACCTGAAACGCGCTCGTTATGAACTGTAATCTGCTGCGAGTGCTATAAAATAATGTGCTCTCACAACCCAACACTTTTTTATTTTATTTTAGCAAAGCATAAGAAGCGAAGCAGAATTCTCAAACAGTTTAGAGATTAAAATAATTTTGAAATAATTGTAAAAATAATAAACATATGCGTCTCATTTTAAATAAACACTAAAAACAGAGAAGACAAATTTACTTCAGCCAGAAATTTACTTTTGCAATGGTTAAATAAATGTTCAGCTATATCTTCAAAAGATTGTTTTTTAAATTTTTTTCTCTATATAGTGATGATATGGCAAGAAATAATAGGATATTTTGTCAATTCTAAATGCTAGCATGTGGAAATGTGTGTATAGTGTTACAATTAACCCCGCGTGTGTGCCCCGCTCAGCCCGTACATGTGAAATGCTTTTTACAGACAGTTTATGGATTAAATGCATATGAAGGAACGAAAACAACAAACTCTTTACATCTCTCAGAAAGATACAGACGATAGAAATTAATGAACATACCTGATACAGTTTTCACAACATTTTAATTTCCCGGTGTATGCAGAACACAGCGCAGTGAAGCGAGAGAGTTTCTTCTCATTAATAATGCAGACGAGCATTTTAATAATGAACCGTCGCTCTGAGACCCTCACTGTTATTACAACTCGTGCGCGTCCGCGCTTCAAGACACGCAACGCATGTTTTAAATCCCGGCCTTTGCGATTCAAAAATCGCACTGAGCAATATCACAATTCGTAATTAATCTTTGTATATCGTCCAGCCCTAGGAACTGTGTGTGTGTGTGTGTGTGTGTGTGTGTGTCATCTAGCTGCCGCCAAGTGGAAACCCCTGCCCTAGAAAACCCATGATTTAACTTAAATGCGGGAACAATTTAAGTCAGTAACGAATTCTTAATTCATGTCCACGAAATCTTTCATTCCCCCCCCCACGTTTAACACAGTAAGAGATGCGAAAACAGTGATTAAAAGTGAACAATAAAATAAACCTGCGAATCTAGAGGGTGAGACAGTGAGGATTTGGGAAAAGAAACAATAAATAATATTAAATTCGTGACCATCCGGAAAAACAGAACACAAGCCGCATATGGCTTGATTTAAATGTATGCGCTCGGCTTGAATCAAAAAGCATGGTCGCGATGTAACATTTGCCTGCTAACCAATTATTTCTCTTATTAACAAAGCTTTGTACCTCACTTGTGTCATAATACTCACATTAAAATGTTTCAGATGTGTAACAGTGTGTTTGTAGCAGCGCCGGCGGTTCTGGAAGCGGATCACTGACCGCACGTCACACACGCGCCGGACTTGTGTTTGAGATCATTTTATTTTAAATCCTGATGTCAATTGCAAACATTGCTATGATGTTATAAAAAAACGAGCACCATGAAACCATTTAAAAAGGCGCATTCAGACGTCTCCGTGACCGGATATGAAACAGCACACAATAATGATCCCGTGCGTAACTACCTCTCTTCCTTTTATCAAATGATCATAATCACATCCATTCATTATACCATCCTGCCACCAGCCTTTTATTCAGACTAAACCCCTTTTCACTCGGGTGAGGACGCTGGTGTTTCGAGTGGCATTGGCACATCCTGTCATGCCGGTGACTATGCCACTGCAATAGACGCGTTTTGCAGTAGTTAAGGTTAACGATTAATCGATTAATTGATCGTTAATTTAAACGACGATCGATTATGGAAATTATTGAAAATTGACATCCCTACTCTCACGTATCACATAATTTTCCACTGTTACGAGGAAAAGAGAACATGAGCCGCACCCTTGATGATGAGGCTGATGGCCGGCTCGTGTCGTCTCATCTTCGTCTCAGAGACGATAAGACGCTCTTTCCAGAGGATTGCTCTGATGACGTGTGTGTGTGTGTGTGTGTGTGTGTGTCTCTCTCTCTCTCTCTGTGTGTGTGTGTGTGTGTGTGTGTGTGTGTGTGTGTGTGTCTCTCTCTCTCTCTCTCTGTGTGTGTGTGTGTGTGTGTGTGTGTGTGTGTGTCTCTCTCTCTCTGTGTGTGTGTGTGTGTGTGTGTGTGTGTGTGTGTCTCTCTCTCTCTCTGTGTGTGTGTGTGATTGCTCTGATGATGACGTGTGTGTGTGTGTCTCTCTCTCTCTCTCTGTGTGTGTGTGTGTGTGTGTGTGTGTCTCTCTCTCTCTCTGTGTGTGTGTGTGATTGCTCTGATGATGACGTGTGTGTGTGTGTGTGTGTGTGTGTGTGTGATTGCTCTGATGATGACGTGTGTGTGTGTGTGTGTGTCTCTCTCTCTCTCTCTCTGTGTGTGTGTGTGTGTGTGTCTCTCTCTCTCTCTCTCTGTGTGTGTGATTGCTCTGATGATGACGTGTGTGTGTGTGTGTGTCTCTCTCTCTCTCTCTCTGTGTGTGTGTGTGTGTGTGATTGCTCTGATGATGACATGTGTGTGTGTGTGTGTCTCTCTCTCTCTCTCTCTGTGTGTGTGTGTGTGTGTGTGTGATTGCTCTGATGATGACGTGTGTGTGTGTGTGTGTGTGTGTGTGTGTTTCAGGGAGATGCTGTCCGTCAGAGGTCTGTGTTTCCTCCTCACTCTGTTTCTGGGCAGTTTCTTCGGCAGCGTCTTCATGCTGGGTCCGGTTCTGCCGCTCATGCTGCTCTCTCCGGCCTGGTACCGCTGGCTCACTGACCGCATCGTGGCCACCTGGTTCACCCTACCTGTGGTACGCCGCTCGGCATCATGGGATACGGCTTGAGCTTCACAGAGCAGGATTCACAAACGCTTCTCAGCCACAATCTCTGAAACTGAAACATTCATAACTTTACTTACTTAGAAGTTGAAATAAAATAATTTAAATGAATAATAAAAATTAATAAATAATTTCTGCTAGTTGCCAAGGTAATATTTCATATTTTTATTTAGTATAATTAAAATAGAATAAAAAATAATAGACATGTTTTTAAAAAGATATGAAAATACAAACTAAACTTTTAAGTTATTTTATAATTATATAAAAATAAAAACTAGTATTTCTAAAGTAACATTGATGAGAAGCATATTTTGATGGACTGTAATGGACTTTATGTCTCTTTATGTTTTTGTTGATTCTTATGAATAGATTTTTAATAAAGTGAGGCCAGGTTTAGTTTTATTTAAGTTAAACTTAAAAACTATTTGTTTTTATTTGTTTATACACTGCCAGTCAAAAAATAAGATTTTTAATGTTTTTAAAGAAGGTTCTTCTGCTCATCAAGACCGCATTTATTTGATTAAAAATACAGGAAAATCAGTAATATTGTGAAATATTATTGCAGTTTAATGTAACAGTTTTCTATGTGAATATGTGTTAAACTGTAATTTATTTCTGTGATCAAAGCTGTATTTTCAGCATCATTACTGCAGTCTTCAGTGTCACATGATCTTCAGAAATCATAATAATATGCTGATTTATTATCAATGTTAGAAACAGTTCTGCTGCTTCATATTTTTTTTTTGGAACATGATACTTTTTCAGAATTAATTGATAAATAAAAAGTTAAAAAGAACAGTGTTTATTCAAAATATACATTTTGTGTTACAATATACACTACTGTTAAAAAAAAATTTTTTTAAGAAATTAATACTTTTATTCATCACGGATGTGTTAAATGGATAAAAAGTGATATTAAAGACTTCTATTGTTAGAAAATATTTTTATTTTGAATAAATGCTGTTGTTTTTACCTTTTTATTCATCAAAGAAAACAGTATCACGTTCCAAAACAATATTAAGCAGCACAACATTGATAATAAATCAGCATATTATTATGATTTCTGAAGATCATGTGACACTGAAGACTGCAGTAATGATGCTGAAAATACAGCTTTGATCACAGAAATAAATTACAGTTGAACACATATTAAAATAGGAAATCAATATTAGAAATTGCAATAATATTTCACAATATTACTGATTTTCCTGTATTTTTGATTGAATAAATACAGCTTTGATGAGCAGAAGAGACTCCATAAAAATCATACTGATCCACACTTTTGAACAGCAGTGTACTTTAGTCATTTATATGTGTACTTATTAATTTTTCACTTGTTTCTCACCAAGAATATAGCTACAAACAAGTCTACCTGAGATTAATATTTAAATAATTTAACAACACATTCACCTGTTACTCATTAATGATTGCATCTGAACAAATACAATATTTAATCTTTTTATTAAAGGGATAGTTCAGCCAAAAATGAAAATTTTGTCATTAATTACTCACCCTCATGTTGTTCAAAAACCATAAGACCTTTGTTTATGTCTATGGAGGCTCAGAGAGCTCTCGGATTTCATCACAAATATGTTAATTTGTGTCTGAAGATGATCGAAGGTCTTACGGGTTTGGAACGACACGACGGAGAGTAATTAATGACTGAGTTTTCATTTTTAGCTGAACTATCCCTTTAAGTGTTTGGCTTTGTTTTGTTGTTAGTAATGCATGTGTGTGTGTGTGTGTGTGTGTTTGCTCTGATGATGATGAGTGTGTGTGTGTGTGTGTGTGTGTGCTCTGATGATGATGAGTGTGTGTGTGCTCTGATGATGAGTGTGTGTGTGTGTGTGTGCTCTGATGATGATGAGTGTGTGTGTGTGTGTGTGTGTGTTTGCTCTGATGATGTGTGTGTGTGTGTGTGTGTGTTTGCTCTGATGATGAGTGTGTGTGTGTGTGTGTGTGTGCTCTGATGATGAGTGTGTGTGTGTGTGTGCTCTGATGATGATGAGTGTGTGTGTGTGTGCTCTGATGATGATGAGTGTGTGTGTGTGTGTGCTCTGATGATGAGTGTGTGTGTGTGTGTGTGTGTGTGTGTTTGCTCTGATGATGAGTGTGTGTGTGTGTGTGTTTGCTCTGATGATGAGTGTGTGTGTGTGTGTGTGTTTGCTCTGATGATGATGAGTGTGTGTTTGCTCTGATGATGAGTGTGTGTGTGTGTTTGCTCTGATGATGAGTGTGTGTGTGTGTGTGTGTGTGTTTGCTCTGATGATGAGTGTGTGTGTGTGTGTTTGCTCTGATGATGATGAGTGTGTGTGTGTGTGTTTGCTCCGATGATGAGTGTGTGTGTGTGTGTTTGCTCTGATGAAGAGTGTGTGTGTGTGTGTGTTTGCTCTGATGATGAGTGTGTGTGTGTGTGTTTGCTCTGATGATGATGAGTGTGTGTTTGCTCTGATGATGATGAGTGTGTGTGTGTGTGTTTGCTCCGATGATGAGTGTGTGTGTGTGTGTTTGCTCTGATGATGATGAGTGTGTGTGTGTGTGTTTGCTCCGATGATGAGTGTGTGTGTGTGTGTTTGCTCTGATGATGAGTGTGTGTGTGTGTGTGTTTGCTCTGATGATGATGAGTGTGTGTGTGTGTGTGTGTGTTTGCTCTGATGATGATGATGTGTGTGTGTGTGTGTGTGTGTGTGTGTTTGCTCTGATGATGAGTGTGTGTGTGTTTGCTCTGATGATGAGTGTGTGTGTGTGTGTTTGCTCTGATGATGATGAGTGTGTGTGTGTGTGTTTGCTCTGATGATGATGAGTGTGTGTGTGTGTGTTTGCTCTGATGATGATGATGAGTGTGTGTGTGTGTGTTTGCTCTGATGATGAGTGTGTGTGTGTGTGTTTGCTCCGATGATGAGTGTGTGTTTGTGTGTTTGCTCTGATGATGAGTGTGTGTGTGTGTGTGTGTGTGTTTGCTCTGATGATGATGAGTGTGTGTGTGTGTGTGTGTGTGTGTGTGTGTGTGTGTGTTTGCTCTGATGATGAGTGTGTGTGTGTGTGTGTGTGTGTGTGCAGGCGCTGCTGGAGCTGGTGTTCGGGGTAAAGGTGGTCATCACGGGCGACGGCTTCGTTCCGGGCGAGCGCAGCATCATCATCATGAACCACCGCACGCGTCTGGACTGGATGTTCCTGTGGAGCTGTCTGCTGCGCTGCAGCTACCTGCGTCTGGAGAAGGTCTGCCTCAAAGCGGCGCTCAAGGCCGTGCCCGGCTTCGGTGAGTCCATACACTCATTAACAATAGAGCAGATCCGGGGCGAGCGTGACGGGCGTGTCTGGTTCTGTGCGCAGGCTGGGCCATGCAGGTGGCCTCCTTCATCTTCATCCGGCGGCGCTGGGAGGAAGACCGCGCTCACGTGGCCAACATGCTGCAGTACTTCTGCCACATCAAGGAGCCGCTGCAGCTGCTGCTGTTCCCCGAGGGCACCGACCTCACCGGTGAGACACACCCAGCACTGACCACTACCAACACCACTGACCACACCCAGCACCACTGACCACACCCAGCACCACTGAGCACACCCTACACCACTGAGCACACACTACACCACTGACCACACCCTACACCACTGACCACAGCCAGCACCACTGACCACACCACTGACCACACCCAGCACCACTGGCCACACCCAGCACCACTGACCACACCCAGCACCACTGAGCACACCCTACACCACTGACCACACCCTACACCACTGACCACACCCAGCACCACTGACCACACCCAGCACCACTGACCACACCCAGCACCACTGACCACACCCAGCACCACTGACCACACCACTGACCACACCCAGCACCACTGACCACACCCAGCACCACTGAGCACACCCAGCACCACTGAGCACACCCTACACCACTGACCACACCCTACACCACTGACCACACCCAGCACCACTGACCACACCCAGCACCACTGGCCACACCCAGCACCATAACACCAGCTGAGCCCAGAAACCAACACTCAGTCTTCAGTTACTCGCCCTTTCATTCATCTTCAGAACACAAGTGAAGATATATGTGACCCTGCAGCACAAAACCAGTCATAAGGATCAATTTTGTGAAATTGAGATTTATACTTAATATACTAAAAATGATTCTTTAGTACTTCTTAAGATCATCTAAGTGTGCTCAACTGTGCTATTTTGGGACTCCATGAATATGAACTAAAATGTGCTTTTAACATACTATCTCACCAGTATAGTCAGCACTTGTAGTGCACTTGAGTGTACTAGTGTATGAAAGATGTTCAAGTGCACTACAAGTGCTGACTAAATACATTTTAAATACAGAGTATATATATATACTCTATTACTCATAACATACTATCTCACCAGTATAGTCAACACTTGTAGTGCACTTGAACATCTTTCATACACTAGTACACTCAAGTGCACTACAAGTGCTGACTATACTGGTGAGATAGTATGTTAAAAGCACATTTTAGTTCATATTCATGGAGTCCCAAAATAGCACAGTTGAGCACACTTAGATGATCTTAAGAATCATTTTTAGTATATTAAGTACTAAATTAGTGCGCAGAAACAGAGCACTTTAAGTATATCATGGAAGTGCACTTGTTTGTCACCCGAGACGCTCGAGGGTCAAACACAGATAAACCCCTGAGAGATCCGGGTCAGACCTCAGGTCATTAGTTTGACCCCAATCCCGTTAACGGTTTGATCTCTCATTAGTGTCTCTTTATTATAAGGTTTGTGTGAAATCTGCATCTGATGTCTCTGCAGAAAACACTCGTGCCAGGAGCGACGAGTTCGCTGAGAAAAACGCTCTCCCCAAGTATGAGTACGTTCTTCATCCTCGCACCACCGGCTTCACCTTCATCGTCGACACGCTGCGGAAAGGTCAGAGGTCACCAGCGCTCGCGTGTCCTGCTTCAGTAGTTCAGAGGATCGTATTAGAGAGCGATGAATCCAGCGTCAGAGCTCACAAACCTAAACCAGCTACAGTGTGTTTAACGCTTGCAACACCTGGGTCACGGGTTCGATTCTCAGGGAATGCATGAAGTCTAAACCTTTGAACAGTGAGATTTTTAATGTTTTTAAAGAAGTCTCTTCTGCTCACCAAGCCTGTGTTTATTTGATCCAAAATACAGTAATAATATTTTTACTATTTAAAACAGCTATTTTTGATTTGAATATACTTTAAACTGTAATTTATTTCTGTGATCAAAGCTGTATTTTCAGCATCATTACTGCAGTCTTCAGCGTCACATGATCTTCAGAAATCATAATAATATGCTGATTTGCTGCTCAAAAAAATTAATAATATTATTATCAATATTTAAAACAGTTGAGTAAATTTTTCAGGATTATTTGATGACCAGAAAGATGCAAAGATCAGCATTTATCTGAAATAAAAAGCTTTTGTAACATTATACACTATAGCATTCAAAAGCTTGGAGTCAGTATATATATATATATATATAAAAAAATTGGGGGGGGGGGGATTATAGAAATTAATACTTTTATTTTGCAAGGATGCTTTAAATTGATCAAAAGTGATGATAAAAAGATTTCTATTTCAGATAAATGCTGTTCTTCTGATCTTTCTATTCATCAGAGAAACCTGAAAAAATGCCAGTCAGCTGTTTTCAACATAATAATAATAATAATAAATGTTTATGAGCAGCAAATCAGCATATTACAATGATTTCTGACGATCATGTGACTGGAGTAATGATGCTAAAAATTCAGCTTAGAAATAACATTAATAAATCAAAACATTCAAATCAAAAACAGCTATTTTAAATAATAAAGAATTATAATATTTTTACTATACTTTGCATTAAATAAACACAGGCTTGGTGAGCAGAAGAGACTTCTTTAAAAACATTAAAAATCTCACTGTTCAAAGGTTTAGACTTCATGCATTCCCTGAGAATCGAACCCGTGACCCAGGTGTTGCAAGCGTTGAACACACTGTAGCTGGTTTAGGTTTGTGAGCTCTGACGCTGGGTTCATCGCTCTCTAATACGATCCTCTGAAGCAGAATCTCTCAATTTTTGGACTTGTTGAGCATTAGAAATGGTTTGTTTGTGTGTGCAGGTGATAACCTGGACGCGGTGCATGACATCACGGTGGCGTATCCTCAGAACATCCCTCAGACGGAGCGCCACCTGCTTCTGGGTCTGTTCCCGCGCGAGATCCACTTCCACGTGCGGCGGTACCCCGCGGCGTCTCTGCCCTCGAGCGCGGAGCCGCTGCAGCGCTGGGTTCAGGAGCGCTGGCGGGAGAAAGAGCGGCGTCTGAGGGACTTCTACCGCTCCGAGCCGCGCCGCTTCCAGGAGCCCGAGGCCCGCGTGCCGCCGTGTAAGAGCGAGAGGAGAGTGGCGCTGATCAAAGCTGCCTCGCTGCTGTACTGGAGCGGCTTCATCACGCTCTCCTGCGCCGGCCTGTGGCTCTACACACCGCTCCGGATCTACGTCCTGCTGATGGTCGTCTTCTTCCTGGGTCAGCTGCGGGTCACGGGGGGCGTGGAGCTGATGGAGCTGGCCTGTCACCGGCGCTGGAGCGCAGCACAAGAGAAGATGAAGCTATAAACACACAGCACTCATCACTGTGCCAACGTGAATGTCATCCTTTAATCTTTCAGGTCTTTGTGTTTTAGTAGCTCGGGTTATCCAGTTACAGCCATATTTTAAAGAATTATGAAATTTTATTTGGTGTTCAGTGGAGGCCAGAATTATCAGTACACTAGTGTCTCCAGCAGATAAAACTGGTTTGAAGTCAGTTATTTCTATCTTTTGCTGTACTGTGTCAGAAGGAAATATCAGTTTTAGCAAGTAAATCCACATTTGTTGTGAGCATCTTTGTGTTTAAAGCAGGTTTTGTCCTCGGTGCTCTTGAGCAGAGTTTCTCAGGAGCTTTGCAGGAGGTGTCTTGAAGCGTCTTGAGAAGCAGTTCCTCTGGATCTGTGTGTGAGTGTGTGTGTGTGAGTGAGAGAGAGAGTGTGTGTGTGAGAGAGAGAGAGAGAGAGTGTGTGTGTGTGAGAGAGAGAGAGTGTGTGTGTGTGAGAGAGAGAGAGTGTGTGTGTGTGAGAGAGAGAGAGTGTGTGTGTGAGAGAGAGAGAGTGTGTGTGTGTGTGTGTGTGTGTGTGTGTGTGTGTGTGTGTGTGAGAGAGAGAGAGTGTGTGAGAGAGAGAGAGAGAGTGTGTGTGAGAGAGAGAGAGTGTGTGTGTGAGAGAGAGAGAGAGTGTGTGAGAGAGAGAGAGTGTGTGAGTGTGTGTGAGAGAGAGAGAGTGTAATATAATATCTACATTATATTATGCTATATTACTTAAATGTATATTTTGCCTTTGTATATCTTATACTTTATCTATTTAATTTTATTTTAACACATACTTACACTAGCCATTTATTTTGCACTACATGCTTAACACTTTTTTTTTTAATATTTGTATTTTATTATTATCTTCCTTTCTGTTAATTCAAATGTGCACTATTTGTGAGCAGTCCAGCTGCAATTGCTTTGGCAATACAAATGTATAGCTTTTGTCATGCCAATAAAGCACACTTAAATTGAAATTGAAAATTGAGTGTGTGTGTGAGAGAGAGAGAGTGTGTGTGTGTGTGTGTGTGAGTGTGTGTGTGTGAGAGAGAGAGAGTGTGTGAGAGAGAGAGAGAGTGTGTGTGTGTGAGAGAGAGAGAGAGAGTGTGTGTGTGTGTGTGAGAGAGAGAGAGTGTGTGTGTGTGAGAGAGAGAGAGAGTGTGTGTGTGTGTGTGTGAGAGAGAGAGTGTGTGTGTGTGTGTGTGTGTGTGTGTGTGTGTGTGTGTGTGTGTGTGTGTGAGCAGAGCTTTGCAGGAGGTTTCTTGAAGCGTCAGTTCTTCTGGATTTAGTCTCAGTTTGTTCTGTTTCTTCATGTGACTCCAGACAGACTGATGATGATCAGATCAGACTAACATCTGATTATTACAATTAATGGATATTTCCTTCTGACACAAGATAGAAATAACTGACTTCAAACCAGTTTTAGCTGCTGGAGACACTAGTGTTTAATCATTATGGCCATCAGTGTATATGTTTTATAGTTATGGAACGCAGCCATAGCACATTATCTCCGAGCGCTCGTGTGTTTTCTGCATGAAGAACAACGCAGAACGATCTTCAGCTGGAATCAGCTCAGACAATCCTCGTGTATATAAACCCTGACCTCTGACCCCTGGTGTGACCTGTGGTGATGGAGGACGACCGGCTCACTGTGATGGAGATCTGTGTCTGTGCTCCTCGTCACGATCACTCAGGTATATTCACTGTATCATAATCAATACGCCAATAAACCCATCTTCATAAGCTGTGCTCTGTTTGGCTTCGATAAGACGTGTCTTCTTTCAGAGGAACGAAAACATACAAAACACACTTTTAAGTGTTCGTTTATCACACTTTATCTATTCCAGTCTGTAGATTTCAATCAAAGGGTGCAGTTTTATTCCTCTCTGTATTCTGAAGGGTTATTAATATTTCATGCACACTGATTTTAGTGAAAATGTTTGTTTTTTCTGTCTATTTACAGTATTTTCTGATTTATGGAGAAATGCATAACCCAGTGTTGGGTGTGACTAGTTACTAACTAATTAGTTACTGTAATTTAATTAC
>CM041801.1:1036094-1056094 GCA_023376895.1 Aspiorhynchus laticeps | reverse complement strand
AATAAACCAGGCTTATTTCAGTTAGTCTGATTTATTGTCAGCTGATTTGGTTCAAAATAAGTCAGACTGACTAAAATAAGCCTGGTTTATTTGATAAACCTGTTTTATGGAACAGGCCCCTGGTTCCGTGTTGATCAGACGCAAACTAACGAAGAACAATTACTAGGAAACGTTAAAGGGCAGCGAGGCACAGTCGTGAGGAGGAATTAAACACAAGTCTGTTCTGAGTCGAGAAGCCGCTTCAGAACTTGGTGCTCTGGCTGTGTTTGTCTGATTTCTGCTTGTCTTTCTCAGGCAGCATGTCGACGGTCAGGTCTCTGGAGGCAGGAGGAGGACAGCAGGGCAGCTCTGTGTCGACGCGCTCCAGCTGAACCGTGACGCTGTGGACGCCGGCGCGCTGGAACAGCTGCTGGATCTGCGTCTGAAGAGTCGGATCCTGCAGGTCAGAGCACACTTTGACGTGCAGCGAGGCCACGTTCCGTCCTTTAGCTAGCTCCCAGACGTGAGCCTCGTGAACGCCAGCCACGCCGGGGAGTTTGCAGACGCTCTCCACTGAGACAGAGACACAGCATCAGCACTGAGAGACGCCAACAATAAAACCTTACAGTTTACCAGAGATTCCCTTCAGCCCTCAGTGTCAAAAATGATCTTCTGATGTTGTAAACTACAAGTTAAACTACAAGAAAATATAGTTTAAATTCACATTTAATTCAGTGCATTACTTGCTGTTTCTGTGTCATTTAACTTAGTGAAGTTTACTAGTAGCTGACTGAAATCTCTATAAAAACAGATGTAAACAAACTGTAAAAAATGAACTTCCGATGTTGTAAACTACAAGAAAATACTGTTTAAATTCACATTTAATTGTGCGTTACTTGCTGTTTCTTTGTCATTTAACTTAGTGAAGTTTACTAGTAGCCGACTGAAATCTCTATAATAAGAGATGTAAACAAACTGTAAAAAATGAACTTCCGATGTTGTAAACTACAAGTTAAACTACAAGAAAATATAGTTTAAATTCACATTTAATTCAGTGCATTACTTGCTGTTTCTGTGTCATTTAACTTAGTGAAGTTTACTAGTAGCCGACTGAAATCTCTATAATAAGAGATGTAAACAAACTGTAAAAAATGAACTTCCGATGTTGTAAACTACAAGAAAATACTGTTTAAATTCACATTTAATTGTGCGTTACTTGCTGTTTCTGTGTCATTTAACTTAGTGAAGTTTACTAGTAGCCGACTGAAATCTCTATAAAAACAGATGTAAACAAACTGTAAAAAATGAACTTCTGATGTTGTAAATTACAAGTTAAACTACAAGAAAATAGTTTAAAATTTAACTTTTAATTAAATGCGTTACTTGCTGTTTCTGTGTCATTTAGCAAATGTCGTGGCAGAAAGTGACCAGTATGTTTACAGAGATTTCCTTCAACTCTACACTGTAAAATACACTGTAATTTTCTGTAGTTGTAAACTGTAAACTTTACAAGACAAATAGTTTTACAGTATTTTGCAAGTAGTTTTACAAAAAGATTACTATTACAATCTGTCTAAATATTTCAGTCATGTTTAATTCAATGTTATCTGTCACTATTCTATGTCCTAAAGCAGCAGTATTTGAGTAATTAAAGCTGTGACGGTCTAATATTCCACGCTTCGTTTATCAGCTAATGAAGTGCATGATCCGGGCATTAGATGAGTCCAGTGTGAACAGACTGATTGCACAATCTACACTAAAAACCTCACAGAATAGTGCATGAATACGTGAACTGGGACGCATTTATATCGTGCACTGAGACGTGAATGTGAACTCACAGACGGCGGAGAGCGGCAGGTCAGCGGGACTCATCTGCAGCAGGATCCCAGCTGTTTCTTTGACCAGAGGAGCGGCCGAAGACATGATGATGACCACCATGACCAGCGTCAGACTGGGGTCCACATAACACTGCCAGTTACACGGGCTCTCAGGGGCCAGGGGCCACACGTAGAACAGAGCCGAGGCCACCACCACCACCACCGAGCCCAGCGCGTCATTTAGTACGTGCAGCAGCACGCCTGCGGAGAGAGAGACATGCCAATAACACACACAGAGAGAGAGAGAGACATGCCATTAACACACAGAGAGAGAGAGACATGCCAATAACACAGAGAGAGAGAGAGAGAGAGAGACATGCCATTAACACAGAGAGAGAGCGAGAGAGAGAGACATGCCATTAACACACAGAGAGAGAGAGACATGCCAATAACACAGAGAGAGAGAGAGAGAGAGACATGCCATTAACACACAGAGAGAGAGAGAGAGAGACATGCCATTAACACACAGAGAGAGAGAGAGAGACATGCCATTAACACAGAGAGAGAGAGAGATTCCATTAACACACAGAGAGAGAGAGAGAGAGAGAGATGCCATTAACACAGAGAGAGAGAGAGAGAGAGAGACATGCCATTAACACAGAGAGAGAGAGAGAGAGAGATTCCATTAACACAGAGAGAGAGAGAGAGAGATGCCATTAACACAGAGAGAGAGAGAGAGAGTGACAAATGTGCAACAAATGTGCGATACGAATTGGCAACAAACATACAGAATTCTTCACCCAGAAGAGAGGAGTGCAGCAGGGCTCTAGCCTGAGTCCAATACTGTTCAACATCTACATTAATGAATTAGCGGTGCAGTTGGAACAGTCTACAGCCCCTGGACTCACTCTACAAGACAAGAACATCAAGTTCTTGCTGTACGCAGATGATCTGGTGCTGCTGTCATCCACCCCACAGGGACTACAGCAGCACCTAGACCTGCTGGAGAACTACTGCCAGAACTGGGCCCTGGCGGTAAACCTCAAAAAGACCAACATTATGGTCTTTCAGAAAAAGCCCAGATGTCAGGAACACAGATACAGGTTCAGTCTAGGCAGCACCGCCCTAGAACACACGATGCAGTACACTTACCTCGGCCTGATCATCACTGCATCGGGGAGTTTCAGTATGGCAGTGAATGCTCTCAAAGATAAAGCTCGAAGAGCTCTATACGCAATCAAGAAAAAATTCCAAAATATTGAAATACCAATTCCAATTTGGTGTAAAATCTTTGATAGTGTGATCCAGCCCATAGCGCTGTATGGAAGTGAGGTTTGGGGTCCACTCAGTGATCAGAGCTACACTAGATGGGACAGACATCCAACAGAAGCCCTACACACAGAATTCTGTAAAATGATCCTAAAACTACAAAGAAAAACACCCAATAATGCATGTAGGGCAGAATTAGGCCGATTCCCATTGATTATTAATATGCATAAAAGGTCCCTCAAATTCTGGATGCATCTTAAATCAAGTCCCACAGAATCGCTACATTTTAAAGCACTACAAACCCAAGAACTGAACCCCGAAAAGAGTCCTCTAAGTCAGCTGGTTCTGAGACTTACTAACCTGACTAACTCTACTAACACTAACCGGTCTCAGACCAGCACTGCTTCTCACCCAAACATCAAAATAAATCAAATTATCAAACAATCTAAAAATACATATCTGGAACATTGGGATCAAGAAACTAAAACACAAAGTAAATTACAACTATATCGGACCATAAAATCAAATTATGAATTGGAAGATTATCTCCAGAGTGTCAGAAACACAAAGCAGAGACGGATCCTGACCAAGTACAGGCTCAGTGAACACAGACTAGCCATCGAGACCGGCAGACACAGAAAGAGCTGGTTACCCAGAGAGCAAAGAGTGTGTGTTCACTGTGAGACAGGAGAGATCGAGACAGAGACGCACTTTCTCCTTCACTGTCAGAAATACATATCCATAAGAAACCTCTACTTCAACAAACTCACCAACTTAATAAAGAACTTTACAGCCATTAGTGAAACAGAACAAATAAAGATACTATTAGGAGAGGGACAGACAGCAGCACTGGCTGCGAGATACGTGTGTGTGTGCCACAGCCTGAGAGACAGCAGGTGAATGTGTGTGTGTGTGTGTGTGTGTGTGTGTGTGGATGTGCCACAGCCTGAGAGACAGCAGGTGAATGTGTGTGTGTGTGTGTGTGTGTGTGTGTGTGTGTGTGTGTGTGTGTGTGTGTGTGTGTGTGCCACAGCCTGAGAGACAGCAGGTGAATGAGTGTGTGTGTGTGTATGTGTGTGTGTGTGTGTGTGTGTGTGTGTGTGTGTGTGTGTGTGTGTGTGTCACAGCCTGAGAGACAGTGTTATTGTGTATTGTGTCTGACCTGACCTGTGTGTTACTCTATTGTTCACCACAGTGATCCTCAGTATGTATGTTTCTATGTAAGTTAAAGACTGTGGTGTCAAATGTTCACAAATTCTAATTTGTTACAGTTTAATACTTCTAAGATGTTATAATATTACATTCTATTAATACGATGTTCATTTAATTATTATTATTGTTATTATATTATTATTTTATTTATTTTCATCTTTTTGTACATGTATACTAAGCTTTGGCAATATTGTATCATTTACAGTCATGCCAATAAAGCAATTTTGAATTGAATTGAATTGAGAGAGAGAGAGAGAGAGAGAGAGACATGCCATTAACACACAGAGAGAGAGAGAGAGAGAGAGATGCCATTAACACAGAGAGAGAGAGAGAGAGAGACATGCCATTCACACAGAGAGAGAGAGAGAGAGAGAGAGATATGCCATTCACACAGAGAAAGAGAGAGAGAGCGAGAGACATGCCATTCACACACACAGAGAGAGAGACATGCCATTAACACAGAGAGAGAGACATGCCATTAACACAGAGAGAGAGAGAGAGAGAGAGAGAGATATGCCATTCACACAGAGAAAGAGAGAGAGAGCGAGAGACATGCCATTCACACACACAGAGAGAGAGACATGCCATTAACACAGAGAGAGAGACATGCCATTAACACAGAGAGAGAGACATGCCATTAACACAGAGAGAGAGACATGCCATTAACACACAGAGAGAGAGAGAGAGAGAGAGAGAGACATGCCATTAACACACAGAGAGAGAGAGAGAGAGAGAGAGAGAGAGACATGCCATTAACACACAGAGAGAGAGAGAGAGAGTGATGAACACTCGCTCACCCCGGATGTTCAGAGGAGGTCCGTCGCTCTCAGTCTTCTTCTTCTGCTGCAGGTCTGTGGATGGAGAAACACAAGTGTGGAGTGCAGTGACAAACACAAAGCTCCAGCTGACATCAGTCACGCTGTTCTCCAGCAGCAGATTATTCAGATTATACGACCAAAGTACAAGCACGCAGTCACACAATACCTCACTTTAATAATGCATGCGGATCTGTCCCAGATACAACACCTACATCACAGAGACGTCTTGTAGAGCATTTGCTGTTACGAGACGTGTCCGTTCACAGGGTTTCTGCAGGTCTGAAGGTCAATTTAAGACCAAGTCAATCTTAAACAGATCTGCAGTGTGTTGTATGGGTCACTTAATGATAAAAACAGAAACAGAAGGTATTGTTAAAGTGTGTGGTACCACTTTAAAGGGATAGTTCACTTTGAAATTAAAATGTGGTATCTATCAGCTTACCCCAAGGGCATCCAAGATGTAGGTGTCTTTTTTTCTTCAGTAGATCCAATTTTGATGTTTTTAGGTCAAACCGTTCTAGTCTGTCAGTCATATAATGGCAGGTATAGGTCACTGTCTCTATAAGAGGGAAAAAGAACATGCACAGAGAAATCCAAATTAAACAATTCCCCATCGTAACTACACATTGATGCCTAAGACACGAAACGAGCGGTTTGTGTGAGAAAACCAACAGTATTTATATCGTTTTTTACCTCTTGTACACAACCATGTCCAAGTGATCTGAGTGCACACACACATCCGGTGTGTGACGTGTGTGTGTGTGTGTGTGCGCACACATCCGGTGTGTGACGTGTGTGTGCGCGCGCTCTGGCTCACGCTGCATTCACACGGGGCGTCAACGCTTGACGGAGGCGTGTCTGAAGCGTGGTGCTGACGCGCCGTCATAGTTACAACAACCAATCACATACTTCTCTGGTGTTGCATGAACGGATTGGGTATTTGCATGAGGCGATCTGATTGGCTGACGCCTCCGTTGGCGCTTGAAACGTGCTTCAGACACGCCCTCCGTCAAGCGTTGACGCCGACGCCCCGTGTGAATGCAGCGTGAGCCAGAGCGCGCGCACACACACGTCACACACCGGATGTGTGTGTGCACTCAGATCACTTGGACATGGTTGTGTACAAGAGGTAAAAAACGATATAAATACTGTTGGTTTTCTCACACAAACCGCTCGTTTCGTGTCTTAGGCCATCAATGTGCAGTTACGATGGGGAATTGTTTAATTTGGATTTCTCTGTGCATGTTCTTTTTCCCTCTTATAGAGACAGTGACCTATACCTGCCATTATATGACTGACAGACTAGAACGGTTTGATCAATATTGGATCTACTGAAGAAAAAAAGACACCTACATCTTGGATGCCCTTGGGGTAAGCTGCTAGATACCACATTTTAATTTCAAAGTGACCTATCCCTTTAACTGATTTGAACGACTTGTATAAGGCCAAGACTTTGAGTTAATTATGAATGATCCCAGCCATCCCTTGCAGAATGCTTTTAAATGATAAATTATTGTATGTATGTTATTAATGGAAGTCATGTGGTGCTTGTTTGGTTGGTTTACTGCTGGCTGTGAAGCCCTTCGGTGATAATAAACTTGATCATTTTACAAAAAATATACTGAAATAATAACTTTTACTGTAACACTGTTCTTCATCAGCGCTTCTGTCTGGTTTCCAGCGCAAATACCTAAAGATTCTTACATCAAGATACACTTACTTAATATACACAATGATAAAATTTGATTTATTGATCAAAATAAAGTGTTTATGATTAAAACAAGAACAAATATCTGGCAAAAACATCTTAGTTTTAACTTTTCATTCATCACTGGCAGATATTTGTTCTTGTTTTAATCAAAAACTCACTTTATTTTAATGCATTTCTCATATATCTTGATTTATGCCATGATTCTTGCATTTAATGCCATGATTTCTGCTCTGATTTAACCCTTAACACATTTAACCCCAGCGCTCACAACCGTAAAACAGTTTATCTATAACGCTCTGATATTTTAGTGATGTCCTGCAAATATGGAAACAATAAAGGGTCTCTATTAAATATGCACAGCGTCACATGATCAGTGCAGATTGTCACATGACCAGATCATAATCTTGAGATGATAACTGCATCAAAGCTCTGAAACTAAAGACTAGTAAAGTATGATAACATAAAGATATGATACAGATTTTTGGTACACGTTATCTTTAAGGTGTCTAGTATTAATATATGCATTTGCATATATTCAGTTTTGTTGAGTGTGGTCATAGAATGAGTAAACATGATGTGACCGCTGGGATAATACAGTGAGTTTATGAATACAATATTAATCCAGATGCAGTTATTAGTGAAAATTACACTAAAATGTTGCAATGACAAAATATTGCACTAAACTAAAAATTCACATGTTGCAAAAAATGTACAATAATGATGTTGTAATATAAAAATGTGATGTTATATTTTACAAAAATTAACAATTTTGAAATGCGCTGATATCTCAGTGTTTTTATCAATGTTGCATAAGTTGTTTTATGCATAATAGTGACCCTAGAATATGATCAAACTGTTTAAAATATCTGGGCTGAGATATATAACAATTTTTATGACTGCAGAAATATGATAATTCAGTATATACACATTATCCCACAATTGTGACCGAACATAAAACATAATTTTTCACAAACTTTTCCAAAAAAAAAAATTAATTATTTCAAAGAGTTACTTACAAGAGACCCCCCCCCCCCCCTATATGATTGTAAAGCGCTTTGGGTGTACAACAATACACAATAAAGCGCTATATAAATGCATCTTCATTCATTATGACACATCATTTGGATATTTTCATGTCTTGGAAAAATGTGGGATTAAACGGGTTAATCTGTGACTCAGAAGCCCTGCATTCAGACGCAAAAACATCTTAGTTTTAACTTTTCATTCGTCACTGGCAGATATTTGTTCTTGTTTTAATCATAAACTCACTTTATTTTAATGCATTTCTCATGTAGCTTCATTTTGCATCTCCAGTGAATGAATCTTGATTTAAGGATGTTTAGACTGAAAAACAAGACATTTAATGCCATGATTTCATGACTTCTGCTCTGATTTAACCCTTAATCTGTGACTCTGCATTCAGATGTGAAACAGACATGTCTTCATGATTTAATATGAATGTCAAACTAACTTTATCAGATGTTTGCACACAGCAGATGAAGCTCTCTCAAAACAAACACGAAGCGTTTCGATCAGCACCTGTTTGTTCCTCCTCATCCTCCTCCTCGCGCGGCACAGGGGCGTCGTTCCGCCGCGTCGCGCGCAGACAGCTCCAGTCCTGGAAGATCAGCAGCCCGAGCACGTTCACCGCGAGCCCCAGCGAGCCCACGATCAGCACCAGCGGGGGGTCATCGATGGCCTGCGGCATCGCGAGCCTCTTCAGCGACTCCATGGACACGGAGAAGCAGAGCGCGGCGAGGAACACGGCGTTGGCCAGCGCGCCCACCACCTCCGCGCGACCCATGCCGTACGTGAAGCGCCCCGAGCCGGCGCGCCGCGACACACGCGCCGCCGTCAGCCCGACGCACAGCGACAGGATGTCCGACAGCATGTTGAAGGAGTCCGACACCAGCGCGATGGAGTTGCCCATGTACCCCGCCACGATCTCCGCCACGAAGAAGATGACGGTGATGACCAGCATCAGGATCAGGCGGCACGTCTTGCCGCTGTAGCGCCCCATGATCGCGTGCGATGCTCACCTGTCTGTCTGTCAGTCTCGCGCTGGCCAGCATGAGTCAGCGCTTCTCCTCGCGATGACGCGCGCGTCTCCTCCTCAGCGGGTTTTTATCATTGTCACCTTTGAACACTCATCCAGCTGGTTCTTTCTGCTGACTGGGTTAGTTAGTTCCATGCAGGTCGTCATACATTAAACAGCCTTTGGCGCGCACGCGCTGCTTTCATCTCGCATCACAAACATGAGTTAATTCACCACATGCTTCTCCTCGTGTCCTCAAACAACTGAGAGATTAAAGCTGTGCAAGCACTTTATTTCGTTGTTTTTGGTTGGGTTGGTGCTGCTGGAAACTCTAACCCCAGAGGATCTGCTTAAAGCAGGTGAACAAAACAACTAAAGATAGATAACTAATATCACTCAATTCTCCAGTCGGTTCAATACATTAAGAATGGTAAGTCAAATAAATAAATGCATGCAATTAAAAAAAAAAAAAAGGTCTCACTTTATATCTGGAGCGCAAAACCAGTCAATTTTTTTGATATTGATATTTATGCATCATCTGAAAGCTGAATAAATAATATTTGCATTGATGTATGGTTTGTTATGATAGGACAATATTTGAAAATCTGGGGCCTCATTTATAAAATGTTGCGCAGAAACCATCCTAAATTTGTTCTAAGATCATTTCGCAAAAGTGCGATTCAGAGAAAACGAACGTGCGCACAAAAACACGTGCGTACGCCTCTCTTCCAGATGCGACGTTTATAAATCGCAAATGATCTTGAAATTGTGCGCAGCTGACTGGTGTCAGATAAACGCCCCCTAATTAATATCATTATCATATAAAAGAGCACACGCCAATATCCGAATTTCTATGCTTGAGAATGACGAGCACAAAGAAAAATAAACTTTACTGAGTCTGAAATTGAGGTCCTGCTGGCGGAGGAGGTTCGTGCGGGGACGCTTTTTGGGAGTCTCTACAGTGGGCTTTCACACAAAACTAAATGTGTGGCATGGCAGTGTATAGCACAGGCTGTGAACGAGGTAGAGGGGGGGGCAGCAAAGGTCCCTAAAAGACGCAAAATAAATAAATAAATGAAATTACAGTCCAAAAACCGCGGTGTCTTCTCATTGCACGGTTTGCAATATCTTCAAGAAGTGCTAATGCTGCCATTCTGCTTCTTGCAAACTACTACTTCATAGACCATTTTATAGGCCATAGATGCATAGGAATTATTAACATGCGTGGATCCAAATTATTTCTTAATGTGTAATTATTCTTTGGACAAACAATGTGTGAGTGGTTATATTTTTTTTCTATTGACTATTATCAAAATTACTACTAGAAACGATAGAAATAATAATAATAGTAGTAGTAGTAGTAGTAGTAATTATTAAACAATAAGGTTTCCAAAAGTAAGAATAAACTACGAATTCAAGTAAAATTTTCAGTCATCTTATAAAAAGTGAGCATCCTACTTTTAAAATCACTTGCTATGACAACTAATAAAAAGTGTAGTATCACAAAATTCTAGCAAAACTTAAAAAAAAAAAACATTATAGAAAGAAAAATTGGATGTTTTATATCATAATAAAATTAATTATTACACGATTATGGTCTCAGGTCTGAAAAACCTGCATGTGATTTGGAATTTCTTTATATTTACAGTTTACTAATGCTGCTCAAATGTGCGATAATGTACTGACACAAACATATCTAGTGTATTAATACAAATATAACTGATGTAAATGACAAAAACAAAGTTTAAGGCTGATGTCTCTATTCATTTTCACAGAAGCAAAGCAGCAGATGTTATAAATAAAAACAGTTAACAATGTTATTGAATAGAATATATTAAAACCATTATTGAACGACATTATTATAGGCTACACGGACAAAACAGTTGGAGATGTTTATTCACTTTATTTTTTATTTTATTTTACGCAATAGTAGTAAAACAAGACGTCGCAAGTTCTCTTGTAAAATAAAATAATAAAAAACAACAACAAGGAATAAACTGTGTAGAGTGCGAGTAAACAACTCTCAACATTAGGCTACTAAAAAGGTCAGTTTAATCTCGCAAAAACTCCCGTTAATAAAAAATCTGACTACACTGCACAATTAATCTCTCACACTGCATCTTTGTTGTTTATGATGAATTCAGTGCTTGCACGTACACCGCTTTTATTAGATATTCAAATAGCTGCAGTACTCTGAGTTTGCCACGAGGAAAAGTGCGTACGTCTGCTCAGACCTTGACGTGATGCTAAGCACTTTTCCACGTCAAAGACCGTCTTTATAAATATGAGCTTTGGCGTGGATTTAAGCGTACGCACACTCTAAGATCAAATCTGAGCGTACGCACACTTTATAAATGAGGCCCCTGGAATCTGAGGGTGCAAAAAAATCAAATTATTGAGAAAATCACCTTTAAAGTTGTTCAAATGAAGTTCTTAGCAATGCATATTACTAATCAAAAAATAAGTTTATGGTAGGAAATTTACTAAATATCTTCATGGAACATGATCTTAATATCCTAATGATTTTTGGCATAACAGTAAAATGTATAATTTTGAGCCATACAATGTATTGTTGTCTATTGCTACAAATATACCTGTGTTACTTATGACTGCTTTTGTGCTCCAGGGACATGTATAATATTAATAATACAGCTTTTGACTTTATGTGCATAAGACTGACATGACATGAATATGAAGGTTTTTTATGCATGTTTATAAGTGTCATTCGCTCAGTTATGTAATTTTTAATGCAAAGATGACATTGTTTGAGATGTTTGTTATGGGCTGGGGTTAGGGTTAGATCAAATAATGTCATCTTTGCATTAAAAATTACATAACTGAGCGAATGACATGTAATGAAGAGTTGTCATCAACATGCATATTCATGACGTGTCATGTTAGTCTTCAAGTAAAGTGTTACCAAGTGTTTTTAATGTTAGTTCTGTTAACAAATGTAAGCTTATGATAAAGTGTGACTGATTTCTTGAAATACTGGGAAGGAGGAAAAATTCCACTTTAGGACATGATTTATTCTTCCAGTCAGACATCAAATATTACACAATGCTAAATACACAACTGAGCTTTGTAATACAATAACGAACCGAAGCGTCTTTAATCAAAGGACGGATAGAGAGACGCAGAAACGCTCTCGCTGGTGCTTCAGGAGCAAACACACACCGAACAGAAGCTTGTGAGTAACAGTACAACATGAGCTTAAATTCAGCAGAACGGAGGAGATTTAGAGACCCAACGAATCCACAATAATCACGAGAATCAGTGAATAATAGCACAGATCACTGCCAACAGAGCAAAGGAAGGTTGTTTCTAACAGAGTGCTGTGATTGTGTTTGAAGCGGATGGGTGTACTACAGAGACCTAAACTTCTGCTTAACCAAGATCTCTTCGGTCTGAAATCCTGAACCTGTTCACATGAGAAACCACAGATGCAGAAATAGATGAGTTATTAAAGGATAACACTTTACAATCGTCCTCGACTTTTAAGGAAACAAACAGAGTTTGTGGAGAAATCTACATGATTTCAGTAGTGATTCGTCATCAATTAACCCTGGTTTCCCGGCGAAGATGTTATTCCAGCAACACAAGAGATCTTATGCATGTATGGAGTCACATTAGTGCCATAAGTCTCGCCTGCATCGTACGTGACGCGTCTGTTTCTTCACTTCAGAGCTATGCTTTACACAACAGCATTAGATTTTCTCTCAAACTTCCAGATGCATTCATTATTTTTTTGCATTGATTGATCAATAGTCGTATGGAAGCCCGTTTCCGCCGCTGAATAAAAAATTAAAAAGGTAATTGCGAGTTTATATCTCACAATTCTGACTCTTTAACTCGCAATTGTAAGTTTATAATCACACAATTCTGACTGTATTTCTCATAATTGCAAGTTATATAGTCAGAATTCTGAGATCATATCAGTCCCCCCCCCCCTCAAAATTGGACTTTAACTCGCAATTGCGAGTTTATATTTACAATTGCGAGAAAAAAAACATCAGAATCGTGAGAAACTAGTAATTGTGAGAAAAAACGTCAGAATTACGAGAAAAAACGTCAGAATCGTGAGAAACTCGTAATTGTGAGAAAAAACGTCAGAATTACGAGAAAAAAAGTCAGAATCGTGAGAAACTCGTAATTGTGAGAAAAAACGTCAGAATTACGAGAAAAAAAGTCAGAATCGTGAGAAACTCGTAATTGTGAGAAAAAACGTCAGAATTACGAGAAAAAAAGTCAGAATCGTGCGAAACTCGTAATTGTGAGAAAAAACGTCAGAATTACGAGAAAAAACGTCAGAATCGTGAGAAACTAGTAATTGTGAGAAAAAACGTCAGAATTACGAGAAAAAACGTCAGAATCGTGAGAAACTCATAATTGTGAGAAAAAACGTCAGAATTACGAGAAAAAAAGTCAGAATCGTGAGAAACTCGTAATTGTGAGAAAAAACGTCAGAATTACGAGAAAAAAAGTCAGAATCGTGAGAAACTCGTAATTGTGAGAAAAAACGTCAGAATTACGAGAAAAAAAGTCAGAATCGTGCGAAACTCGTAATTGTGAGAAAAAACGTCAGAATTACGAGAAAAAAAGTCAGAATCGTGAGAAACTCGTAATTGTGAGAAAAAACGTCAGAATTACGAGAAAAAACGTCAGAATCGTGAGAAACTCATAATTGTGAGAAAAAACGTCAGAATTACGAGAAAAAACGTCAGAATCGTGAGAAACTCATAATTGTGAGAAAAAACGTCAGAATTACGAGAAAAAACGTCAGAATCGTGAGAAAAAAAGTCAGAATTGCGAGTTTTTATTTTGCAATTCTGACTTTATAACTGACTTTATTAGTTTCTCGCAATTCTGATGTTTTTTTCTCGCAATTACAAGTTTCTCACGATTCTGTGAAAAAAGTCAGAATTGTGAGATGAAAAAGTTGCAATAACCTTTTTTTTTATTATTCAGTGGCGGAAACGGACTTCTATAATAGTCATCATCTATATTGTCATTTTTAGAAAAATGTTGAGAAACTCATTATTGAGCAAATTCAGTTTGTTTATACGGATCTCCGTACAGAACGTTCACCGAGAGCACGAACCTCTAAAGCATGAACAAAACAACACAAAGCAGTCTTTTGGCACAAACAGAACTCCATACTTAGAGGAAAGAAGCCATGCATTTCTGCATTCTGCGATCCCTTCGTGAGCAGACGTCTGGTCATTGTTTCAGCCGATTACTGAAGAGATGGTGTTTACTGGTGACTCTATGAGATCTCGCGGAGTCCTCAGGACGCGTCTGAAGGGACGTGCTCCTCGAAGCCCTCGCTCTCGCGCACTAGCGCTCGCTCCAGGATCACGCGGCCCTCTTTATAGCGCTGGCTGTCCTCGGTGGCGAACTCGTAGATCCAGCCCAGCTTGCTGTTGCAGTTCTTGCAGCTGACGTCTCGCACCATGTGTCTGCCGGTCAGCATCACGCGGTCCTGGACCTCGCTGTACTGCAGGTTCACCACCTGGAACACATCACGCCGCGTTAGCGTTAGCATCAGCGCTAGCCACGTCCAGTCGCTCACAGGGGTGACAAGTCGATATTTTTGCTGATATCGTACGAACTGTGTACAGCTGACTCCTATATATTTTTGATATTCTTCATATTCTGTGTGCAGTTCACAGCAGTGATAGAAATTAATATTTTACAATTTACTAGTGCTGTCAAACTATTAAATCGCATCCAAAATAAGTTGTTTACATAATATATGTGTGTGTACTGTGTATATTTATTATGCATATATAAATACACACATGCATGTATGCATTTAAGAACAATTTTAAGTTTATACATTTAACATTTATATATAATATCAATTATATGAATATAAATATATACTGTATGTGTGTGTATTTATGTATACATAATAAATATACACAGTATACACACATATATTATGTATTTACACACTGTTTAATGCAGGATATTAATGCATTTAACCTGCAATTACACATGCATAAATAATGTGTTGATATATTAAACATAAAACGTTGAATACTGATATTTGAAATGATTTAAAACATGAAAAGATGCTTTAAATGTGATATTAAAACCTCCAGCAGGTGGCAGCAAGTCACTGTTAATAAGTGAGTCGCTGCGATTGAACCGAATCATTTAAACGACTGATTCATTCAGGAACGAGTCACTGTCACGAACTTGAGCGCTGTGTTTTTATAATGCTGTTTCATGCATGAGACGCTACTTCAGTCAATATGAATTTAAATTACCATGACTTTTGAGGGTTTTTAAAAAGCATTTTACTTGTATTATTTCTGAATATATAATATGTATAAGACAAGTTTGTACAACATAGTTCATGCATCTTTTCTGCAAAGACATTTAACATTTACATCATGTTGGCAGCTTCATGTGTGGAGCACTCGGAATATAAGTTTCTTTAACTAGAGGATTAATAAAGAAAAAGTTATTGAATCATGTTGTAGATATATTTTCAAGTTGACTAGTTAAAAAAATCGTAAAAAAAATAAAAAAATAATTGGAGAATCGGTCAAATGTTCTGAAAAAATAATAATAATAATAATAATAATAATTGGAGAATCGGTCAAATGTTCTGAAAAAATAATAAAAATAATAATTGGAGAATCGGTCAAATGTTCTGAAAAATAATAATAATAATAATTGGAGAATCGGTCAAATGTTCTGAAAAACAATAAAAATAATAATAATAATAATAATAATTGGAGAATCGGTCAAATGTTCTGAAAAAATAATAAAAATAAATAAAAATTGGAGAATCGGTCAAATGTTCTGAAAAAATAAAAATAAATAAAAATTGGAGAATCGGTCAAATGTTCTGAAAAAATAAAAATAAATAAATTGGAGAATCGGTCAAATGTTCTGAAAAAATAATAATAATAATAATAATAATTGGAGAATCGGTCAAATGTTCTGAAAAACAATAAAAATAATAATAATAATAATAATAATTGGAGAATCGGTCAAATGTTCTGAAAAAATAATAAAAATAAATAAAAATTGGAGAATCGGTCAAATGTTCTGAAAAAATAATAATAATAATAAAAATTGGAGAATCGGTCAAATGTTCTGAAATAATAATAATAATAATAATAATAATAATAATTGGAGAATCGGTCAAATGTTCTGAAAAACAATAAAAATAATAATAATAATTGGAGAATCGGTCAAATGTTCTGAAAAAATAATAAAAATAAATAAAAATTGGAGAATCGGTCAAATGTTCTGAAAAAATAATAATAATAATAATAATAATAATAATAATTGGAGAATCGGTCAAATGTTCTGAAATAATAATAATAAAAATAATAATAATAATAATTGGAGAATCGGTCAAATGTTCTGAAAAAATAATAATAATAAATAAAAATTGGAGAATCGGTCAAATGTTCTGAAAAAATAATAATAATAATAAAAATTGGAGAATCGGTCAAATGTTCTGAAAAAAAAATAATAATAATAATAATAATAATAATTGGAGAATCGGTCAAATGTTCTGAAAAAATAATAATAATAATAATAATAATAATAATAATAATTGGAGAATCGGTCAAATGTTCTGAAAAAATAATAAAAATAAATAAAAATTGGAGAATCGGTCAAATGTTCTGAAAAAATAATAATAATAATAAAAATTGGAGAATCGGTCAAATGTTCTGAAAAAATAATAATAATAATAATAATAATTGGAGAATCGGTCAAATGTTCTGAAAAAATAATAATAATAATAATAATAATAATAATTGGAGAATCGGTCAAATGTTCTGAAAAACAATAAAAATAATAATTGGAGAATCGGTCAAATGTTCTGAAAAATAAAAATTGGAGAATCGGTCAAATGTTCTGAAAAACAATAAAAATAATAATTGGAGAATCGGTCAAATGTTCTGAAAAACAATAAAAATAATAATAGGAGAATCGGTCAAATGTTCTGAAAAAATAATAAAAATAAATAAAAATTGGAGAATCGGTCAAATGTTCTGAAAAAATAATAATAATAATAAAAATTGGAGAATCGGTCAAATGTTCTGAAAAATAAAAATAATAATTGGAGAATCGGTCAAATGTTCTGAAAAACAATAAAAATAATAATAGGAGAATCGGTCAAATGTTCTGAAAAACAATAAAAATAATAATTGGAGAATCGGTCAAATGTTCTGAAAAAAAAATAATAATAATAATAATAATAATAATAATTGGAGAATCGGTCAAATGTTCTGAAATAATAATAATAAAAATAATAATAATAATAATTGGAGAATCGGTCAAATGTTCTGAAAAATAATAATAATAAATAAAAATTGGAGAATCGGTCAAATGTTCTGAAAAAATAATAATAATAATAAAAATTGGAGAATCGGTCAAATGTTCTGAAAAAATAATAATAATAATAATAATAATAATAATTGGAGAATCGGTCAAATGTTCTGAAAAAATAATAATAATAATAATAATAATAATAATAATAATTGGAGAATCGGTCAAATGTTCTGAAAAAATAATAAAAATAAATAAAAATTGGAGAATCGGTCAAATGTTCTGAAAAAATAATAATAATAATAAAAATTGGAGAATCGGTCAAATGTTCTGAAAAAATAATAATAATAATAATAATAATTGGAGAATCGGTCAAATGTTCTGAAAAAATAATAATAATAATAATAATAATAATAATAATTGGAGAATCGGTCAAATGTTCTGAAAAACAATAAAAATAATAAAAATAAATAAAAATTGGAGAATCGGTCAAATGTTCTGAAAAAATAATAAAAATAAATAAAAATTGGAGAATCGGTCAAATGTTCTGAAAAAATAATAATTGGAGAATCGGTCAAATGTTCTGAAAAAATAATAATAATAATAATAATAATTGGAGAATCGGTCAAATGTTCTGAAAAAATAATAATTGGAGAATCGGTCAAATGTTCTGAAAAACAATAAAAATAATAAAAATAAATAAAAATTGGAGAATCGGTCAAATGTTCTGAAAAAATAATAATAATAATAAAAATTGGAGAATCGGTCAAATGTTCTGAAAAAATAATAATAATAATAAAAATTGGAGAATCGGTCAAATGTTCTGAAAAAATAATAATAATAATAATTGGAGAATCGGTCAAATGTTCTGAAAAATAATAATTGGAGAATCGGTCAAATGTTCTGAAAAACAATAAAAATAATAATAATAATAATAATTGGAGAATCGGTCAAATGTTCTGAAAAAATAATAATAATAATAATAATAATAATAAAAATTGGAGAATCGGTCAAATGTTCTGAAAAAATAATAATAATAATAATAATAATAATAATAATAATAATAAAAATTGGAGAATCGGTCAAATGTTCTGAAAAAATAATAAAAAAAAATCAAGATTTAATTTTTTTGCCATATCGCCCTAGTGTTTGGAATTATTTTTGTCAAAATATGCAAAAACAGGAAATTTGGCGTCTAAAACTTAAGTCTCTTAATATTAATTCTTGTTTATTGAACTGTTGTATAAAATCAATATCATATAGGGTTAGTATATATAAAATATATACATGTTCTGCGCCAATATCTTGAATTTTGTGATCATTCTAAATGTATTTTAATAAACTGAATCGTGCCGTGAAAGAACAACCCGATCTCATGAAAGTGCGTATATTATAGTACGCCAAATAAAACTGAAAACTCGTGGTATTAATACGCAAAAATGGACTTTGGTGTGTATATGCTTGTGTATAGGATTAGGGTTGTGGGGTAGATGCGCATCATATGCACGCTAGGGCTGGACGATGTGGACAAAATTTATATCACGATATATTTTTACATTTCGGTCGATACGATATAATTCCGATATCGATATGAACACTTAAAAAAGCCTCATAAAAACTGCCAAGAATGCCCACAACTGATGTCTGCACCTACAAACTTATGAAAAATGAACTTGCCAAGTCTATGAACTCCTATTAAACTATATCATATTTTAGGAAAAAACACAAATAAATTAATGTTCACCTTTTTTGTATTTAGCCTTCATACAAACAAGAAATGCGAAATCACTGTCAAATAAACATCTCAGACTCACCTTATTAATATTAATATCTTTAACGTTAAACTATAGGCTAACATACGCTAGAGTTTTTGATCAGTAATGTTTTTAAAGAAGTCACAAGAAGTGTTTATTTGATCCAAAATACAGCAAAAACATTTTGAAATGTGTTAAATAACATATTAAAATACAAGTTATTCCTGTGATTTCAAAGCTGAATTTTTAGCATCATTACTCCAGTCACATGATCTTCAGAAATCATGATTTGCTGCTCATAAACATTAATTATGATGTTGAAAACAGCGGAGTATAATTTTTTCAGGTTTCTTTGATGAATAGAAAGTTCAGAAGAACAGCATTTATCTGAAATATAAAGCTTTTATTTTAAAATATAAACATATAGACATACATATAAGCCGTTTTTATACCTATGAATATTATAAACTAACTTTACAGCTTTTACTTGCACTTATATAATAAGATGTTCTCCTCTTTCATGGATAGATCGTTTAAATGTGTGTAAATTCTTCATATTGTTCAATCTTTGGTAGTGAATCACACTGACTGAAGCACAGTTTCAAGGCATCTGATTGGCTGTTCGTTAGTGATGTCACACGTTCACGCGCTCATTAACTCAAGCCTGAGTTGATGGAGAACCAGTAAAGCCGGATTGGACTGGTTTAGTCAACTCAACTAATCCTGTAACCCTGAGTTTGTTCAGCCAGCATCGTGGTACAGTACCAGGTCCAGACTTCACGTAATGTATGTTTTGAATGGTTTTTGCAATATACTCTATAATGACAAACCGCACAACAATACGGATATGATCTCAGGTGATGCATGCATGTCTGGCGTGCCTTGTTGAAGAGGAAGGCTCGTCCGGTGGCTCCGGTGAAGCGTGTGGAGATCAGCTCGGACCGGTTGGTCAGGATCGTGTCACAGTTAGCGCAGGAGAACAGACGCGTCCCGCCGATGTGATCCAAGAAGATCCGGCCCATGATCCTGTGAGAGCGACACAGCGTTACATGCTCCCGTCAGACACGTTCGTTTTCTTCATAAACAGATTATAATATTACTTGC
>CM041801.1:1001094-1008594 GCA_023376895.1 Aspiorhynchus laticeps | reverse complement strand
TGTGTGTGTGTGTGTGTGTGTGTGAGTGTGAGTGAACGTGTTCAGAAAGGACAGATGGAGGTGAATCGAGACCGTGCTTAAAGATGAAAGTAGACGTGATAGAATAACTGAATCCTGTCTCGTCATGAGTGTAATCATTTCTTCTGACGTCACTCTTTTGATTGGTCACTCAGAGCGCTGGTCGTTTCTGATTGGTTTCTGACTTTACTCTTGACGATAGTTGTGACATCATCTAGAGGAAGTCAGTCCTACAGTAAAAATGTATGAAATTGAAGTATGAATCACACCTTGATTTATCTTTTCATGCACAGAAGTGAATTTTTTTCATGTAACGGAACCGTGATTGAGTTTCCCATCAGCCCCCTGCAGCTCTGACCGACCTGATACACACACACACACACACACACACACACACACACACACACACACACACACACACACACACACACACACACACACACATACGTCTGACACTAATATTAGTTCAGGTCATTCAAAGCATTGAATGTTATTGTACAAAATGTTCACTAGCATCACAAAACAAATAAGGAGTGTTTCCTCGTGTGTGTGTGAGAGTGTGTGTGTGAGTGTGAGTGTGTGTGTGTGTGCCTCCTGCAGTGTGTGTTTGTAGACGGCTCTAGTCAGTCGTACAGAGTTTCAGCTTAAATCGTCGCTGGCTAGACGAAACGCACTTAAGACGATCTGCAGACGCTCTCACGCGTCTTAGCAACATGTGACAGACGATCTCAAAGCGATCCATCGATTCTGAGCTGCCTGTCACGTTCAGATCGTCTTCATCGCTCCCCTGTGAGTCTGAAGTGCGTTCTGTGCTGACGAAATGCCAGTATTATGATTCTCCATGATGAATGTGGACATCGGTTGGCTGCGTCACACTACGCTTAATCCAGATCTCACTCCTATTCTGAGTGTATAATGCAGGAATATCTCATTAATAGGAGGTATGTTGTTAGTATTGCAAACCAATCTTCATTTGAAATATATTTAAAGTCTGGTGTTCCCCAGGGCTCGATTCTTAGTCCGCTACTGTTTTCCCTTTAAATGCTTCCTCCAAGATCTATTTTTTATATATTTTGGAGGATCTTTTTATATAGATCACATAGGGTCTCTTTTCATCTGTATACAGATGACACACAAATCTATATCCCCTTGAAGCGCGATTACAAGCAGGCTCTAAAGCATATTTGAGATTGTCTGGACGAACTAAAACTTTGGCTTGCCAAGTAATTTAATGAGAGTAAAACTTAATTTATTTTGTTTGGCTCAAATGAGCACTATGTACATGATTTCGAATCTGAACTTCTTACTCCATTCAGCACTACATGTGCCAGAAACTTAGGTGTTTGGTTTGATAACAATCTTACATTTGATAAGCGGATAAGTACTGTGGTCAAGCCCTGTTTTTATCATCTGCGTCTCCTGACGAAGGTGAAGCCATTTTTGTCTCTAAAGAAGTTTGAAATGGTTATGCATGCTTTTGTAATCTCGATTGGATTACTGCAGTTCATTGTATATATCGGTGCTCCTCAGTCATGTGTTTCACGTCTGCAGCTGGTTCAGAATGCATTATGGGAAGTCTATCACACCAGTTTTATTTTATTGCATTGGCCAGTTAAATATAGAATTGATTTTAAAATGTTACTGTTTGTCTATAAATCTCTCCATAATCAGGCTCCACAGTACCTACCTGATTTGTTGCATCCATAAACTCAGTCAAGATCACTCAGATCTGCTGATTCAGATCTCAAAAACAGAGGTGATCGTGCTTTTTCTGTTGTCGGCCCTAAGTTGTGGAATAGTCTCCCAGTTCATATCAGAACTGCCTCAACTCTTATCTATTTTTAAGTCTACTCTTTCCCATTGGCAGTCAATATTTCTTGACTTGCTGTGCAATGATTTTCTGTTTTGGTGAACCTCCATTTTACAGTCTGTGTTTTATTGTTCATAATCTTGTTGAGCTGTTTTGTTTTGCATACTCTGTGCAGTACTTTGGTCAACTCACACGTGCTTAAAACGTGCTGTATAAATAAATATTGTATTGTATTGAATTTAAGATATTTATTTCTATAGCACTTTATACAATACCGGATCACAGTGACAAACGGGAAAATATCAGAATAAATGATGCAAACTTAATCAAATATGAGACAAACTCAACTCTGCTAGTAAAGTTTGGTTCTCGTATGATGGTGTCAGTGCAGTCGTATTGTTAATATTACTGAATATTAAGCATGTTTTAAACCCAACTAATCAAGCCCAAAAAGGGACCCAAACTCCATCAGGTGACAGAAATGGAGAAAATAATAATCTTGGGAGGAACCAGACAACTGAAAGAAGTACGTTCCACAAGCAAAATCACTCCTGAAAGTTCATATAATGACGATAACATAACACTAGACTCAATCAGACCAACAGACAAACGTCTGTGATTTGTAGATGTCAGAATAATGTGGGTTATTTGAGAGCGTAACCCATCCAAAACTCACTTTCTGTGTTTCTTACAAAAGCCAGTCGCCTCCGAGGCCCCAAACATCCGTTGTTTTCCCAGCTCCCTTGTTTACAGCCGAGAGATAAGGGCATTTCTCCGATAATTGTGCAGATTGTTGTTTTCACACGGGCCGATATCAGCTGGATTCGGCTCTGTTTCTGCTGCGTCTATATTTAAACCCAGACTCCATCAGCGTCTCTCAGACGTTATTAACCTCTCTCTGATATCCAGACCTGAGACTCGGATCCAGATTCAATCTTGTGATCTTCCTCACGGATCACTGTATAGGCTCTTATTGGGCACTCAGTCAGGTTATTGTCCACACTGTAAAAAATGACCATGAATTTAACGGTAAAAGACTGTAAAAATGCTACAGTAAAAACCTGTTAAATGGTTAACGGTAAGTTCCCCTACTATATACGGTGAAAAACTGTATTGGGCATTACATGTAATTTTACGGTAGTATACCGTTTTTAGAAGTGAAAAAGAATGTATTTACAGTGAATAACCGTAAATTAACATTCCCTGCGTTACATTTCAAATTTGATGTTTTTTTGTTGCAATATCTTAGTTTTCTTATCAGGTGTGTACATTAGGGTTGTATGTTACACCTAATGTTGTTTAATTAATGTTTATTGCATTATTTCAGTTTCATGTGCGTTACCATGATTAGTGTTTGTGTGAATGGCACTGTGCACCTTCTATATATTTTAATAATTAAAAGCTGCTTTGGTTCATCATGTGACTTTCTCATCACCACATACTTTTGATGGTTATTAGTGTATTACAAAGATACAAAACAGATTTTAGTACTTCAGTAGGTTGGTATATTAACAGTATAACAGTATTTAAATGTAAATTTAAGTTAAAACCTAAAATGTTGCTACCGTATTTTTTACGGTAAAATTCTGACAGCCACATTTATTTTTTTTAGCGTAAATTTTACAGATTGTGAGAGAGTGTGTGTGTGTGAGAGAGTGTGTGTGTGTGTGTGTGAGAGAGTGTGTGAGAGTGTGTGTGTGTGTGTGAGAGTGTGTGAGAGAGTGTGTGTGTGTGAGAGTGTGTGAGAGTGTGTGAGAGAGTGTGTGTGTGTGTGAGAGTGTGTGTGTGTGTGTGAGAGTGTGTGTGTGTGTGTGAGAGAGTGTGTGTGTGTGTGTGTGTGTGTGTGAGAGAGTGTGTGTGTGTGTGTGAGAATATGTGAGAGAGAGAGTGTGTGTGTGTGTGTGTGTGAGAGAGAGTGTGTGTGTGTGTGTGTGTGTGTGTGTGTGTGTGAGAGAGAGTGTGTGTGTGTGTGTGTGTGTGAGTGTGTGTGTGTGTGTGTGTGTGTGTGAGAGAGTGTGTGTGTGAGAGAGAGAGAGCGAGAGTGTGTGTGTGTGTGAGAGAGAGAGAGCGAGTGTGTGTGTGTGTGTGTGTGTGTGTGTGTGTGTGTGTGTGTGTGAGAGTGTAAATTTTACGGATGTTTCTATTGGCTGTTAAGCACTGATGATTTCTCCCAACGAGGCATCCTAATGCGCCTGTGCTCCGCAAATAAGCGGCTCTACAGGAAGTCATAGCACACGATGAGTTCCTGTCAGAACCAGGAGCGCATTAACGTGTGTGTGTGTGTGTGTGTGTGTGTGTGAGGTCCTGCTGAGAAGGAAGTTTGGAGGTTTCTGTGGAGAAACAGTGTCTCCCTCTCAGTGGGTTTGGACGGCCAAACAAATCAAACGGAGGGCTTTCATTTCTTCATTAGTGACCTTTTAAGAAGGTGACGCTCAGGCTAATGAGGTGATTGTAGCCAGGGAAGCTTTAGAGGATTCCGGTGACATTCCCAGTGGTGTTACGTCCAACAGTGAGTGTGTTTTCATAGGGGGAGTGTGTGTGTGTGTGTGTGTGAAGGGGGAGGAAACTCCTCAATGATACTCTGCTGATCATGTAACACAAATGAGTCGTCAAACACCAGGAAACCTCATAAACTCACCACACCGTCAGGCGCTCTGGTCTCACCGCTGACCCGTCTGTTTCTGTCTGAGAGGGTTCGGATCAGAGCCGCTCTCTGTGTTTATCATCCGGCTGCTGTCAGTCTGTGATCATTCAGTCATTTCTGCTACTGGAAACCAACAGAACTCTGTCCAGTCACCTTTATTTCTATAGACTTCATACAATACAAATTAATTCAAAGTAGCTCCACGGAGAGGAAAATAACAATCAATCAGATTTGTAGAAATGCATCACTGCATCAGTAGATGCTCTGCAGTGAATGGGTGCCGTCAGAATGAGAGCTGATTAAAACATCACAATAATCCACACCACTCCAGTCCATCAGTTAACATCTGGAGAAGACAAAAGCTTGAAACAAAGACGTTTTTAACTCAAATATGAGTCTATAATCCATAATAACGCTTCCTCAGTGAAAAGTGTTCTGGTCTGAATCAGGAGAGAAATCTGCACAGATGCCAAAACAGCTCTAAACTAATACGTGGCTGGATTTTGATGTGAGAGACAACAGCAGATGCACTTTTTCACTGAGGAAGAGTTATTATGGATTATGGACTTGCATCGATGTATGAATGAAGTCCATGTGTTCTGCTGGAGGTTCAGCACTAATGAAGCGCAGTGAAACTCTTCTGGTGTCTCTGTGAGTCGTTTGTGTTTGTTGTGATAGCGCAGCGTTCTCCGGGTTCATAGGCCACGTTTCATTAACTCTGAGCAGCGCGCTGCCGATGAAGGTAAATAAATAGGAGCGAGCGTACGTTAATGTAACGGCCGGCGGGTCTGATAAAGGTCTTGGTGTAATCCGGGGCTGCTGACCTCCCGGGGGGTCGGGGGTGTAATGAGTTCCACAGCTGGGCTCCTGAGACCCAAACCTCCTCACCCTTCAGTGACAACTCACTTTCTGAGATCAGAATACACTATATTGCCAAAAGTATTGGCACCCCCTTCTAATGAACAGGTTTGACTACTTTAGTAATTTCTATGAGTACAAATCTTAATGTTAAAGCATATAATGATATTCTAGGAAATTGTGAAGAAACTCATCACCAAACACCAATGATTTGTACATACACTATATAGACAAAAGTATTGGCACCCCCTTCTTCAGAACAGAAAAATGCTCTTCCAAATCTGTGGCAACAACGATGGGAACATAATTCATGTATTTAAAAATTGTATTTCATCTCTGTTTTGGAAGTGCATTTTTCTGTTCTAAAGAAGGGGGTGCCAATACTTTTGTCTATATAGTGTATGTACAAGTCATTGGTGTTTGGTGATGAGTTTTTGTCTCAAGGTCTGCATTTACAGTCACACCAGAGGTGTTAAACTGGGATTAGGACTTGGTTTTATGCAGACCAGTCAAGTTCTTCCACACTGACTCAATCAATCATTTTCTTTTTGAACCTTGTCTTATACACAGAGACATTGTCATGTTAGAATAGAAAAGAGTCCAAACTGTTGCTATAATATTAGAGGCACACAATTTCCTAGAATATCATTATATGCTTTAACATTAAGATTTGTACTCATAGAAATTACTAAAGTAGTCAAACCTGTTCATTAGAAGGGGGTGCCAATACTTTTGTCAATATAGTGTATCTTTAAAATGAACCGATCCGCACACCTGTAAGCTGTTTGCATCTCTGATTCCCTTTAAACCGGCGGCCTGTTTGTTTAAGATCAGGGACGTCCTGCTCTCAGAGCCGTGGTTCTGGACTGATGATGATGGTGTTCAGTGCAGGTGTGTGTGTGTGTGTGTGTGTGTGTGTGTGTGTGTGTGTCAGCAGGAAGCAGATGTTTGTGTCAGATATTCCAGTGTTTCCTGCAGGTCTCGTGTGTGTTTGTCTCTGATAAGCTGTGTGTGTGTGTGAGGTTTACAGCTTCCTCTTTTAGTAATATTGTAACATGAGAAGGAAAGCGCGGCTGAGCGGGAGACTGAAAGGTTGTGGGTTTAAACCCAGCTAGTGTTGACCGGTGCACTTTCACCGTTGTGTCCGTCAGCAGGAGAACTGAAGAAACATCTGTATGTTCATGAAAACTAATGCATGAGTGGAAACATATGATGATGTAACTTTATATTCAGACACTAGATTAAATCATGTCCCGCTAATTAGATGGTAAACGTACAAATATATGATGTAGCACAGTTGGGGTCAGAAACTATATTATTGGCCAGCCTTAAGAGGTTCTTCAGGGCTCTATGAAATCCCTTTTATTTTTTTCTAAATTCTGTTTTTTTTTCCGTTTTAATTTTTCTGGACTCCTTTTTAATGGACAAATTAAATGTTATTAATCAAAAAGCATGTCTAATTAATTAAAATCATGAAACTTATACAATTTAACATTAATTTATTAAAAGTGTAACAAAAATGACATGTTTAGGGCTCGTATGAAAAGTTTATTTTTTTCTCACCTTATGTTTTATTACCAAATTCTGTGTTTTAGCGTCTGATTATTTCAATGCATACAAACAATTATTATTTATTTTTACAGTAGCCTTATGAAATGCCCCCCCCCTCAGAGTTATCAGATGAAGGCATACAACATTGATTTAATTGAGATTTTAATTTAGATTTTAATTAATAAAAATTAAACACTTAAATTTGTTGTCAAATAAAGGGGATTTACTATTAAAATTAAAATATTTTGTGATTATTTCTTAAAAAAATAAAGTGTTATTATTTTTCAACAGTAGTAGTAGTATTACGTACATTCTACTAAATAATAGTAATATAGCTATTTCTCAATAGAGAAAAAAATATGAATAAAATATAATTTTTCAAAAATGTTATTTTTCCATTTTTTTCTTATGCTCTCAACAATGTAATGACATGAAAAAATATTAAATTCACAAAGTTTTTTTTTTGGGGGGGGGGGTCTCAGGAGATATAATACCTTTTCCATTTTTCTAGATATTTTTCTTACACTGATCAACAATCGCAGGTGCAAGCTACTAACAAAGTGTATCATAAACGAACAATTATTCAATCATTATTATGATTATTAAATTTAACAATTGC
>CM041801.1:986094-988594 GCA_023376895.1 Aspiorhynchus laticeps | reverse complement strand
GACGCAGAAGCGGTGCGAGTGATTTTGAGAGAGCAGGACGTCTCCGCAGGTGAGAAGCTTCCTTCTGTGTGTTGTGTTGATGTCCAGATCAGATCTGACCTCGTGTGTGTCTCTAGAGCGCAGCTTGGTGTGCCGCATGCACAGCTCCAGAGCGCTCCGGCTCCAGAACACCGGCTGCTGCTCCATGCTGGTGAGGGGGCGATTCCGGCCGGACGCCGCTCTGTTCGTGGCCCTCTGCTCGCCCACGGTGGACAGACTGAAGGACAGCGAGCTCCTGAGAGCCTCCGCCTGCTTCCAGACGCTCCACAGACCGGACATGAGGCTCACGCACGCCCCCTGCAGGTACAAACACCACAGAGCAGGTCTTTCAGACAGTACTGATTTGAGAGATGTGGGTGATATGGTTGTTGATTGTGATGAAATATGTTTCCACAGCGTCTGGTTCCACCTGGGTTTCTCAGCCGAGGAGCTGATCGGTCGATCGTGGTACGAGCTCCTGCATCCGGAGGATCTGACGCTCGCCGCCGGCTGCCATCACACACTCAGTGAGTCCACTCACAAAAATAATTATTTTATTCATCAAGCATGCATTAAATTGATCAAAAGTGACAGTAAAGATATATGTGACCCTGAGACACAAAACCAGTCATATTTATTGAAATTGAGATTTATGCATCATCTGAAGATGAATAAATAGCTTTCCATTGATGTATGGTTTGTTATGATAGGACAATATTTGTAAATCTGGAATCTGAGGGTGCAAAAAAATCTAAATATTGAGAAAATCATCTTTAAAGTTGTTCAAATGAAGTTCTTAGCAATGCATATTACTAATCAAAAATTAACTTATGATATATTTACTGTAGGAAATTTACAAAATATCTTCATGGAACATGATCTTAATATCCTAATGATTTTTGTCATAAAAGAAAAATGTATAATTTTGACCCATACAGTGTATTGTTGTCTATTGCTACAAATATACATGTGCTCAGTGCTTGAAGTGGAAAAAAAGAAGTGCCAGTACTCACCCGACCCCCCCTCTTATTTATTTATTTATTTATATTAAATAAATGAGTACTTTTTAATAATTCACAATGTATGTATAGTGCCTCAATCAATCACTCAATCAATAATGAATTAAAAGTTTTCAATACAAATTAGCACAAGTCAAGCTGCGATACCAAACATGACCACAGGGAGACGACAAAGACCACTAAACCTCCTGCCGTTAATATTCGGATCCATTCAGAATCACTAATCTCTGACCACCGCATAATCAGCGTTCATTATAAAACACTCTTGCTTTCTGGAATTGTAATTGATTTTTGATTCGTAACCCTGCTGATTTTCTGATGTTTTCTCATCTGCAGTGAAGCGGAGGCGCTCTATCTCCGAGACAAACTGTCTCAGACGTCTCCGCCGGCGGTCTGTGTCCCGAGAGACTGCGATCCGCTCCGGAGGAGCTCCGAGACCGGCGCAGACTCGCTGGCGTTTCTCTTCTGCACCCCCCCCTACAGCCCTACTTCCTCCCACTGCTCCTCTGACTTCCTGTCCGACGGCTTGGGCACGCTCTGTCCTCCTCAGCCGCTGCCCGACCCGTTCTCTCCGGCCGAGGCTCACCTGGTCCCGGTGTACGGCGTCTGCGAGGCTCTGGAGGACTTCGGTGTGTTTCTGACCCCGGAGCCCTCGCCCCCTGCGGAGGGACCCTTGCTGTACAGCGAGGCGGAGCGGGCGGAGATCGGGACGCTGGCCCAGCAGATCCGCTCTCTGGCCAGCAGCTTCGATGCCTACAGCAGGACACGACCGGACCCGGCCCCCGGGGCCCTCTGCTGGCCGGAGCCGCTGCTGGACGAGGCCGTCATCGACTGCATCCTCACAGACTGGAGCCGGGGCCGGGGCCCGATGGAGCCGTTCCCAGCGGAGCTGCATCCCTGTGTGTACGCCGCTCACACGCTTTGACCATCAGCCCACGAACTCAAGACTCTCACTAGATATACTTAAAGTGCTCTATTTTCGCACATTCATTTTGTACTTAATACACTAAAAATGATTCTTAAGATCATCTAAGTGTACTCAACTGTGCTATTTTGGGACACCATGAATATAAACTAAAATGCGCTTTTAACATACTATGATAATAGTATATATACACTATATTACTGTAAATGCAGACCTTGAGCCAAAAACTCATCACCAAACACCAATGACTTGTACATACACTATATAGACAAAAGTATTGGCACCCCCTTCTTTAGAACAGAAAAATGCACTTCCAAATCTGTGGCAACAACGATGGGAACATAATTCATGTATTTAAAAATTGTATTTTCATCTCTGTTTTGGAAGTGCGTTTTTCTGTTCTAAAGAAGGGGGTGCCAATACTTTTGTCTATATAGTGCATGTACAAGTCATTGGTGTTTGGTGATGAGTTTTTGTCTCAAGGTCTGCATTTACAGTCACACCAGAGGTGTTAAACTGGGATTAGGACTTGGTTTTA
>CM041801.1:971094-981094 GCA_023376895.1 Aspiorhynchus laticeps | reverse complement strand
TCTCTCTCTCTCTCTCTCTCTCTCCCTCACTCACTCACACACACACACACTCTCTCTCTCTCTCACACACACACTCAATCTCACACACACACTCACTCTCTCTCACACACACACACACACTCACTCACTCACTCTCACACTCACTCACACTCTCTCTCTCTCTCTCTCTCCCACACACACTCTCACTCACACACACACACACACACACACACACACACACACACTCACTCTCTCACACACACACACACACACACACTCACACTCTCACACACACACTCTCACACACTCACACACACACTCACACACACACACACTAAAATCACACTAGATTGCTTTGCATTGATTTCTCTTCTGCTTTAACTGGATTCTGCCTCACAGTGTAGCTATAAAGCTTATTGATACAGAGATGTTTTGTACCTGCCTTCATTTTCTTCAGTCATGGATTTTATCATATTTAGATCTTTGACTTCATTTTATGTTCAAAAAGGTAACAAATGTAACAAACTCCGTATTTTCTATAAATAAGTCACACTAGGTCAGAATTGCATTGTTGAGAGAAAAAAAACACCACAAAGTTAAGTGTATAAGTGCATCAGTGTATGTCACAATTTATTACTACATTTATTCAGAAGTAATGGAAACTATTGGTAAAGAATATAAATTGTTTACAAACATGATAAACACTATAAAAGCAAATCGCAGCAAATCGCTTACATTCAACAGTATTCAGAACAGATCAGGAATTAGAAATTGAAGTGTAAACAAACATAAATTATAGTGGCATTCATTATAAATAACATTTATTATAAGTGTCAAGCATAAACAAATGTATTTAAAGCAAATCTGAATCTACCACAGGTGGGAAATCTATACAAATAAACATAAACCCTGCAGTACGTCTCTCTTTGGCACAAATCCAGATGTGTGTGCTTCACGTTCTGGATGTTATATAAGTCACTTTGGAATATAAGTTACAGCATGAGTCTGTGTGCCGGTGGTGTAGATCAGTGGTTTTCAAACCCTGGGTCGCGACCCACAGACTGAAAAAATGGGTCGCCAGGATGATTTAAGGAAAACGTATGTATGTAACCAAGTTCAAGACTCAGGAGAGAAGCAACTAAATAAACATAAACAGCAAAACAAAAGTAACCCCAGCAGGCACCAGACGTCTATGTAACGTCAGGTTGACGTTGGACATGACGTCATACAAACGTTGAATTTTGGTTGAAAATGAATATCGGGTTGACGTCAGTATTTGACGTCAATTTGACGTTGACTTAACATTGGATTTTGGTTACACAACCTAAAAACAACAAAATCTCAACGTCAGCTGACGTCGGTATTGGACATCAATTTAACATTGACATTAGACGTTGAATTTACATAGAAGCTTGGTCACCCGACGTCGCAACCAAAATTTAACCAAATATCAACGTCTTATAACGTTATGTGCCTGTTTTGTGCCTGCTGGGAACCGGCAGCCGCCTCAGGTCAGAATCAAATGTGTATTTGTGTTTGCGCTGTGTTTTTGCAGCGTTGTACATTGTAGCAAATCAGAGACATATCTGTTGATTTCTGTAACACACAGCGACCAATCAGAGGAGCTCTAGTGAGTCAGAATCCACTCACCGCTCAGAACGCCAGTGTTCATGTTCAGACGCCAATCCTCTGATTATAATGAACAAAGTGTAGAGGTGATATAATAAGAGATATTAATTGTGCCGTGTTGACAGACTCATTGATTATAGCGGAATTAGAGATCGCGATAAATTGAAATGACCCAACACTTTTCTCCATTTATTATTATTATTATTTTACACGTATGAGAGTCTGTAGGGATTTTCTCCCATGAATCTCTGAGCTCTTCCTCCTGCTGTCTGGATGTTTCTGACAGAACGTCTCTCTCCAGATGGATTCTGACAGGGTTTGGGTGTGGGGGGGGGGGGGTTTCTGGCCACACTACAAACACAAGCCATTTCTGATCAGTTCCAGAGTGAAACATCCCGAGGCGTATTGAGTCCATCAGCACAGATATTACTCAAGTTTGCTGCTCTGTGTGTGTCATGGCAATGCATTTTCCAAAAATCAGTATTTTAAGCTGTAAAATTATAATAATAAATATAATGTACTCATATGGCTGATAATATGCTAAACATTTTATTTATTTGTTGTATACACAATGACCAGTTGGGGTAGTAATACATTCAGTTCCATTCCTTGCCAGTGACTATGTACAAAATGACTCCACCAGGTGTAGTATGCAATACTTGAAGAGTCTGTATGCGGTATAAAGCTGGAGGACTTTCGGAGAAATAGTTTAACTTCGTTTTAAACCTAGGAAATAAACATGTTTTTTTTAACTGTTGTAACACACACACACACACACACACACACACTCTCACACACACACACACACAAGGATGAACATTAAATACATGTGTGGAGTAAGAACATATAAGAGCCAAAGTGTTTAAAACATACGAGCACAGTTCAGCTGAATGATAAAGTTAACCCTCTTTACTTTTGTTGTTCTGCTGATTTGTGTTCATCTGCTTCTCCCATCTGCTCTTTTTATATTGACTAGCATATTGATTTGTATTTTGATTTTCTGTAAAAGCAGATATTATTATTGGCTTGTTCACGTATTGTGGTGACAATACCTTTGGAAGGAATGCTGGGTTTGGCCACAGAGTAACCTGTTTACATTCAGATCCCCATCGCAAACACTGTGGGCTGACTGACAGTGCATGCAACTCACTAACACGTCGTGCAGTGGCTATGGCCAACAAAAAGCTGACTTGAGGGAAAGCCACTTAATAGCTGCATTTGTTAACAGCTCAAATGGTGCGCAGGAGAGGCTACTCAAAACCAAATTCAGATCCCATTGTGGAACCATTACTTTGCGACTGGGTCACAGTCGGCTACCACCTTTAAGAAACGTTCTGATTAAATTATGCATACCTAAGGGCATACCTTCCACCGGTCCTCTGTATGCAGACAATGCTGCCACATACACTTTAACTGTGGAGCAAGACAAACCATGCTGTAAGAGGCTCTGCAGAAAGTCCAAGAGGTTACTTAAAGTGCAATCATGAGGGACAATTTCCTTTTTTCACACCATTGAGAAAAAGCTCTCCATTTGTCTGCATACGCACGACGTGTAGAAGGTGCCCGTGCATTCAGTAGTGTGTGCTCGACTCCAATATGACTGGGTTGCCCCTAGGGGCCACACCCATAACTTCAGGGTGTGGGGCCTTTGATGCTACAACATCCCGTTTGCCTGAGATAACAAAGCTGGTCTTATTGGCAGAGGGCATGGCCTGCCCCTCAGTAGAAGCAGAAGCAGCAGCAGATGGAACCATGGCCTGTTCGGCCAGATTGGGGCTACTAGCAGAACAGGTTGCATCGTCTCTCGGATCCGTCGCAATGTCATCCATAGTAATGGTAGTGGTGGAAACGCATACAAGCGGAGCTTTGGCCAGCTGTGTCCCAACGTATCCTGGCCCAGAGCCTCTGGCTTGTCCTTGTCTGAAAACCACATCGGACAGTGAGTTGTCTGCTTGTCTGCAAATAAGTCCACCTCTGCCCTCATGTTATGCTGTATTTTTCTTCAAAAATCCCTGCATTTCACTGCTGATTGTACTCTGTATGATTGTGTATGTGACAAATAAACCTACCTTGGCCTTGACCTGCCATAGGTTGTCCCAAATTGACTGAATCACTTCCTTGTGAATCTGCCAGTCCCAGGGTGTGGGATTGGCCCGAGACAGCGAGTCCGCTATTTGATTGTAATGATCGGGAAGATACATGGCTCTCAAAGAAAGGAGATGGACATCCACCCATTTCCAAAGCCTTTGTGCCAAATTTAACAGGCTCCGAGATCTTGTCCCCCCTTGGTGGTTGATATTAAACACCACTGTGGTATTGTCTGTTTTTACTAGGACATGTTTGTCCTTTAACTGATGTTGAAAATGTTGCAGCGCTAGCCATACTGCCTTCATCTCGAGAATGTTGATGTGCTGTGCCACATACCCCTCACTTTCTGGTGTCTCCACACAGCTCCCCAGCCTTGTAGGGATGCATCGGTTGTTACAACTTCCCTCCTTACAGGAAGGACTCCCAAGGGAACACCCCTGAGGAGATGATCTTTGCAGGACCAGTGTTTCAGAGTGTGAACACATGCTAGAGTCACTGTTACCAAAACATGTTTTGGGTCATGGCTGATAGGCATTGTGAATTCAGCCAGCATTGAAGAGGTCTGAGTTGCAGCATCCCCAGCCGCACCACTGGTGTTGCTGCCACCAACATTCCAGCTAGATGGAGAAAATCTGCATATGGTAAGCGCCTGCCTATTTTAAACTTTGCAACGGTCTTTGCAATTGCTTGAGATCTGGCTTCTGTCAAAGTGGCTTGTATGGTGCACGAGTCGAGCCTCATGAACTGTCTGAGCAGGAATTAGACAGCTCTTGTAATTTATTCTCAGACCTAGTGTCTCTATGTGCAGTATCAACGATCTTGTCTGCTGTTGCACTTGGTGTTGAGACTGACCGCACAGTAGCCAATCGTCGAGGTAAGGAAGAATACGCATGCCTTGGCACTGTAAAGGTTCTAGTGCAACTTGCACACATTTGGTAAAAATTCTGGGTGCCAGGGCAAAGCCGAAAGGAAGAACTCTGAATTGGTATGTCACTCCATTGACATGAAAACGAAGGAACCACCTGTGATGTGCCGCAATTGGAATGTGGTAGTAGGCATCCCTCAGGTCTACAGTAATGAACAAATCGTTTCTGTTCACTGCATGTATAACATCTGCTATTCGTAGCATGTGAAAAGGTAGACGCTTTAGAAAGACATTGAGGTCCCTTAAGTCTAAAATAGGTCGGATTACCCCATCCTTTTTTGGAATCAGGAAGTACCTGGAGAAAAACCCATTTAACTGGTTTTGGCCATGTACCACTTCTATGGCCTGTTTTTGTAGTAATGACTCGATTTCTGCTGCCAATGTGATCAAATGCTTTGGATTCCGTATCAATGTAGGGCAAACCCCAGTATTTGGAGGTGGTCGATGGTGAAACTGCAACTTGTATCCTGTTGGTGTTTAACAGCCATGTATCTGCTGTTATTGCCTTCCAACACTTCAAGTGTTGAGGAAGGAAACAGCCCACCGCCGACTGTGTACCCTCAGGTACGATCCTGAAGAGCCCCAGAGCTGGTAGCTGGCTGTGCTCTGGATGTAGAATTGCGTCTGGACGAAACATTAAATCGTGAGACTGCTCTGGGCTGACGTGGTGGTGCCAACACCTCCTGCATTCTGCTTTGTACAAAGCCAGAACCACATTGTTGATGAAGAAAATGACCTCTATGGGAATACTGAAAATACTGCGCAGGACGCCTGAAGGTAGTTTGTCGCCTTAAATGCTTCGAACGCATTTCAGACACAAGGAGACGTCTGTCTAATACTTATTGAGCCTGTGCACCAAATACCTGTCCCGGAACTAGGGGAAGTTGGAGCAAAATGTTCTTACCAGATTCCGGCAACGGCCATACCTGTTTCCTTAGCTGTGTCAGAAGACCCAGAGATCTGCCACATTCTGACGCAGCTGCTCCAACTGCTTGGAGAGAAGCTTGTAGTATTTCAGCACATCCTGAATTGTCCAATGAAGGTAGCGAAGCATTGAGTGGCAACAGCAACTGTGCCAGCGTATTTGAGATGCATCCAACATTCGCCACAACACTGTATGTTTTACGCACAAGTGTATCAGTCTGTTTATATTCTGGCTGTGGGCAGTGCGGCTCAAAACGCAGCGCCTCATCAGCCTGCACAGCAAGTGACGCCACTACAGTTTCTACTGGTGGCATTGAATCCAAGCCAACTGACCCTGCATCTGCCATACTAGATAGCATACAAGCTACCTTGTCAGGCCGCATGGTCAATGCGCTCTTGAAACCAAATGATAATTCTTTAATGAAGTCACCACATTGTGGTGGGCAGTCGTGGCCTAATAGATAGAGAGTCGGACTCGTAATCCAAAGGTTGCGAGTTCGAGTCTCAGGTCCGGCAGGGATTGTAGGTGGGGAGTGAATGTACAGCGCTTTCTTCCACCTTCAATACCACGACTGAGGTGAGACCCTTGAGCAAGGCACCGAACCTCCAACTGCTCCCCGGGCGCCGCAGCATAAATGGCTGCCCACTGCCCCGGGTGTGTGTTCACGGTGTGTAAATAATAATTTCGGTATTAAAATAATAATTTCAACTCTGCAGGCTAGAGCAGCTGAACAACTTCAGTCAGTACAGTAACGTTATCTCTCGAACCAAATTTAATGAATGACCAGCCGTGCCAATGCTGCTTGACAACGTGTCTAATTATAACTGAAATATAAACAAAGATTGTTCAATTAAGGCTACACGCAGCACTTAACACCATTACCCTCCAGTCGTTTAACAGTGTATCGTGAAGCAACGAAAAACGAAGTGCTCGCCAATGAAAGTTATTTACAAACCAATCTCCCGCTTCACCTTAAGCAGTTTTTTTTTCCCGCAAGACGAGAGTAGGAAAGAGAACGTGCATGACGTAATGACGTGCCTTTATAGGCTGTCCACTTGAGCGTCATGGTCACGGGGGTGACGACTTTGATATTTATACTCGGCAAAGAGACGAGCACCAGAGAAAGACTCCACTAGTACCCCTTTTCCACCAAGGCAGTTCCAGTGCTGGTTCAGAGCCTAGTTTCAAACCGGTTCTTTGTCTTTCGACACCCAAAGCACCAGCTCCGAACCAGGAAAAGCGGTTCGTAAGTAGCACCAAGACATTGCTGGGCTAGAAGGAAGAAGCGCTTGCGTCAGGGGCGGGGTTACCGTGAACAACAAGACGAAAGAAACTGTGGACCGCCATATTTGAAATCGCAGCGAAATACGAATACGTTGGATTCGCCGTGTTTGGATGACGATGTAGGTTCGCAAAGCCATGAACATCAATGGCAACGCAACATCCGCCATTGTTGATAGTTTGTTTAGGCTTGTTCGGGATGGACCGGTCGGTGCGAGGCATCGGGGTGCTGCGGGAGCGACTGGAAAGCAGACGGCTCTTTATGCTAAATAATCCCACTGTAAAAGATGGGCGCGATTTTAACGGTAAAAAACTGAAAATGCTACAGTAAAAACAATGACTGCTAGTCACATGCTAGCAACATGCTAGTCACATGCTAATCATGCTAGCAACATGCTAGTCACATGCTGGCAACATGCTAGTCACATGCTAATCATGCTAGCAACATGCTAGTCACATGCTGGCAACATGCTAGTCACATGCTAATCATGCTAGCAACATGCTAGTCACATGCTGGCAACATGCTAGTCACATGCTAATCATGCTAGCAACATGCTAGTCACATGCTGGCAACATGCTAGTCACATGCTAATCATGCTAGCAACATGCTAGTCACATGCTGGCAACATGCTAGTCACATGTTAATCATGCTAGCGACATGCTAGTCACATGCTAATCATGCTAGCAACATGCTAGTAACATGTTAAACATGCTAGCGACATGCTAGTCACTTGCTAGTCATGCTAGCGACATGCTAGTCACATGCTAATCATGCTAGCAACATGCTAGTAACATGTTAAACATGCTAGCGACATGCTAGTCACTTGCTAGTCATGCTAGCGACATGCTAGTCACATGCTAATCATGCTAGTAACATGTTAATCATGCTAGCGTCATGCTAGTCACATGCTAATCATGCTAGCAACATGCTAGTAACATGTTAATCATGCTAGCGACATGATAGTCACATGCTAGCAACATGCTAGTCACATGTTAATCATGCTAGCAACATGCTAGCAACATGCTAGTCACATGTTAATCATGCTAGCGACATGCTAGTCACATGCTAGCAACATGCTAGCAAAATGCTAGTCACATGTTAATCATGCTAGAAACACGCTAGCGACATGCTAGTCACTTGCTAATCATGCTAGCAACATGCTAGTCACTTTCTAATCATGCTGACAACATGCTAGTAACGGGTTCATCATGCTAGTAACGGGTTAATCATGCTAGTAACGGGTTAATCATGCTAGAAACATGCTAGCGACATGCTAGTCACATGCTAATCATGCTAGCAACATGCTAGTCACTTTCTAATCATGCTAGCAACATGCTAGTAACGGGTTAATCATGCTAGTAACGGGTTAATCATGCTAGTAACGGGTTAATCATGCTAGTAACGGGTTAATCATGCTAGTAACGGGTTAATCATGCTAGTCACATGTTATCAGCATCTATCTAAATGTTCAAACTTCAGGCTTTTACAGCTGCTTTAATCTTTCAGGCCAGTCGTTCTCAACCCAACCTGAAGTCTGTCTTGACTAACTTTCTTAATCTAGTAAAAACCTGTTAAATGGTTAACGGTAAGTTCCTGTAATATTTACAGAGTAAACCGTAAACTGACGTTCCCAGAATTCCCTGCATTGCATTTCAAATTTAGTTTGAATTTGATGTTGTTTTTTTTAAAATAACCATATTTCTTCTTAGTTTTTTCTCATCAGTTATGTTTATTAGGGTTGTATGTTACATCTAATATTAATGTTTATTGCATATTTCAGTTTAATGAGTCTCAGTGTTTGTGTGAATGACGCTGTGCTTCTTCTATATATGTTATTATTTAAAAGCTGCTTTGGTTCATCATTGTGACTCTCATCACCTCCTGCTTTTGGTGGATATCAGTGTATTAAGATACAAAACAGATTTCAGTACTTCAATAGGTTGGTATATTAACATTATATCAGTTAATGAAATTACGGCCCCCTCATATTATCCCTCTCCATTGTCATTTTTAGAATCTAAAACGGCTAACATGAAACAAAAGCTGCAAATACATGATAAACATACATAAACATTCAAGAGAACGGTGTTGAAACTTGCGTGCTAATGCTATCCCTGCTTGCCATGCATCTGAACGGGTCTTTGTTGCTCTCTTCTCCGCTGATTCGCACCACGTCCTTCAAAACACCATCAACCGACACAAACCTCTTCTCAAGTCGATGATCCATGATGGAGAGACTCGGCTGTAAGCTTTGGAGAGAATCCGCTCGCTGATAAACACCGCGCAGCGCCGCGACGCCATTATGTGAACGCAATGTGCAAAAGCCGAGGGCGCACACACATCGCTCCAGGGTATTCTGTAAACATGCTTCGCAAATTATGCAAACTATCAAACACCGTAAACGTCCTTGTGATTGGCTAACACTTCCATCCATCAGAACTTTGCTGGCTAGGCATTGGCTGGCTTCAAAGAGCCAAAATCTGACGTGCGCAGATTGACACCTCGGTAAGCCAATCAGAGACTCCCTGACTCTTCTGGCTTATAACAAACCCTGTGATTGGTGGAGAGAGACGAGGGAGGGCTGATTTTGCTCGGAAGAGACCATTCTTTGGGAAATACACGGCGTTTCAAGGCTGGAATACGATATTTCTTCGAAAATGGACGCTAGCGATAACTGTAACTCGAATCACTCATGTAAACAAAGGAGGATCGTTCGTTTTTTCCCCTATTTTTTCATTGTTTTGGATTAAAAAGTGGGATGCATTTTGAAGAGTGGACCCTTCCCTTGAAATGTATGCTAGTGTTTCTTGGAATAGTCCGAGCTGACCAGAGCTATAGGCGATCAAAGTAAGTACTGCCGTTCACTTTGTACATGTTTAAATGGCCGGTCCTTCAGCATTTGTTAACCCTTTCCTCTCTGGTGTATTGATTTCAAAAACAAGCTTAGAACAGCAATCTTGAGTGTTTTAGCTTTCAAATGCTATATAGTTTATGATAGTTGATTGAATATTGTTCTAAAACAAACACCCTGGGCCGGTGCGGGTTAACAGGTTAACTGTAAATTTAAGTTAAAACCGTAAAACCTAAAATGTTGTTACCGTATTTTTTACAGTAGAATTCCGGCAACAGCTGCCGTTTTTTTTACCGTATATTTTACGGTATTTTTTTTCCA
>CM041801.1:931094-968594 GCA_023376895.1 Aspiorhynchus laticeps | reverse complement strand
AACTTCTTTCATTTGTGTAAGATAAGCATCATTTTATTTCTTGACATCGTGAGGAGACGGAGCACTCACAGAAATGGCAGCATGGCTCTATACTAGCCTTTTTGATCGTTGCTTGATGTGTGAATTAACAGACTCGCCTGAATAGTTAACACATGTATATGGCACAGATCATATTGTTTTTGAAATATAATGTTGACAACCCATTTTGGAGTTAGCAGTCTTTCAGTGGATGGAGCCGGAGCCGTAAAGGGACTTTGGTAAGAGCCTGAAGAAATCATGCTGGACCATTATCCACATGTGCCCTTTTCACCTTAATAATTGTTGTGAAACCACTTAAAATGTAACACTTGGTGTCATATAATCACATCTATCGTCTGCTCAGCATTGATCCTGCTGTTCCTGCACTTTTCCCTTCGGAAAAGGGAACTTCGTGCTTGTGAGAGTTAGTGTGTGTGAGTGTGTGTGTGTGAGTGTGTGTGTGTTTGTGTGAGTGAGTGAGTGAGTGAGTGAGTGAGTGAGTGTGTGTGTGTGTGTGTGTGTGAGAGAGAGAGTGTGTGTGTGTTTGTGTGAGTGAGTGAGTGAGTGAGTGAGTGTGTGAGTGTGTGTGTGTGTGTTTGTTTGAGAGTTTGTGTGAGTGTGTGTGTGTGTGTGTGTTTGAGAGTTTGTGTGAGTGAGTGTGTGAGCGAGTGTGTGTGTGTGAGTGTGTGTTTGTGTGAGTGAGTGAGTGAGTGAGTGTGTGTGTGTGTGTGTTTTTTTAGAGTTTGTGTGAGTGAGTTTGTGTGTGTGTGTGTGTGTGTGTATGTGTTTGTTTGAGAGTTTGTGTGAGTGAGTGAGTGTGTGTGTGTGTGAGGCGAGTGTGTGTGTGTGTGTGTGTGTGTGTTGTGTATATATTGTTAAGGAAAGACTGCCAAAGCACCAGCGGCTGGGGAGCATCTTCAACAATCTACACCACAGGACACTGCATATAGTGTTCATACCGCTGTTGTTCTCTCATTAAACACAACTCATCTCTGTTCCTGGAGCAGTTCCTGTGCATTGTGATCTGCAATGTAATTTTTTTTTAAAGTAAAACAAAGATTACTGGAGTATGTTTTACAGGAAAGCACTATTTCAGTCTTGCTACTTCAAAGTTTAGTTAATTCAGTGTGTTACTTACTTCAACTTCAACTTTATTTATAAAGCACTTTCAAATATAGAACTCTGAAATACAGAAGGTGTAGGAGAAGATTTTACAGACAGAGGAAGATCATTCCAAAGCCTTGGAGCAGCAACAGAAAAGGCCCGATCACCTTTGCATTTTAAACGAGATCGAGGGACCATCAGATGCAATTGATCAATAGGATTGATGCAAACTGATTAAATCAGAAATATACTCTGGTGCTAAACCATGCAAAGCTTTAAAAACATATAATAGCACTTTATAATGAATCCTGTATCTTACAGGAAGCCAGTGTAATTTGATAAGCACAGGAGTAATATGCTCTCTCTTCTTGGTTCCCGTTAAATAATTAATAATAATAATAATAATTCGTTACATTTATATAGCGCTTTTCTGGGTACTCAAAGCGCTTTACATAGAAGGGGGAATCTCCTCATCCACCACCAATGTGCAGCATCCACCTGGATGATGTGACGGCAGCCATATTGCGCCAGAACGCCCACCACACACCAGCTTATTGGTGGAGCGGAGACAGAGTGATGAACCCAATCGGCAGATATGGGGATGATTAGGAGGCCATGATGATGGACAGAGGCCAATGGGCAAATTTGGCCAGGATGCCGGGGTTACACCCCTACTCTTTTTCGAAGGACATCCTGGGATTTTTAATGACCACAGAGAGTCAGGACCTCGGTTTAACGTCTCATCTGAAGGACGGTGCTTTTTACAGTATAGTGTCCCCATCACTATACTGGGGCGTTAGGACCCACACAGACTGCAGGGTGAGCACCCCCTGCTGGCCTCACTAAGCCTAGCTTAAAACCTAGCTGCAGAATTCTGAACAAGCTGCAGGCGAGAGAGAGAGGCCTGACTCGCACCCAGATAAAATGCATTACAATAATCCAAACGAGATGACACAAAAGCATGCACAACTTTCTCAAAATCCTCAAAAGAAAGGAGGAAAGGAAACAATTTTTAACTACGGCATTAATTTGACGATCAAATTTGAGCTTGACACCAAGGTTTTTCACTCTAGAAAGATTTTTCCCAAGAAGTAACCCCAGGCAGTCAGACATCATCCACACATCCCGTTTTACCAAATAAAATAAACTTAGACTTGTTCTCATTCAGTTGGAGAAAATTGTTAGCTAACCAACACTTAACCTCAGCCAGACAATCATACAGAGATTGAATGGATAAATTATCCTTGCGTTTCAATGGCAAATACATTTGTGAGTCATCAGCATACAAATGATGATGAATGCCATGTTTTTAAAAAAAAATTCCTAGAGGGAGCATATAAAGGGAGAACAAAACCGGTCCCAGGATTGAACCCTGAGGAACCCCACACATGAGAGGGCAACAGATGAAGAGTAATTCCCTAGACTGACTGAAAAAGTCCTATTTTTTTAAGTATGAGGAAAACCATTCTAAGGCTAAACCCTGAATGCTTACCATTTATTTTTTAATTATTTGTGAAACTTACTTTGCATTTCAAAATAAAAATGCAAGGAAGATGAAGTCTTGTCTCAGAGCCGCCGTCTGCATGTAAATCCATTACAAGTGCACTCGACAGATTGTGATTCTCCTCCATCTGTGCTGCACTTTCTGTCATGAGAAGGACAGGTGTGATCTCTATGTCTTTCATCATCACACTACACCTCTAGGAATATTTTAGGCCCATTTAAATGTGTGAAGTATTTATAAATCGTAGATGGACTGTAAGGCTTTGTTTCTCTTAGGCTGTATCATCAATAACAGTTTATTCTCTCTGTGCTTTACTCGTCTACTTGTTTTGGCAGATCATCAAGGTTCATTTTCAAGCTGCTTCAACACAAAAGTAAGACGTTATGTCCTTTACAGCCACCAGAGTGCAAACCTCTCTCCTCCGCTAATCCATGAATTAAACCTCTTAGGATTTGTAAATGAATTGTACTGAAATTTTCGCTGACTTGCAAGAACTGGTTGAGTTAGAGAAAGGTCTCTGGGCTCCTGTGCGTTTGGTGCAGTCAGCAGAAAGAGCTGCTCTGACGCTGAAGAAACCCAAAGCCCACGGTCTGACACACCAGTGTGTTTGTGAGAGTGTGTGTGAGTGTGTGTGTGTGTGTGTGTGTGTGTGTGTGTGAGCGAGCACGTTTCTGTGTGTGAGTGTAAGAGAGAGAGAGAGAGAGAGAGAGAGAGAGTGTGTGTGAGTGTGTAAGAGAGAGAGTGTGTGTGTGTGTGTGTGTGTGTGAGCGAGCGCGTTTCTGTGTGTGAGTGTGAGTGAGTGTAAGAGAGAGAGAGTGTGTGTGTGTGTGTGAGTGTAAGAGAGAGAGTGTGTGTGTGTGTGTGAGCGAGCGCGTTTCTGTGTGTGAGTGTGTGTGCGAGTGTGTGTGTGAGTTATTTTAAAACATGTACATTCACTTTTAATAATTTAATCATATTCTAAATGTGTTGAAAATGGTTTCTTGTCTCATCACATTCAGTTCTGAATTACATTAATTGTTTTAAAGATATTTCTATATTTTCAATTCAAAACAGCATAATTGTTGTAACAATTGTCAAATATGTGCATATATTAAATATTTACCTCACAATCCTTCACTTTTAAAACTCAATCATGCTGCTGGAGTTCCAGCTTCTCTGGTCAGTAAGCCCCGCCTTCTTTGATTTCATTGGTAAGCCCCGCCTTTGATTTCATCGGTAAGCCCCGCCTTCTTTGATTTGATTGGCCATCTCAGTCATTTTGACTAACAGCACTCATCAATGTCAGAATGACTGAGATGGCCAATCAAATCAAAGAAGGCGGGGCTCAATGGCGGCTGCGTGAAATCGGCGTATTGCAAAATAAATGTAAAAGCGTTCAGAACAAACAGAGCAGAGCAGCATCAGGAATATCAGATACTGGCAGGACAGGGTTTCTGTATCTGATTCGTCCTCATTAGTGCCTACTCCTGATCAGTTTCAGAACGCTTGCATCATCTGTCAAGTGCTCTCAAACCTGAGTTAAATCATTAAAATCCCTTGGCTAAAGTGAAGCTGAATCACGTGTGATGTTGTGATTCTGTGGAACCCAGCAGAGATGCGTCTGTGTGATGTACTCGTGGTAAACCTCTGTTTATTTGCGAGACTATAAAAGCGGTGCAATCAGTATTCTGCAGGTGTCACCTGTGTGAGCTCCTCTATACGTCTCCTCACATCTACACAAAGACTGATTTCACTGAGGACCTTCATAAGAGCCGATCAGCATCAGGAATGAACTCTTAATGTCATTAGAGAATCCTTCAGGGAACTGATTACACACAAGGTCAATAATGCCAGTGATATGGTTATGCAAATCTATGGAAGCTGTATTCATTCACATGAGCCCAGGTCATGACGTGCGTCTCCAGAGCTTCGTGAGATCAGTCTTGATTATGAACACATTATCAGCTGTATTCTACATACTGTACAGAGAGAATATGAGCGGTTTGCGGTGTGGTTTCTGACCACATCATGATATTAGGCAGCAGACAAGACTTCTTCTGGCACTCGAATGCGTATTAGGTTTCTGTTAAAATCTATTAAATCAACTTTTTGGTTTTATTATGTTCCAGCATTATTACATTATCGTTTGCATGGCAGATCAAACCATGAAATAAACGCTGAAGGGAATCAGTTTGTCTTTGGCAACACACAGAAAACTCTCTCTTTTCTCTATTTATAGTCTTTCTCCTGGTTTTACAGAGCTGTGTTCAGAGCTCCAGCACACTACTTAGTGAGCACTGACTGTACACTTGGTGTACTGTTTATTATTAAGTCTGTGAAACTGTATGCATCGCACATTTCAAACTGTTCTATGCTGCTTTTAATTCAGCAAATAGTCTCCAGTTATCATCTATTATTTACTACTTATGTAATTATCAATGGGGTTGTTCTGTGTCAAATCAACCAAATTTCAGAAGCTTCCCTGCGTGGCTCAAACTTTTGATTTTGTAAAAAAAAAATTTTCTGAATAAAGAGAAACATAAATGGCAAAGAAAGGCAAGGCAAGTTTATTTATATAGCACATTTCATACACAGTGGTAATTCAAAGTGCTTTACATAAAAGAAAGTGAAATAATCATTCACAGCAATAAAAACAAGGAATTAAAAATAATAAAACAAGGAATTTTAAAATGATATAGAAATTGATTTAAAATGAAATTTAAAACAGTTAAATAGAATATGATTATACATAAAATACAATGCAGTCAGTTCGGACGTAGCACAGTGCTCATTCAACAAATGCACAGCTAAACAGATGAGTTTTCAGTCTGGATTTAAATGTGGCTAATGTTTCAGCACATCTGATCTCTTCTGGAAGCTGGTTCCAGCTGCGGGCGGCATAATAGCTAAAAGCGGACTCCCCTTGTTTTGTGTGAACCCTTGGTATTTCTAACTGACTCGATCCTAATGATCTGAGTGGTCTGTTAGGTTTATATTCAGTGAGCATATCTGCAATGTATTTAGGTCCTTGGCCATTGAGTGACTTATAAATGAGTAAAAGTACTTTAAAATCAATCCTAAATGTAACTGGAAGCCAGTGTAAGGACCTGAGGACTGGTGTGATATGCTCAGATGTTCTGGTTCTAGTCAGAATCCTGGCAGCAGCGTTCTGGATGAGCTGCAGCTGTCTAATGGTCTTCGTTGGAAGGCCGGTGAGGAGACCATTACAATAATCCACCCTGCTGGTGATAAAGGCATGAACAAGTTTCTCCAAGTCTTGACTGGAAACAAAACATCTAATTCTTGCAATGTTTTTGAGATGATAGTATGCTGATTTAGTTACTGCTTTGACATGACTACTAAAACTAAGGTCTGTCTCCAGAATCACCCCAAGATTTCTGACTTGATTTTTAGTTGTTTGACCCCTAGAGTCAAGGTATGCATTCACCTTGAGAACTTCATCTTTGTTTCCAAATGCAATGACTTCAGTTTTCTCCTTGTTTAGCTGAAGAAAGTTTTGGCACATCCAACTGTTAATTTCATCAATGTATTGGCAGAGGTAGTCAATGGGGCTATAATCATTTGGAGATAAGGCCAGGTAGATCTGGGTATCATCAGCATAGCTGTGATAGGCAATTTGGTTCTTCCTCATTATCCGACTTAGTGGGAGCATATACAGGCTAAACAAGAGCGGTGCAAGAATTGAGCCTTGTGGGACTCCGCATGTCATGGACGTCCACTTAGACTTATGCTCTCCTATACTCACATAATAACCTCTCCCTTCTAAGTATGACCTGAACCATTTGAGTGCCATCCCAGAAAGCCCGACCCAGTTTTCCAGTCTCTCTAGAAGTATGTTATGATCGACAGTGTCAAACGCAGCACTAAGATCTAGCAGTACCAGCACTGATATTTTGCCAGAATCAGAATTAAAGCGAATATCATTTATTATCTTAACGAGTGCTGTCTCTGTGCTGTGATGCACGTGGAAACCAGATTGAAAATTATCCAAGTATCCATTTGAGGTTAAGTAGTTGTTCAGCTGATTAAAAACTACTTTTTCAATAATCTTACCTATGAAAGGAAGATTTGATATTGGTCTATAGTTGCTCAACATGGTGTTATCAAGATTGTGCTTTTTCAGAAGGGGTTTAACAACTGCAGTTTTCAGGGAGTTTGGAAAAGTCCCAGAAAGAAGTGAGGTGTTCACCACTTATAAGAGATCTGCTTCTAAACAGTTAAGCACACTTTTGAAAAAAGATGTAGGAAGTGTGTCGAGATAGCAGGTTGACGATTTAAGATGCTGTACTATTTCTTCCAAAATTTTGCTATCAATTGTTTTAAAAACAGACATAGTCACTTCTTTTTGAGATTGCGGTCGAATCTGTGTGACCTCTGTATTACAGGAAGATGTGCCAATCTCCTTTCTGATATTACTGATCTTCCCTGAAAAGAAGGAAGCAAACTCATTGCATTTGCTGTCAGAGAGCATTTCACTAGGAATCTGACTTGGGGGGTTTGTCGGTCTCTCAACAGTAGCAAAAAGAGTACGAGTGTTGTTTAAGTTACTGTTTATAAGGTTTGAGAAGAAGGTCTGTCTAGCTGTGGCTAGTTCCACATTGAAAGCATGAAGGCTGTCTTTATAGATGCTGTAGTGAATTTCAAGTTTCGTCTTCCGCCACATCCGCTCAGCTTTTCTGCATTGTCTTTTCATATTCTGAACTGCTGTTGATGTTCTCCAAAATGATTTTTGTCTGCCATTCTTCTTGCTGACCTTTATCGGTGCAATATCATCAATAACATTCTTAACTTTTGAGTTAAATGAATCCAGGAGAGGATCAACAGTCTGCAGAACTGCTTGGTGTTAAAGATATTGCCTTCATAAATAGCACACTAGTGTTCTCATTAATGCATCTCTTTCTGACAGAGACAGATCTAGATTCAGTGGTGACAGAGATCAGTATATCAAAGAAAATACAGAAGTGATCAGACAGAGCTACATCCTTAATAACAATGGATGAAATGTTTAGACCTCTACTGATGAGTAAATCTAGAGTGTGTCCACGATTGTGTGTGGGTCCATGCACATGCTGAATCAGGTCAAAAGTGTTTAAAACAGTTATAATTTCTTTTGTAGTTTTGATTTCAGCATTATCTATGTGAATATTAAAATCCCCTGCAATAGCAAAACAGTCAAACTCTGAGGAAATCATTGATAACAGTTCTGTGAGCTCTTCAACAAAGGCTGGAGAGTATTTTGGAGGCCTGTAAATGATGATAAACAGAATGCGTGGGGCACCTTTCAGCACAATACCTAGATATTCAAAAGACAAGTACTGACCAAATGACACTTGCTTGCATTGATAAACATCTTTAAATAGAGCAGCTACACCTCCACCTCTCCTAACAGTCCTGCAGACACTTATAAAATTAAAGTTAGGAGGGGCTGTTTCAGTGAGGACTGTTGCACTGCAGTTGTCTTCTAGCCATGTTTCAATTAGAAACATAAAATCCAGGTTGTTTGTGGTTATTAAATCATTGATCACAAATGATTTATTTTTTAGTGAGCGACTGTTTAAAAATGCTAACTTGATGGAATTACATTTTGTCTCTACAGCAATCTTAGACTGATGCATTACAGGCCGCAGATTAGATGGGTCAGCCGTACGGCTTGAGAAGGCCTTAGACCTTCTCAAGCCGTAAATAAGAAAGCCAAAATATTAAAAGTAATGGTCATGGAAAGGTCAATTTTCACCTGAGATTCAGAGGCAAATTACAGGAGATATAAATGACTTCAGAAAGATCTGTTAGGAAAATCTGTTGACTTTAGCAATCTGTGTTGTTTTATTTAATTGTTTTGCATTTCAGTCATTTCAACATAAAATGCACCCTTGTTTGTTGTTGTCCAGATATTTGCCGCAAATTACAGTCTGCAAAAGTCAGAGCCAATCTGCAGATCTGAGTGTATGATAGGCACAGACTCTTTATTGATATATAATCTTTTTTAACTTCAGACTCTGATTTCATCCAGTCGGGGGATTTTAAACATGCTTTGAGACAATTTAAGAACACATATTGTATTGATTTATCACGAGCCTCCAGCAACAAGATCCATGTTTCTGCATGAATGTGATCCTCAGTCGTTTAGTGTTTGAGTGTTTTCTCTGTGATTACTTACAAAGTTGTGTAGTGCATTCCAGCCTAAAATCAAGTCATTTCACTAGATAAATTAAAGTGGCTGGAAAATGGCTAGTAGTTTAAAACCCAGCGGAAAATGCATTTATTTGTTTGTATATAACAGGTAACACACAAACGCATGTAAACAACCAGCCGATGAGCTTTAACAGGCCGCATGGGGCTTTTAGTTCATCTCTCTTCTGGATATTGCTCAGCCATGCTGTCTCAGATTTGTTCAATGGCATTAATGTTGACAAAAACGCTGAAATGCCACTCATCCGTTTTCTAGATTCGGCCGAGAGTAACGGTGAGAAGGTCACAGGATACTCTAGTATGGACTTCTTGACATCTTCTCAATAATAATAACAGCATGTAATGTCATCAGGCTGATCTCTCTTCACTCAAATGATTTCTAAACTAATACATTTCTGAACTTGAGGTTTTCATGCTGCTGCACATAATATGTGAGAAACGTCTGTCTATTTATATCAGTCTCATTATATGATGAAGCTGTTTTAGAGATTTAGAGCAGAAGCTTTTCATGTCAGATGAGGAACTTGTTTAGCAGTCAGTATTTATGGCTGTACATTACCTTCAGTGTGTATCTGATCCTAGTGAAGCAGGAAAAGCTGCACATTTATTTATTTATTTGTTTATTTATTTATTTATATATATATTAGGGGTGTAACGGTTCACAAAATTCACGGTTCGGTTCGATACGATACAGCAAAAAGAAAGAAATGCCAGAGAATTTTCTTATTTATTAATAATATTTATTTCTTTGAACAATGATGGAGCTATATTTGACCCATCTTCTGGGGTGTCTTCTTGGCAGCATATAAAACAAAAACAGCTCCGGTTTGAAGTATTGTCATGTAGCAGATTAATCTTTTCCAATAAGTTTAAATTGATTTTTACCTTTTATGGGCATTTTTTACCTTTTATAAAGCCATTTTTTCTAAAAGTGTGCATCACCTTTTGAGTCAATTTTTTACATTTAATCAGTCAATAAGACATTTGGGCTCTTACCAAGCAAATGGAGTCAGTATCAACAAAATTAATCTTTGCAGAAGCTGCATCTGAATGGCATTTAGATGCTTTTACACACTGATTAATGACATGTAATGCTTTAACCTGCAGTTACAAATGCATAAATAATGTTTTGATATTTTAAACATAAAACGTTGTCAACTGATGTTTGAAATGAATTAAAAAGATACTTTAAATGTGAAATTAAAACCGCCAGTAGGTGGCAGCAAGTCACTGTTAACAAGTGAGTCATTCTGACTGAACCGAATCATTTAAACGATTGAATCATTCAGGAACGAATCCCCATCATGTTGCTCAGAGACACAAAACGACGAGATTTATTTTTGTTGGTGAAATTGAGCAAAAACAGGCAATATGGTGTCTAAAACGTAAGTCTATTAATTAACTTCTTGCTTATTGAACTGTTGTACAAATCATTTTTAATCATGCTGATTTTTGGAGAGAAAAAACGGCACTCTTCTGTAATATTGATTAACTAAATTAAATTATGTAAATATATACATTTTCTGTCGCCATATCTTGAACTTTGTGATCATTAAAGAACACCCTCTCTATGTGCACACGCACTATTCAAACCTAATATAATAATATGCTGTAATATAGCATTAATCCAATGAATCGTTCAGTTTGTAATGCGTACCGAACCGAAAGCATCGTACCGAACGGTTCAATACGAATACGTGTATCGTTACACCCCTAATATATATACATACATAAATGTGTGTTTTCAGGATAAATGTGTGTCCTCTGTGTCCCAGATATAGTTTGGTGTATGTCTGTATTGTGAAGCAGAAATTGCATGAATTGACCTCTGGTGTCCCAAGCATACAGTATGTGTAAAAGGTCAAATTTCACACAGGCCTTTATTGTTGTTTAAAATATGACAACACGACCTTTCCAGTGTGTCACGTGAACAGCATTTCCCCCGGCGTAATTAAACTGTGTGTGATAAAGGGTGGAAATATCACACTTTGGTTCAAAAACAACTCGAGGTGTTATTCCAGCAGAAAGAGACGGCTCATCTAACACTATTAAACATTAATAACTAGAGAAACACACAGCAGGAGAAAAGTGTAAAGTGTAAAGATAATACGGAAAATGTTTAAAATGTTAAGTTTCGATGAAAATGCGATTTAACAATATAAAGAAATAAACACAAAAGTTGTCTTTTGCACTTTTTTTGGTCACATATTGTTTCATCAGGATTGCTTTACATGACATAACGCCGAGTGATCCTTCATAATCACTCATAACAAATTCATAACAGGCTACAATATTTACCCCATCCTCAGTATATACACATGCAATGTCTATGTATTTAGTCATGCTTTATGCATTTTAGATTTGTTGTCTAGTATTGATCTTAAATGTCTTATATATCTTGTTAAATACACAGAGAAATAAGTGTTTAAAATTGTACCTTTTTGGGCACAACAGCTTGTTTACCCTTAAAAGGACATATTTGTACCTTATTATCCCGTATAGGTACGTATTAGTACCTTAGAGTAGTGATACATATCCTTAAGGTACTAATATGTACCTATTACGGATAAATAAGGTACAAATGTCCTTTTTAAGGGTAAACAAGCTGTTTTAAACGCTTATTTTTCTCTGTATATGACTTGTTACTTATTCAGTTTTTGCATGAAGATAGCCTTGCTGCTGACATGATGTTAAAAAATAAATGAATAAAAATAATCCTCATGCTTTACAGCAGTGGTCTCAGACGAGACGAGATAAACTGGACATGTCTTGTGTTTGAGAGTGCGGCCAGTAATTCTTTGAGTAACCTTATCACGGGCCCACAAAGAAAATAATATCTCTCCTCTGCAGTATGTAAAGAATGATGGATGTGATTAAATGTCAGCGTTCAGGGATTTCTTAATGTCAGTTTTAATTGTAGAGAGCAGAATTGATAGAGTGTCTCTCTTTATGGCAGTGAGATGTGAAAGAACGTGAAGAACAACAGTAGCGCATCGGTAAATGTCGCTGTTTAATCACGCTCTACATCATGAAACAAACAGGAAGTGACACGCTGTCAGACGCTTTATTGGCCGTTTGACATTTAAACAATTAGTGTCGTCTCTGCGCTGTTAAATGTGCTCGTATGTGTGTGAATGTCCCAGCTCTGAGGTGTAACACGAATCTCATCTCACACACTCTCTGATTGTTCTGGAAAACACCACCAGAGGCGGCTTAGAATTCATTGTCTTGTGGTTATGATATAAGAAGACGAACATGTGGCGAGGATAAACATGTCCACAAGCACAAACAAACCTACAGTGGAAATCTGTTCACCGGTGATAGATCAGTGTGTGACGACAGATCGCTGATGCAGTGTGAACACACACACACACTCACACACGCATACACACACACACGCATGGCATGCACGTGCACACACACACTCACACTCACACACTCACACACTCTCTCTCACACACACTCTCTCACACACACACACGCACACACACTCACACACACACACTCACACTCACACACTCACACACTCTCTCTCACACACACTCTCTCACACACACACACACACTCACACTCACACACTCACACACTCTCTCTCACACACACTCTCTCACACACACACACGCACACACACTCACACACACACACACACACACACACACACACACACACACACTCACACTCACTCACACACACACACACACACACACACACACACACACACACACACTAGTTCATTAATAGGCCATAATGCTCCTTTACTCTTTATTGTGAATCTAAGTGGCATTTCATACAAAACTTGATGTTTTTCAGCACATCTCATTAGAATGTAATCAGCGCTGATCATCAGCAGTGTTTAAGCGAGCAGCCGCTGTCTAATAACCAAACTCCTATATCTGTGAGAGAAAACACATCGTCTGACGTTCAGAAAGCTGTTCCTTGCCTCGGGCAGATCGGTCATATTTGGTACAAGTGGACCTCGAGGGAAAGAAGCAGTGAAAATAGATGTTAGTGCTTGTTTTTGTACAGTATGTTTAGACGCCTTTATATAAATGTGTTGGTGTCTAGTTTAATGTTCTTGTTTTGTGAGCAGTAATTGATGCCTGATCTTTATAGATAGACTGCATTTAATGTTTTATTTCTGATCCCAAAAGTACATCTTGGATAAAACTGATATTAGATTATTTCATGGCTTTCACAGCATTGCGGCTTCAGTCTTATTTTGTCTCTATTTCAGTCATTACTAGATAATTATCATGTTGTTCACTTTAGAATACTGATCCAAATAATTAGCAATTCCTTCTGAACCCATTACTAGTGGGTTACCATGACCTTCACTTTAGAATTAATTACACATTATGAATCATTCATATTAATTATGGACCCGTATACTGTAGTTCTTAGTAGTTCTTGGGGAGGTATGAAAAAATAGTAGTTACTGATTAGCTAATAGTGAACTACCACATTCAACTAAGCACTATTACTTATTAATTCATTAATCAGTTTCTTGTTAGATACTAGAGTGCTAATATTACATTACACATGTAGTTATTCATTAATTATGAAACAGTATTATAAAGTGTTACCCAGGTTGGTAATCACATTGATGTCTCTTATATTGAGACAGAAAGTCAGCTCGTCAATAACCCGACACAGAATGAAAATAAATATCGTGTTATATTTACAATATTTATTTCATTTTTATATCCTATTTTATGCTCACTTTTGTGGTTAGTGCATGTGATCATGTGACTGAGACTCGTGTTTGTGTTTTGATCCTCCAGTGTATATAATGTATAAACGCCCCGGAGAGCAAGACCTCAATATTATTGATTAGTTTCTTGGATATTTTAAATATGTTCACCTTTACTGGAAACAACCCTGTGTGTGTGTGTGTGTGTGTGTGTGTGTGAGTTGAGTGTGTGTGAGTTGAGTGTGTGTGAGTGTGAGTGTGTGTGTGTACACGTTTATATGGTTAATAAGGACACAACGGTGTATAATGACAGTATAATGAGTATTACAATGTAAACATGGTTTATGAGGTTTATACTTCCTGTGTCACTGTAAACCAAATGGGTTAAAAACACACTAAATTATGTTTATTTATTTATTTATTTATCTAAAAATGCCTGTAGTTTTGTGTGAGGGGTAGGGTTAGATTAGGGTTAGGGTAAGAAATACAGTTTTGTACTGTAAAAAATCATTACACCTATGGAATTAACCCATAAAACATGGAATCCAGTGAGTGTGTTGTCAAGTCAAGTCAAGTCACCTTTATTTATATAGAGCTTTTAACAATACAGATTGTGTCAAAGCACTTAACAGTATCAAGTTGGAGGATAGAGTGTCAGTAATGTATAATAATAAGATTAAACACTCAATTTTCAGTTAAAGGCATTTCATTGTGTGTGTGTGTGTGTGTGTTAGTGTGTGCTGTGTGTGAAAGTGTGTTTGTGTCTGTTTGTGAGTGTGTGTGTGTGTGTGTGTGTGTGTGTGTGTGAGTGTGGGAGTATGTGAGAGTGTGGGAGTATGTGAGTGTGTGTGTGTGTTTGAGTGAGTGTTGTGTGTGTGTGTGTGTGTGTGTGAGTGTGTGTGTGTGTGAGACTCCCAGCCTACTCTCATGCTCCGTCTACATTCGTCAAACTGACGAGGGAAACAAACACCGCCCCGTCCTCATAAATCGTGTGTGAGGTGAACGTCTCTAAACGCTAAAGCAGCAAAGCTCAAAACCAACTGATGTGGAAAATTACCTGCGAGAAAATCTGCATAATCAGTTCCTGACCACCTTCAGAGGAAACTCTGGGCAGAAAGACAAATTCATAATTATTAGACTTTTTTCCCTTTGGGATTTGCTCATGTGATCAATGGCATGAACATGCTGAATATCATTCTCAGTCTGCTCATGATTTGTTTTCCAGCGTCTCTGCATTAATTAGATGAGATATACATCAGCATCAGTATTAATGAGTGAATGTCACTGCAAGAGAATTCAGTTTATTTCTTTAATCCTTAACGTCTAAAAAATGATCTTCGGAGAGAATAAGTGATTTAATGAACCTAATGAACTGCTACATATTATTGATTTATTCTTTTATAAGTAGAAATCATGTTTCATTTCAGGCTTTTTGTTGTGAAGATCAAATCAGATCAAACTCAATTTGGTTCAGTCTGTCCTTTTTCATTTCTAATAGGTTTAATAAGAATATCCCCGTTTTATTAAAGTAACAGCCACACAACAAGCTAACATTTGATATATAAGACCGTTAAAAGGATAAATTCCAAATCTATATATTAAGTGTTCATAAAACATTTTAATGTTTAGCGTACACGCAACAAATCTATGCAGTGATGCTATAAATGTTTGATGAGGTTTTGGTTTGGTCTGTGCCAGATCTGAGCCCTGTGTTCACTTGTATCTGCGTTCCTTTAGTTCCACAGTGCCCTTGAAAGTGAGACACGCTGGAAATCTCCAGGGCTTTTTATCTGTCGAGGAAATGAGCAAAGAGACCCGAGGTGATTTAAGCCCTATCAGCTGTTAACCAGAGGTCTCTCTCTCTCTCTCACGCTTGCTCGCTCGCTCTTTCTCATGTTAAATGTGAGGGTCCTTCATAACAGAAAGTCTTCATGCTTTGGCTTCGTGCTTCATATTTGTTTAGTGTTAAATGTGTGCTGTGTGTGTTTGTCTCCTCCATTATTTGGAACATTGTGTAGGCATTACAGGCAGTGCACTAGATTGGTTTAAAAACTGAAGCTTTTCAGTTAAGATTGGAGAGTATACCTCTAGTAATGCTGTATTATCGGGTGGGGTTCCTCAGGGCTCTATTTTGGCCCCAATTCTTTTTTCTCTTTACATGCTGCCACTTGGTTCTATTATTAGAAAACATAGGCTGCCATTCCATTGCTATGCTGATGACACAAATTTATCTGCCCCTCAAGTGACATTCAGATGGTTTGGATAACCTCTTGGCCTGTTTGACTGATATAAAGGCATGGAGAGTAAAACAGAAATGATTATATTTGGACCCTCCGCTTCCTCTGTTACTCCTAAACTAAATTTGGTTGGGCTGTCCTCGGCCGTGAAACCGTGGGTAAAAAATTTGGGCGTTGTGTTTGATGAATCTATGAAATTCAACAGGCAGATTAATTATGTGGTGAAATCTTGCTTTTTCCAGCTTTGACTTTTATCGAAAATTCAGACTGTCTTTCTTTTAAAAATTTTGCGAAAGTAATCCATGCCTTTATTTGTTCAAGGTAAGTCTACAGCAATTCCCTTTATGGTGGGATTAGTCATTCAGCTATGTCCCGATTACAATTTGCTCATAAACGTGATCATATTACTCCTGTCTTACATTCATTACATTGGTTGCCGGTGCGCTACAGAGTTGATTTTAAAATTTGACTTTGTTTATAAATCATTAAGTGGTATGGCCCCATCTTACCTTTCTGTCCTACTGACTGAGCACCATTCAACCAGATCACTCGGGTCTTTAAATCAGAGACTCTTATCGATTCCCAAGTCAAGGTTGAAATGTAGGAGTGACCGTGGTTTTTCTGTAGCTGCCTCCAGACTTTGGAATGATTTTCCCATCTCGATTAGACTGGCATCATCTTTGTCTGTTTTTAAATCTAAGTTAAAAACGTTTAAGTTATTTAATACTTGAAGCATTTTCTGTTGTATATTACTGTTTTTTTATTATGTTGAAGCATGTTTCTTTTATGGTACTCTTTTACAATTTTAATTGTTTATGTCTTATTGTTTTATTCTTGTTGTTTGTGGTTTTAGTTATTGTAAAGCACATTGGTCAACCCGGGTTGTTTTTAATCGTGCTATATAAATTGTGGTTGTCATTATTTGTGTGTTTTCTGCGTTCTGTCAGAACGTGCAGCTCTGTCAAGTTTTCTCGTGTCTGTCGAGCTGTTTAGTGATGTTGTGTCTCTAAAGCGAGTCTCTAGCTGCTCAGTGTTTCATCTCTTACTGTACTGATAGTCTGTCAGGGTGTTGTGTCTTTTCAGGGTCAGATAGCACTGACATTTACTTTGCTGTTGTGTGTCAGTGAGTCATGATAGTGTTTCATTTGTGCTGTAATTTGGATTAGTTATCAACAATAATAACTAATTTTCGTTTTCGACTGTTGTTGTTTTTTCACATATATAATGAATAAAATTGTTCACAGCTAGATTGAGTCTTTTCCTTCGCTCAGCTGTAGAATGTTCCTCAGTGATGGTTTACACTTATCTCCTCACCCTTGTTCTCTTTGCTGACCTCCCTGACAGGTTCATAACATTTACTTGAAGTCATGCCACGTCCTGCATGCTGTGATTTAGTGTCCAGAGCAAAAGCTCTCAGCCCGCTGTAAATACGGTCACTTGCATAAAATCCGTTGGCAACATAAAGACAGTGAAGCAACAAGACGGTGTTAAATAAGAGCATCTTTAACAGCAGTGACTCTGGTGACCGTGTGAGAGTTTATACTCTGCAGGTCTCTGATAACACAGCAGCCGTTAATGGAGCTCCGCCACAGGTCGCATCGCTCTGCTGTACAACACATACAAACACTTCTGAGCTTTTAGAGTCTGGAGCTCGGCCAGCGGAGCTTTGAGTCTCCTGCCTGACTGATGTGAAGCTGGAGGCCAGACACACATTTACCCACATTACACACCATCTTTACTTGCCCTACAGCTAATGAATCAGGGCTCCTGAGGAGTAAACACAGATCTTCAGCACACTTCAGCTTTGTGCCTGTAATGTGCTCATTGTCTGGGTTTAATGGCAGCTGCTAGAACGTTTGCTTCAGTGTGTAGATGTGTATCTCATTTTGAGCATCATCCTCCTTGTCTGCTTTAACACGTAAGCATCTAACTTTCAGAAAATAACTCAAAATGCTGTTTGTCTTCACACTGAATCCAAAGTAATGTCTCCATTAGACAGAATCCATGTAGTGTAATGGACACACGTCTGAGAATGGGTCAAAACTAATGGATGGTTCTCCAGACCTTTCTGTTTCTGTGTATGCTGTGTAATACGGCTTCGGTTGCTCTTCCAACTGTTGGTTCACTTAAATCAATGAAATGTTCGTACAATCAACTTACAGCTGTAATGCATCATTTCTGCACCAAACGGAATTGCAAACATGACTGTTTCCAAACAGGTGTCCCAAACACTTGCAGACTGAGCTTTTGCACCATTTTACCACAGTGTGACGTTCACATTAACCAGCAACTTTAATCAATCAAACCATCAGTCAGACGGTACCTTGAGTTTTCTTTATTGGTCAGGGAAATGAGCACCGGAGCAGTGGAGGTATATCCATCATATTTAACTGTGTTTACCACGATTACGCCTGTCACCGCAAGGAAATGAAAGTTAGGCTCATGGGAAAAGCCCAGCATGCCTCAGTGATTTCTTCCAGCAATATATTCCTTGAATTTTATAGCTGGAAAGCCATCAGCAGTTATGAAGCTACAGTTACACACACTGAATTTAGACGTTACGTTAGATCAGAAAGTGATGTTGGCCAGCAGTTGTTTAATGAAGCACATTTGGGGACCTTTTTCTAAAATGCTTTTTCATGCATTTGTTTGGTATTTGACGGGATAAAGGTGTTAAATCAGTGATTCTCTTCATGAAAGACATGAATGATATGTCTGGTGTGTTAATTGTCTGCAGATTGTTCTCTAAAAGTCAGGCGCAGAATAAAGAGTGATCTTTCTTTGCTTTGTTGGAAATTTCCCATCAAGGTGACTAAATGGAGCAAATGATGCTGAAGGAAAAGCCGTGCATGAAAACATCACTCAGCTTCTGGGCTAAAACACACAAAACACTTTTAAACGCACATTGTTGTGCAGGCTTGTTTTATATTTAATTTCAGAGCGTTGTATAAGTGCATGTCAGTATTCTGGTTAAATTAGTAATATCTGTTGAAATGTTATTTGGATACGTGTCTCACATTGTGTTTGTTTTATTTGCAGTGATGCAGTCCATTTACAAATTCTGTTTTTCTCGTTCTTCTTTCTCTTCAGTATCTTAATTTTCCACCCCAACCCACTTTTCCCACTAGTGCTGATGGACGTTTTATATAGCTGTTTTTCTAAATGTGAAGGCCAGTTCTAGTTCTAGCGTTGATTTTTGATGTTTTTGAATGTATTTTCTGAATCAGCTCTGAACACTGAGATCAAAGACTAGCGATGCCCTTTATTGTCCTCGTAGTTGTCTTGTTTATTGATATTGTCTCAGTGTTGCTGCTGTGTATCAGGGACATCAACAGAGATGCAAAAAATGTAAAAGTTTATTTTTTTACCTTTTATCACTTGCGTTGCATTTAGATGTACTTTATAATGAATTCGACTTATTTTTTCAGTGTGATCTGTTCAAGAGAATGATGAGATTGGAAAAAAATTATTACTCTGTTAAATGTGATCAGGGAAATTAAGAGTCCTGAAACTTTGTCTTTCCCTCCAGTGCTGTACGTTTGTTGATGTGCTGAAGATCTCAGTCATGGCTAATGAACTCCATTTCACAGACTTGCTGCTTAAAGCTCTCTGAATCGCTTTTCATTTAAAGCTGACAAAGCTTACAATCAACAGCATGAACCTGAATAAAACCACACAGACATGCAGACAACAACTTGTTTGGTTGCAGTGTCTAAAGCAGATATTTTATGTGGTTGTGTGTCTGTGGAGATTAATGATTAGGGTTGGGAATCGAAAATCAATTCCAATTCCAGAATCGGATCTTAAAGTGCCCCTATTATGTATTTTTGAGAATGATCTTTCATGCAGTGTGTAACACAGCTCTAAGTGAATGAAAACATCCTGCAGTATGTTGTAGTGCACCGTGTATAAAGTCATTGTCTCTCAAAAGAGTCGACTTTAAAACCAATCTTAAGCCGTTTCATGTTGATGTCAACATGAATCATAAGCATATTGCCGCCCACTTGTTTGGAATAGGTGTCACTTTTGTTGCATTAAAAATATCTGTTTCCATGGTAACGCTGTACACAAAGTAACACTGAGCTCTGCTTTAAATGAAATCGACCAATCAGAGCAGATTAGCGTCACGCAAAGGAGTGTTTTTTAATATTTAAAAATATTAAAAACAACATCAACATAAGAATATCAACAAAAAAAAATACACAAAAAATTATAAACAAATATAAGTATATATAATGCACACACTTCACACACTATTATGGTCATAAGCAACTGTAAAAAGGTATGTCTTAACACGCTTTTAAAAAATATGAATACTAGTTGACTCTCTCACTTCATTTGGAAGACAGTTCCACATTTTTGGAGCATATGACTAAAAAAGGTACGCTTGAGAAAGGTACGTCTTTGAGCATCCATCGGCTGCGGCTCGGGGCATAAACTGATTAGAAGAGCATTTGTATAGTTGTGAAGTGTTCATCCAGAAACACCAGTGTGTTTACTAGTTAACTAGTTATTGACCTCTGCTCTGTGAGCAATAGCTATGTTGTTAGGTAAGAGGATGCCAGATTGATTCACAATGTCTCATCTCATGTCTAAACATACAGCAGGAATAAAAGATCCGTTGATTTGTGAACACGCAGGATTTTTCGCTCTGTTTTAGTGCGTAGCGAAGTATTCCCAACCCACGCTGTGAGAGTGAATGATTTTCAGTGTGAGCTCCAAAACATCTCTCATGTCTGGCTCTCGTCCATCCGTTGTGTCTCTAATTCGATGAGCAGCAAAACACGATCTGATCCGCGGCCAAACGCCAGCGAGATCTGGCTCAGAGACACCCGTGTGTGTTCAGTATTGCCTGGCTCACGCTGGACTCTTGTTAGCCATTTTTCTTTCAGGTTTATAATCCAGAACACGCTTTTCCAGTTGAAGCCTTGACAAAGACCTTGAAGCAATAACATTACTCTCTAAACTCAGGTGTGTGACCTAGAGCACCAGAGCATGAGATTTTAACCAGAGGTCCTTTCACTCAAACGTTTTATAGCATCATGTTGGTGTTTGGCTGCTTTAACTAAAGATTGTCTCCCTCAAAGACCGAGAGCTTACGGTCAATACAAAAGCATCAGTACAAAGGTAATGTACTGATGAGCACACTTCTTGTTCTGTGGATGTTTACACTGTAAACTTGTGTAAAATGGTCTTGATTACTTTGTGTGTCGAATGCAAACCCAGGGAACAAATTCAGGTGCCACACTGCAAAAAATGATTTTCTTCCTTAGTATTTGTGTCTTGTTTTCTTGTGTAAATATCTACAAATTCTGGAATTAAGATGCATTTACTTGACACATAAAATGACTTAAGATATTATGTCTTGTTTTCTGAAAATATTATCCAAATGTTGTTAGTTTTTGCTTAAAACAAGCAAAAACATCTGCCAATGGGGTAAGAAAAATAATGTTGTTTAGTCTTTGAATCAAGATTATTTTTCTTACCCCATTGGCAGATATTTTTGCTTGTTTTAAGCAAAAACTAACAAAATTTGGATAATATTTTCACAAAACAAGACAAAATATCTTAAGTCATTTTACTTGTCAAGTAAATGCATCCTGATTGAAGAATTTTTAGATATTTATACTAGAAAACAAGACATAAATACTAAGGAAGAGAATATTTTTTGCAGTGTAAAAACATTATTTTGAAATGTTTCTAAAACATGTGCATTTGTCTTGTGATTATAACAGTATTTAAAGGTTACAAAAACATTTCTTACAACATTCTACTAGCTTTACTTTTACCCAAAATGTAATGTTATGTGAACGTTTATTTGTAATATTCCAAGAGCGTTAAAATGTCAAGTGTTCATGATAATAGCAATTTTTACACTGCAAAAAAATGCTTTTCTTACTTAGATTTTTTTTGTCTTGTTTCCAGCCAAAATGGCAAAAAATTGTTAAATCAAGAAGGATTTTCTAGACAAGTAAAAATTATTGTCTTGTTTTCAGAAAAAACAAGTCAAAATTAAGTGAGTTTTTGCTCGAAACAAGCTAAATAATCTTGTTTTCTGTTTGAAATATGATTATTTTATTTACCACATTGGCAGATTATTTTGTTTGTTCTAAGCATAAACTCACTTAAATTTGACTTGTTTTTTCTGAAAACAAGACAATAATTTTTACTTGTCTAGAAAATCCTTCTTGATTTATTTTTTTTTTTTGCTATTTTGGCTGGAAACAAGACAAAAATCTAAGTAAGAAAAGCATTTTTTGCAGTGTAAAGGTTTTAATTGTTTCTTAGAATGTTACAAATAAGTACAAATAATATCATGAACATGTTTTGAGTTGAATTATGTTCTAAGAATATTTTCTCTCAACGTTATGAGAATGTATATCAAATATTAATAAAGTTATAAGAAGGTTCCATGGTTGGAATGTTGTCTGAACATTTATATAACTCTTAAAAACATTTGTGAAGTTGGTGAGAACGTTCCACTAACCTTCCTATTTCTAACCACCTGATCATCACAATGGCTCCAAGTGTGTCGTTCTAGACAAGACTTAACCAATTGCTCTACAGGAAGGTGGTGAGTGTTGTTAACTAGCAGTGAGCGATCCTGAGTGATCCGGTAATTCCCAGCATCTTTCACAGGAGAGATTCACCTGCCACGCTCAGGACTGATGGAGGCTCCGGCTGATTTATCGCTCTCTTATATCTGGATTCACTAAGCTCCGGTGGCTGAGGGAGGAGGACATTACTGTAGAAATCACAGAACCAAACTGAGAGATCCTAAATGATATAAGAGTTTATTAAGGAAGGCTGATATGAATAAAAGCCGTGGGAGAGATGGATGTGGCACAGCGTGTTTTATATGAGCTGAATGTTGTGACCAGAGGTGGCTCTCTGGAGGATGAGTAATATCATGAACGGTTCTTCTCAGCCCGTGGCAGATCACTGCTGATCCTTTCTGTCTGCTGATAGATTTTTTCTATCTTTTCTAACCCCGGTGTACAGGGTTTGTGTGGTTAGCATGGCTCTTGCTGCTGTCTACACCACATGAGGACAGAAAGAGATCGACGGCTGTGTGAAAGTTGCTGTTTATTCTGACTAAATAAATAAATTAGACATAGTATTGTGTATTGTGTTTCTATCCTTTGACCTAGTTTCCCTGCGTGTCTAATTAATTGATTAGTTCTCATCTGTTTCCATTCTCTGTCCATGCATTAAAGCCCTGAGTTTCTTGAGTTCTGTGTCTGGTATTGTTGTTGTTATTGTTTGTATCTTTGTTGGTGATTTCCCCTGTGGATTTATTCATTACTCCTTCGTCATGCACTTTATTATACAGCCAAATTGTGATATGCATATTCAATTATAGTTAATGTTTTGGTTGCACTTTAGACATTCCACTAACTGTAATTAATTTTGCAACTACAACTACGTTAACTAACTCTCATTAGAGTATTAGTAGACTGTTAGGTTAGGGTTAGTAGTATAATTGAACATGTACTTGCAAAGGTACTTATAGTCAGTTGAACCTCTATTAAAATGAAGTGTTAGCAGATATTAAGCAAAGAGTCTTCTAACAGACAACATTCTCACTAATGTTTTTTAAAAGTTATATAAATGCTACGACAAAACTTCTTAGAGTAATGTTTATTGAACGCTCTTAACTTTATTAATGTTTGATATACATTATCATAATGTTGATTGAAAACATTCTGAGATCAACATTCTCGGAAAGTCCTAATGATGTTGATGAACTTTTGTTTTTGTAACCTTTAAATAACATTATAATCATGACAAGAAACCTGGACTTTTTATTGTTCTTAGAATATTAAAAATAAATGTTCAACTAATGTTAGGTACATTTTGGGTAAAAAATAAAAAAAAAATTAGTAGAATGTTGCACAAAATGTTTAAATAACCATGACAAAAAATTTCAGCATTTTAGAAACATTTCAAAACAATGCGTCTCATTCACCATATGCACGAATTTGTGCGTGGAATGTGCATGCAAACGATTTTAAGAACAAATGATGCACCAAAAATTATGTAATAATTTATTCTAAATTTATGAACAAATATACAACGTAGGAACAACTAAAACCACATGTATGCAAAAACCACTGTGTACGACCTTATAATCGGATTAAGAATTTATGCTACATTTCATCCTAACACGACTATAATTATATTGAAGTATGTTGCATTAATTGTAGCCTATTATATAATTCATATATAAATTATATAAGAAAATTATTAAGTAATACAATTTAGTTTCTTCTTAAATACATTCCATCATATACAGTGAAAGAGTGAGAAAAGGTTTATAGCTTCAGCTGTGAGGTTTCTCAGAATAATGCAGATATACGTGAATGTACAGCTAGCTAATGAGAAGTCTGTAATCTGTGTCTGTATAAAAGGTGTATATAAAAGGTGACATGTTTCGGTTTGTGTACTACTAAGAAGTTTGCATCTAAAGATACTTAAGCATTGATACACACATTAACTGTAAAGCTGCTTAGAAACCATGTGTACTGGCAGAAGTTATAAAAATAAACTCACTTTTGGGAACTTCAGGGATCTTTTGGGATCTTCAGAACTTAGTTAAGTTTTTTTACTGTTGCTGTCAGATGTTTGGCTCAGATGCTGGAAGTACAGGCAGAGTTGATAAAGCGTTTGTGTATCTATAATGTGTTAGCGGTGGAGCAGATCTTCATAGCCAGGTTTGAAAGAAACCTTAACAAGGACTTTAAACTGATGTTAACCCACATTTATTTTCCCTGCATTTCGGTGTGTCCTCATATCCTCTCGCTTCATTCCAAACGCTTTAATGATTATTTCAACAGAGCAGTAACTCCAGCCAGCCGTTTTCATTCTCTGCTGTTTCTACCTCATATAACCTCCCTTGAGAGCCAGTGCTGGCCGGATCTTCACACAGACGAATGCTTCTCAATCTCGCTGCGTTCTCAGTGTGTTTCTGCAGCAGAAGCCTGTGTTTTGGAGCTCTGCTGTAATCTTCTGCTATTTGTCTGAATGAAGCAATCCATTACAGCGAAGTCCTCCACTTCTCTTTTGTTTTACATAGTTTTATATTTCAGTGTTGTTGTACCTTGGCTTTATTTAGTGTGCGTTCATGGCAGTGGTTTTGCCACATTTACTTACAACTTTAATGTTGTCTTTTAAAGTGTTGTCTATTAATCAATCTGGGTTTCGTAAAAAACACATTACTACAACAGCTGTTTTGAAGTTCTAAATGATATTGTGGGATCGATTGATATTGGTGAAATTCGTGCTTCCGTTTTTATTGATTTATCAAAGGCTTTCAACGCATGAAATATCATGAAATATTGCTGCATAGATTGAAGAGTGTTGGTTTATCAATTCATGTTATTCCTTGGTTTAAAAACTATTTAAGTGGAAGAACTCAATGTGTACAAGCTGAAGGTTAGGTCTGATTCATTGGAGATTGCCAAAGGTGTTCCCCAAGGATCTGTGCTGGGACCCCTTTTATTTACCATTTATATATGTCTTGATTATGACATTCAGGACGACAACTTTCATTTTTATGCAGAGGACAGCAAGCCCTGCATAAGCTTCAGTCAACCTATAATGTCATTCAATCCCGGCTTTAAAACTTGTTCTGAATGCTGATAAAACCAAGTATATGTTATTTTCAAGTTCAATTTTTTTTTATTGCTGCCCATTTTGGCCAGGACACTCCTGTGAAAGATTTTTAATCTCAGAGAGTCTTTTATGGTTAAATAAAATAAAATAAATGTAAAGAGAATGCAGGAGTATCATACAATGGGAGAGAAATTAGGTCATTCTCCATTTGAAATGAGAACGAAATGTAAATGATGCATAAATCTGAATGTTTTAATGACCACATATTGAATGCGTTTGTCATAGACTGTTTAATCTTGTTCCGTACACAGAGTTTGGTTATTTACTGGAGTGACAAACACATTCTACAACCCGATCCACCCCTAAAATGATTCTGCACGTGACAGTCGTGTCTAATGAGCAGATCCAGACTAAATGGATTTAAACATGTTAAACAGAGCCGAGAATGCAACGTTGCTTTTGTTGGCAGACAGCTTAATCAAAACAGCCAAAATATTGCATGAACAAGCACGCGAGGGATGAGCAGTGTGTGGGCCTCTGTGAATGATACATGTTTGAAAGAATCTGAACCACATTTTCATCACAACTTAAAGCTCAAAACAGCTTCTCCCTTCACATGCACAGCAGCGTTTGGCAGGTGCGGCAAACAGAACAGGCCTAATTAATCAATCAGCGAGCCGTGTGGTATCTGTTACTCATGCCTGGTGTGCAGCACTGATGGCAACATTCATTAACATTACTTTCACTTCACTTCTACACTGTAATGAGGCGGCTTCAGCCAGGCTGACTGTAAAGGCAGAAAGAGAACGGCTCATGTTGATCTCTTCAGCTGGTCTCAGTAGATGTGGAGCATTGTATTCTGATTACAGTCGGTTTAAAACTCCAATCCGGATGTAAATGCTCCGTGTAAATACCTCAGTTGGAATAAAAATTCAGGGGTGGAATAAACCCAAGGGCGTAGGTTTGCTTTTGACATTGCTTCCACCCATGTATTAAATGGGCTTCCTTTTAAAGCACCCAGTTTTCTAATGTATTTACTTTAACTTCTTAGGTAATATCAATAGTGTGACATTAGGGCTGCACGATTAATCGAAAATAAATTGCAGTTGTGATTAGGCAGAAGCTGCGATCGTCATGCGTATCTCTCAGTGAAGCACGGTTCTGTGATCAGCAGTAAATCTCCATCCGAAGGCCAGAGAAACTCCAAATACGCCCCGCAGAAGAAAGCTAATGCACGTCGTTCAAGGAAACAGAAGATTGAACTGCTTTTATCGATTCAATGTGACTAATAAAAACAGGACTGCGACAATATGTGGTTTATCTGAGTTCTTCTTATTATAATTTTCATTATAATGAAGTATATTTATAATGCAATGCTAAGTGAGTTTGGAATAAAAACATTATTAAATGTTGTATTTTGTTGGACAAGAGGTTCATAAATGCTTCTCATGTTTGGAAATATGTTATATACGTCCAAATGCACATTATAAACGACTCTAACTCGCCGGGTAAAGGCTCGATGGTGTACAGAAGTGGCTTCAGATGGAGTAGCATTTACTACACAGAGCCGTAGTTCACTGATAAGCTTTCATAAACTGCATTCATAATTGTGTGATTAAATCGTTCTGCGATTATGAATGTGGTTTTGCGTAGCTTGTCAGTGAACTACGGCTTCATTGTTAGTTTCTAGCCGCAGCGGTATCCCTTCTAGCCACAAACCTGGAACGACGTGCATTAGCTTTCTTCTGCGGGGCATATTTGGAGTTTCTCTGGCCTTCGGATGGAGATTTACTACTGATCACAGAACAGTGCTTCACTGAAAGATAGGGTACAACGGGGCTAAAGACACACCTTAAAAAATGTGCTATTCACTGATGGACATTGAACATTAATGGAGCAATTAATGGAATTCCTGCAAATATGGAAAAAATAAAGGGTCTCAATGAAATATGCACAGTGTCACATGATTAGTTCAGATTGTCACATGACCAGATCAGAATCTTGAGAAGATGATAACTGCATCAAAGCTCTGAAACAAAAGCCTAGTAAAGTATGTTAACATAAAGATATGACAAGGATTTTTGGTACACATGATCTTTAGGGTGTCTGGTATTAATATATGAATTCACATATATTTAGTTTTGTTGAGTGTGGTCATAGAGTGAGTAAACATGTTGTGACCGCTGGGATAACAGTGAGTTTATGAATACAATATAAATCCAGATGCAGTTATTAGTGAAAATTACAATAAAATGTTGCAATGACAAAATATTGCACTAAATTAAAAATTCAAATGTTACAAAAAATGTACAACAATGATGTTGTAATACTCGTAGCATTAATATAAAAATTCAATGTTATATTTTACAAAAATTAAAAATTTTGAAATGCGGTGATGGTTGAATTATTATTTTTTTATCTCAGTGTTCCTATCAATGTTGCATAAGGTTTTTTTATGCATAATAGTAACCCTAGAATGTGATCAAACAGTTTAAAATAGCTGGGCTAAGATTTATAAAAAAATTTATGACTGCAGAAATATGTTATTTCAGTATATACACATTATCCCACAATTGTGACCGAACATAAAACATTTACATTTATACATTTAGCTGCATTCAAGTTACAGTTTTACATTTTATCAGCTCTTGAAACACAATTTTTCGCACACTTTTCCAAAAAAATAAAATAAATAAAAATTATTGATTATTTCAAAGGGTTACTTATGACACATCATTTGGATATTTTCATGTCTGGGAAAAATTTGAGATTAAACGGGTCAATTATCATGTTAATTACTGTGCCTTTTAGCCCCAACAGCAGGGGCGCTTTTTACCCCAAATACCATATTTTTACATATTATTTTGTTATTTAAAAACTGTTGCTTTAATTAGCTTAAACAAAACTGAAAATTGTTAAGAAGACCTTTGTCTCAAAATATATGCATTAATTTTTGCGATTCTAATTTGCAACTTAAATCTACAATATTTTAAAAAACATAAAATATTAGATCAAGTAAGCACAGAATCAGATTTGCACTGCTGCGCGCGATCGAGTCGAGGATCAGACAAATATACACCTGCATCTTGAAAAGCGAATGTTTTGGGAAGTGCTACGCCACGTTTTTGTGCCATCTAGTGGTTTAGATGGAAATAATATCAAAGGTGCCTTTAGCCCCGTTGTACCCTACGCATGACGATCGCATTCGATTAATCATGCAGCCCTATATGACATATTTCAGATGCGTCCAAAATTACTAAAACATATACATATATTTAATTGTTTGATCTAAATTATTGCTAGGGACAATTTGGTAATCACTGGATTTTGGTTGGGACATATCTGGATAAACCTATTCTCTTTGAAAGGACATGTAAACACTTGATCAGATTGAAAACCGAGACTGGAAAGTTTAACGCATAGCGCAATGACATGACGCACAGAATGAGCTGTTGTTGTTATTGCATATAATAAATGACTGTCGTGTTAATCTAAATTCTTTACAGTCTTCCACTCATCTGTGAAGTGCTGCAGGTCAGCGCCGTCCCACAAGTCCTTGCTTCAGACGCTCATCTGCAGACGTCTTGTTTTGGCCACGGGAATGGCCGAATAATATAAGGATCATTGCACAAATCGTCTCCTGATTAGGACCTGAAATAGATCAATATTAAGTCTGCTTTTTAAAACAAAGAGAAGGAGGGTCGCTAGTATGTGAAAACAGCGGGAAACTGTATTCATGCAGCGTGGTCAAAAGATGAAATCTGATTTGAAGCTTGTGACACACAAACACACACATCAAGCCGATCACTTTATTTAGTGTTCATGTAAACACCATATTCACTTTCATAAATCAGAATGATTACATTTTCCATTATAAACATGGCTACTGTTAGCTGAAACTGTTCTCCAGGCCTATAAATCAGATTGAGTCGAGGTAAGATATGGAGAGTTAGTGCATGAAGAAGCTTTAGCATCTGCTATAGATGATGTGATTTGGAGAAATAGATGATAGATACAGTAGTCTACAGTATATTGATCTTCAGAGACGCACTAATGCTCACTAATGCGTTTCTACAGGTCTGCTGTTACACATGAGATCCTGTTTCCCTTGTGTTCATCGTTAAAGACAATTCAGTATTTTACTTTGAGTTTGAGTTATGCTCCGTACTTCACTGGCTAACTAGCCATGTACTGAATGAATAATTGTGTAATGAAAGTTTAATGAATACATCGCTAATGACCTGCTATTGACCGTTTATCCACTCAAACCACATGAGAAAGCTACTTCTCATTAAAGTACGCTGGCATTCTTACCAACCACACCATTTCTCTTTCATCTGTCTCTAATATAAAATACAAAAATCAATTTTAAGGTTCAATCACAAGCCAATTTCCTGGTAATAGGATTCTGTCGAGTTCATTTTCCCTGGAAACGGAAGGTTGATTCTTTTCCTTTCAGTGGAGGAAAACAATTATTTGTGTCCATCTGCAGCACTGTGACCGCTGGACTTTACAATCTACTGTACGTGATCCCAGCCTCTGAACGCCTGCGTGAGAAGAGTTCGGTGGATCTCTGGAACCCAAACACACCGTTGTTCAGTCTGATGTGATCATGATCACAGTGTGCCTTTATGATTGACATTTTCTTAACTTTAGCTTAAGACTAATGAAATGAAGATGCACAAACTTTGTAATCCAATTTGAGTGTGGCAGCAGCTGATTTTATAATCTGACATTGTTTTTGACAGTATTTGTTTTGTACTTTGTTCACAATGAAGTCAAATGTATAGAAAATGGATGGGTAGACATTTCTAGTTTTTATTGATTAATAGTAGCATTTATTCATGTCTATAATTTTGCCCATTCAGAACAGTTAGATGGTTTTTGTTAGTAGCATGTAGAGTCACTCTCGTTTCTGTATCTGCATACATATAGTAAGGAATATGAAGTATGTATTGCCCCTCTTGGAAATCGACTAAGTGTAGTTCCTGAAGCTGATGCTCTGTTCTAGTGAGTCCTCTGCACAATCTGACTTTGCTGCAGCATGGATCAAACTGCTTGTTTCGTCTGGCCGGAGGAGAACTGGTCCCCCGACTGAGCCTGGTTTCTCCCAAGGTGTTTTTCTCCATTCTGTCACCGATGGAGTTATGGTTCCTCTGGCTTGCTTAGTTGGGGACACTTAATTTCCAGCAATATCATTGACTTGATTGCACAAATACTATTTAAACTGAACTGAGCTGGATGATGACATCACTGAATTCAACGATGAACTGCCTTTAACTGAAAATTGAGTGTTTACTATTTTCCTTTTGCATTAGTGACACACTATTTTCCTATTTGATCCTGTAAAGCTGCTTTGACACAATCTGTATTGTTAAAAGAGCTATATAAATAAAGGTAACTTGACTAGTAACTAACAAGTGCATCTGCTGGCTAGTATTCATTTGCATCAGCAGCTGTATAACGCAACAGGGCCCAAATCATCATGCTATTTTTGCATCCCATTACTTGCATGAGTCATTCATCTTAAAGTATCACAACAGTCACTAAACATCACGTATGTGTCACTTACTGTATGTACATGAAGACTCTTATGCACTGCAGAGAGCGGCACTGAATTCAGTGTCCGGCGTAGAGATGAATCATTCAGGAGAGGCTTCTGATTGAATTAATCTCTGGCATGGTTAAGTAGGGGTTCAAGACGAGTCGTCTGCCTTTAATGAGGGAAACTGAAGGAGTAGCGTGGCCTGCCAGACCGGAGGGCATCACAGGACATTACTTATCCAGGTCTGAGCACTCTGGAAGTGCATTAAGTAGCTTTATTATATTGCCAAATTTGTAATGACAGTCTGTGCATTAATGTTTGAGAAGAATGCGTTTGCTGAGGAGTTGCAGCGAGCGGAGGATTGTAAATGGCCACGGTTAAAGCTCATTAGTATCCGAGCACTTAATACACACATCTGTTTGTTAGTGATGGTCTGATGTTTCTACCATGAGCCTCCTATTACATTTGTTTTTAAAGGAATAGTTTATCTTTAAAATTTGTCTTCCGTTCCACTGCAGCCATCAAATCTCATTTCCATTCACGTCGCATTCGATTACGACTCGTGAGAACCAACGGAGTTCGGCATCATTGTTGATTCTGAGCGCGGAGAACATTTCAGAGCTCCAGAGGAGGGAACGATTATCTGTTAATAATGACTTAATGACAAAGCATCATGTGACTCGGGGGACTTGGAATAAAGCACACAACATTCTGCTATGTTCTGAAGAGAAATTGACCTTTCGCAAAGCCCCGCCCCCCCTCTTAGTTACTGTTGCTATGTCCGACAAGCCATGCTGCTCTCATCACGAAGCAAAGAGGACACTGAAAACATACCGACAGACAAGACAGAGCTGGTTACTTCTGGTATGAAACAAGGTCTTAGCTTTAAGATTTTGTCATTTTTGCCACATGTGTGGTGACAGATCGCTGTAGCGCCTCAGTTTAATGAACCAATCATCTCTTTGCTAGTTATAGCATGAAATAAACATAAATGAACATCAGAAGGTATCTTGTTTCAACTGCGGAAAGACGTCAATACATGCCATTTTTCAAGTTCAAGTCCAATGACGTTCATTGACTCTTCGGTCTGGTTTGTTTGTGGATTCTGCGTTATGATTGGTCAGATCGCCTGTCAATCAAGCTCCTGCCATCCATGTCCTCAGTGGGATATTCATTTAGATGTAGAGGATGTTTGCATGTTTTTTTCTGTGTTTTGTGAGATCTGTTACAGCAAACACTAGTTTCTGAGCTGCAAGAGATTCAGATTCTGATAATTCTGAAGTCCAACAGATTCACCAATGACACCAATAATACAGTGCTGTGCAATAATAATGTACAGTGCTGTGCAAAAGGAGTGTGATTTTTCAACAGAAAAACGTTTAAAGATAGATATATATTTGTTGGTGTGCCAGGAGAATACAACCTCTAAATATTAATTTTGCCATTAATTACCGTAATCCACTTAGATATTTGGGTAACACTTTACAACAACAGTACAGGTATATGAATAATTATTTACTAATACCTAAATTAAATATAACTTTAATATTAACTAATGATGAGTTGAGGCATACTATGACATGACTCGTGAGTTCATGTGTGAAAACTTACCTTAAAGTCTTAATACATTTAACTAACAAACATGTAGTCAAGCTGGTGGTTATTCACACATGAATTCAATGACTCAAGTTGTAGTTAGGGTTAGTTCTTGATTAGTACATGCCTTAACTCATCATTAGTTCAGTTGTGTGGTAGATTTGCTGCAGTTCTTATGGATTTAATATGCCATTCATTCTCTGTGTGTCTAGCGTCTGTTTTCAAACTTCTTATGCATACAGAAATCTTACTGGATTATTACAGTTAATGGCAAATTATATATATATATATATTTTGGTGTGCAATCCAACATGCCTAAAGACCCGGGTATAACTTAATTTTCAGTGTTCCACTCCATCTATCGCATGAAAATCATTGCATTGCAGAAATTAACAGACTGTGCTGATGGCAAAAATGACAAACTGCCGGAGATGAATATGGACAGATTGTACTTTCAGCTTAAGACTGTACTGTAGGTGTGTGTGTAAGTGATCTAAGATATAATGTAGGCATGAACATGTGCGCCCAGCAGGCATGACCCTCGGTGTGAATGCAGAAGATGAGATGGGCTGCATGCTAAAGCTCACACTACTTAGTATGCAAGTGTGCACACTCCGTCCCAGAAAGCTGAAGGCTGGATTTGTTAGCGGTCTCAAGGGTGTTAGTGTGAGATATTCAGAAATACCCACAGTAATCGACTTCCATCAATCTCCCATGATTCATATCCCCTTGTTTACACAGAAAGAGTTTGAATGGAGCGTCGTAATGCACAGATGCATGGTTGCGTGTAAATGGACAGATCTCACTGCAGTAATGAGATGTTGAGGAACATGTCAAACCATTTTTCTTCTGTAACTGGAAATATTCTGTTGTTTTCTGTGACGAGGAACAAAATAATAGAGTGCTGGATGTGTATAAATGAGTTTTTATTACAACGTCAGCTCATAACCCCTTCTCCCACATGTAGATTAATAAATGATTGCTTTTCATTAGAAGGCACATCATAGCGGACCTCTTAATAATTAATGAAGTGGACTCTTATTGGATTCATTATAAGGAATCTGCTACTCTGTCACTATCCAATTAATGAAGAAAATCCTTCTGCTCGTGACACCCGTGGCATGATGGGAGAAACGGAGCAGAGTTGAGAAACACTTGTTATATTTTAGAGTATTTTAGTATTCATTTAGTACTTTACAGTGGTACTTTGACATTCAAGAACCATTAACGACCGAATGTCATTGCTCAGTTTCAGTATAAAACAGCAGATTTGGCTTGAGCAGAACACATGCAGCAGTGTGCATTTAAAAATGCAAGAATATTTGTATCTGTTTATGTTCTGTGTGACATAAAAAGCATTCGCAGAGAACACAGAAGTGTCAGTCTCTTAATAAATAGTGCACATTTCACGTTTTTCTCAAGGCATTTGGAGGAACACATCAAGCCTTCAATATTCAATAAACCGCTTTTCCTTAGAGGACACATTAATATTTCAGGATCGGCCCGGTGCATCACTCTGACTATATTTGACAAGTCACCGACACATTTGGACGTCACTTCTCCTCAGTTTTCATAGAGCTGGCAGTATTTTGATGGGACTAAACTGCCATGCCAAATAATTTTGCAGCGAGTGTAAAATTGCATGGGCTCTCACCCAGCATCATCTCCTCCTGCTGGAAAAGTGCTTGCATGCTCCAGTTTTTCTGCATTACAATGCCATAATTTATCAGTCACACATTTTCACAGACTCTTGCTCAGTTTCCCCGAAGCAGACACAGAGAGAGTCTGAACTTTTGGCAGCTCCTGTAAGTTTGAGGATCATTTCCACTCATATTCTGTCCAGAAATGTTAAACACGTAAAAGGTATGTTTTTGATCAAATATGTAGAGTGTGTTTGTGTATATTGGTGGTCCCAGTCATTATCAGCATTCAGTGGGTTGTTTTTGAAATCTGTCTATATGATTATACGGTTGTTTGGGGACCAATTCTCACTGTTAACTAACTATTAACTACGACTTTTGCCTCAATAAACTCCTAATTTGCTGCTTATTAATAGTAAGGTAGTTGTTAAGTTTAGGTATAGGGTTAAGAGATCTAAAATATGGTCCTGCCATTAATATGTGCTTTTAATAATTAAGTATACTAATTAACAGGCCAATATGCTAGTAATATGCATGACAATAATCAGCTAGTTAATAATGAGAATTGAAAACAAAGTGTTGCCTATTATAATTTAAACATGTTGTTTTGTGAAAAGTGTTTTACAGATGAATCTGAATTTAAAGTTTTATGCTATAGTGTATAGAAAAAAGTAGTTTAATGCAAAGTAAACATTTTATTAAATTTGATTTAGTTTTAAAACTGTGGCATTATATACAGCAAATTTTAATAATAATAATAATTAAAAAAAATTATATTTATAATATGATGGACTTTTTGAGCACTTGAATTTAACAGAGTTTGTAGATGTTTTGTGTGCAGTGTTGAGGAAAGTTACTTTTAAAAGTAATGCATTACAATATTGCGTTACTCCCTGAAAAAAATACATTAGTTAGTTATTTTTTATGGAAAGTAATGCATTACACTACTTTTGAGTTACTTTTTAAATCTGGGCAGAGCTTGCTTGTTTGTTTTTAATATAAAAAGTTCTTCTTTTGCATGAAGAATATGACGCAGGAGAAGAAAGTTCAACACTATTCAGCAATAACTAAAATCAAACACAAATGTGTTATTTTTGCTTATTATGGTTGAATTGAATCATCAAAGGTCAGCAGCAAAGACGTTGGTTAATAAAATGGGATTAAATACATAACTGATATTTGTCTTATTTAACATATTTAATTATTGCAGGTTTGTATAATATTCTGTATAATATTGTATAATATGTTTTTATTGATTTTGAGGAACACTGAATGTGTTTTTGTGCAGGTGAGATGAGTAAATACATGTTGATATTTAGTCTAGAACTACAGTAAGATCGTGTTGATATTTAGTCTAGAACTACAGTAAGATCATGTTGATATTTAGTCTAGATCTACAGTAAGATCGTGTTGATATTTAGACTAGAACTACAGTAAGATCGTGTTGATATTTAGTCTAGAACTACAGTAAGATCGTGTTGATATTTAGTCTAGAACTACAGTAAGATCGTGTTGATATTTAGTCTAGAACTACAGTAAGATCGTGTTGATATTTAGTCTAGAGCTACAGTAAGATCGTGTCGATATCTAGTCTAGAACTACAGTAAGATCGTGTCGATATTTAGTCTAGAACTACAGTAAGATCGTGTCGATATCTAGTCTAGAACTACAGTAAGATCGTGTCGATATCTAGTCTAGAACTACAGTAAGATCGTGTTGATATTTAGTCTAGAGCTACAGTAAGATCGTGTCGATATCTAGTCTAGAACTACAGTAAGATCGTGTCGATATCTAGTCTAGAACTACAGTAAGATCGTGTCGATATTTAGTCTAGAACTACAGTAAGATCGTGTTGATATTTAGTCTAGAACTACAGTAAGATCGTGTCGATATCTAGTCTAGAACTACAGTAAGATCGTGTCGATATTTAGTCTAGAACTACAGTAAGATCGTGTTGATATTTAGTCTAGAACTACAGTAAGATCATGTTGATATTTAGTCTAGAACTACAGTAAGATCGTGTCGATATTTAGTCTAGAACTACAGTAAGATCATGATGATAGTCTAGAACTATAGTAAGATCATGTTGATATTTAGTCTAGAACTACAGTAAGATCGTGTCGATATTTAGTCTAGAACTACAGTAAGATCGTGTTGATATTTAGTCTAGAACTACAGTAAGATCATGTTGATATTTAGTCTAGAACTACAGTAAGATCGTGTCGATATTTAGTCTAGAACTACAGTAAGATCATGATGATAGTCTAGAACTACAGTAAGATCGTGTTGATATTTAGTCTAGAACTACAGTAAGATCATGTTGATATTTAGTCTAGAACTACAGTAAGATCGTGTTCGATTTAGTCTAGAACTACAGTAAGATCGTGTGATATTTAGTCTAGAACTACAGTAAGATCATGATGATAGTCTAGAACTACAGTAAGATCGTGTTGATATTTAGTCTAGAACTACAGTAAGATCATGTTGATATTTAGTCTAGAACTACAGTAAGATCATGTTGATATTTAGTCTAGAACTACAGTAAGATCATGTTGATATTTAGTCTAGAACTACAGTAAGATCATGTTGATATTTAGTCTAGAACTACAGTAAGATCATGTTGATATTTAGTCTAGAACTACAGTAAGATCGTGTCGATATTTAGTCTAGAACTACAGTAAGATCATGATGATAGTCTAGAACTACAGTAAGATCATGATGATAGTCTAGAACTACAGTAAGATCGTGTTGATATTTAGTCTAGAACTACAGTAAGATCATGTTGATATTTAGTCTAGAACTACAGTAAGATCGTGTCGATATTTAGTCTAGAACTACAGTAAGATCGTGTCGATATTTAGTCTAGAACTACAGTAAGATCATGATGATAGTCTAGAACTACAGTAAGATCGTGTTGATATTTAGTCTAGAACTACAGTAAGATCGTGTTGATATTTAGTCTAGAACTACAGTAAGATCATGTTGATATTTAGTCTAGAACTACAGTAAGATCATGATGATAGTCTAGAACTACAGTAAGATCGTGTTGATATTTAGTCTAGAACTACAGTAAGATCGTGTTGATATTTAGTCTAGAACTACAGTAAGATCATGTTGATATTTAGTCTAGAACTACAGTAAGATCGTGTCGATATTTAGTCTAGAACTACAGTAAGATCATGATGATAGTCTAGAACTACAGTAAGATCGTGTTGATATTTAGTCTAGAACTACAGTAAGATCGTGTTGATATTTAGTCTAGAACTACAGTAAGATCATGTTGATATTTAGTCTAGAACTACAGTAAGATCGTGTCGATATTTAGTCTAGAACTACAGTAAGATCATGATGATATTTAGTCT
>CM041801.1:914853-919853 GCA_023376895.1 Aspiorhynchus laticeps | reverse complement strand
GCGATTACAAGCAGGCTCTAAAGCATATTTGAGATTGTCTGGACGAACTAAAACTTTGGCTTGCCAAGTAATTTAATGAGAGTAAAACTTAATTTATTTTGTTTGGCTCAAATGAGCACTATGTACATGATTTCGAATCTGAACTTCTTACTCCATTCAGCACTACATGTGCCAGAAACTTAGGTGTTTGGTTTGATAACAATCTTACATTTGATAAGCGGATAAGTACTGTGGTCAAGCCCTGTTTTTATCATCTGCGTCTCCTGACGAAGGTGAAGCCATTTTTGTCTCTAAAGAAGTTTGAAATGGTTATGCATGCTTTTGTAATCTCGATTGGATTACTGCAGTTCATTGTATATATCGGTGCTCCTCAGTCATGTGTTTCACGTCTGCAGCTGGTTCAGAATGCATTATGGGAAGTCTATCACACCAGTTTTATTTTATTGCATTGGCCAGTTAAATATAGAATTGATTTTAAAATGTTACTGTTTGTCTATAAATCTCTCCATAATCAGGCTCCACAGTACCTACCTGATTTGTTGCATCCATAAACTCAGTCAAGATCACTCAGATCTGCTGATTCAGATCTCAAAAACAGAGGTGATCGTGCTTTTTCTGTTGTCGGCCCTAAGTTGTGGAATAGTCTCCCAGTTCATATCAGAACTGCCTCAACTCTTATCTATTTTTAAGTCTACTCTTTCCCATTGGCAGTCAATATTTCTTTGGTGAACCTCCATTTTACAGTCTGTGTTTTATTGTTCATAATCTTGTTGAGCTGTTTTGTTTTGCATACTCTGTGCAGTACTTTGGTCAACTCACACGTGCTTAAAACGTGCTGTATAAATAAATATTGTATTGTATTGAATTCAAGATATTTATTTCTATAGCACTTTATACAATACCGGATCACAGTGACAAACGGGAAAATATCAGAATAAATGATGCAAACTTAATCAAATATGAGAACAAAACTCTGTAAAGTTAGTTAAAACTCTGCTAGTAAAGTTTGGTTCTCGTATGATGGTGTCAGTGCAGTCGTATTGTTAATATTACTGAATATTAAGCATGTTTTAAACCCAACTAATCAAGCCCAAAAAGGGACCCAAACTCCATCAGGTGACAGAAATGGAGAAAATAATAATCTTGGGAGGAACCAGACAACTGAAAGAAGTACGTTCCACAAGCAAAATCACTCCTGAAAGTTCATATAATGACGATAACATAACACTAGACTCAATCAGACCAACAGACAAACGTCTGTGATTTGTAGATGTCAGAATAATGTGGGTTATTTGAGAGCGTAACCCATCCAAAACTCACTTTCTGTGTTTCTTACAAAAGCCAGTCGCCTCCGAGGCCCCAAACATCCGTTGTTTTCCCAGCTCCCTTGTTTACAGCCGAGAGATAAGGGCATTTCTCCGATAATTGTGCAGATTGTTGTTTTCACACGGGCCGATATCAGCTGGATTCGGCTCTGTTTCTGCTGCGTCTATATTTAAACCCAGACTCCATCAGCGTCTCTCAGACGTTATTAACCTCTCTCTGATATCCAGACCTGAGACTCGGATCCAGATTCAATCTCGTGATCTTCCTCACGGATCACTGTATAGGCTCTTATTGGGCACTCAGTCAGGTTATTGTCCACACTGTAAAAAATGACCATGAATTTAACGGTAAAAGACTGTAAAAACCTGTTAAATGGTTAACGGTAAGTTCCCCTACTATATACGGTGAAAAACTGTATTGGGCATTACATGTAATTTTACGGTAGTATACCGTTTTTAGAAGTGAAAAAGAATGTATTTACAGTGAATAACCGTAAATTAACATTCCCTGCGTTACATTTCAAATTTGATGTTTTTTTGTTGCAATATCTTAGTTTTCTTATCAGGTGTGTACATTAGGGTTGTATGTTACACCTAATGTTGTTTAATTAATGTTTATTGCATTATTTCAGTTTCATGTGCGTTACCATGATTAGTGTTTGTGTGAATGGCACTGTGCACCTTCTATATATTTTAATAATTAAAAGCTGCTTTGGTTCATCATGTGACTTTCTCATCACCACATACTTTTGATGGTTATTAGTGTATTACAAAGATACAAAACAGATTTTAGTACTTCAGTAGGTTGGTATATTAACAGTATAACAGTATTTAAATGTAAATTTAAGTTAAAACCTAAAATGTTGCTACCGTATTTTTTACGGTAAAATTCTGACAGCCACATTTATTTATTTTACCGTAAATTTTACAGATTGTGTGTGTGTGTGTGTGTGTGAGAGTGTGTGTGTGTGTGTGTGTGAGAGAGTGTGGTGAGAGTGTGTGTGTGTGTGTGAGAGTGTGTTGAGAGTATGTGTGTGTGTGTAGAGAGAGTGTGTGTTTGTGAGTGTGTGTGTGAGAGAGTGTGTGTGTGTGTGAGAGTGTGTGTGTGTGTGTGTGAGAGTGTGGTGTGTGTGTGTGTGTGTGTGAGAGAGTGTGTGTTTGTGTGGTGTGTGTGTGTGTGAGAGAGTGTGTGTGTGTGTGTGTGATGTGTGAGAGAGAGAGTGTGTGTGTGTGTGTGTGTGTGAGAGAGAGTGTGTGTGGTGTGTGTGTGTGTGTGTGTGTGTGTGAGAGAGAGTGTGTGTGTGTGTGTGTGTGTGAGAGAGTGTGGTGTGTGTGTGTGTGTGTGTGTAGAGAGTGAGTGTGTGTGTGTGGAGAGAGAGGGGAGGTGTGTGTGTGTGTGATGAGAGAGAGAGTGCGTAGTGTGTGTGTGTGTGTGAGAAGTGTGTGTGTGTGTGTGTGTGTGTGTGTGAGAGATGAGTGTGAGAGTGTAAATTTTACGGATGTTTCTATTGGCTGTTAAGCACTGATGATTTCTCCCAACGAGGCATCCTAATGCGCCTGTGCTCCGCAAGATAAGCGTGCTCTACAGGAAGTCATAGCACACGATGAGTTCCTGTCAGAACCAGGAGCGCTAGTGTAGTGTGTGTGGTGTGTGTGGTGTGTGTGTGTGAGGTCCTGCTGAGAAGGAAGTTTGGAGGTTTCTGTGGAGAAACAGTGTCTCCCTCTCAGTGGGTTCGGACGGCCAAACAAATCAAACGGAGGGCTTTCATTTCTTCATTAGTGACCTTTTAAGAAGGTGACGCTCAGGCTAATGAGGTGATTGTAGCCAGGGAAGCTTTAGAGGATTCCGGTGACATTCCCAGTGGTGTTACGTCCAACAGTGAGTGTGTTTTCATAGGGGGAGTGTGTGTGTGTGTGTGAAGGGGGAGGAAACTCCTCAATGATACTCTGCTGATCATGTAACACAAATGAGTCGTCAAACACCAGGAAACCTCATAAACTCACCACACCGTCAGGCGCTCAGGTCTCACCGCTGACCCGTCTGTTTCTGTCTGAGAGGGTTCGGATCAGAGCCGCTCTCTGTCTTTATCATCCGGCTGCTGTCAGTCTGTGATCATTCAGTCATTTCTGCTACTGGAAACCAACAGAACTCTGTCCAGTCACCTTTATTTCTATAGACTTCATACAATACAAATTAATTCAAAGCAGCTCCACGGAGAGGAAAATATCAATCAATCAGATTTGTAGAAATGCATCACTGCATCAGTAGATGCTCTGCAGTGAATGGGTGCCGTCAGAATGAGAGCTGATAAAAACATCACAATAATCCACACCACTCCAGTCCATCAGTTAACATCTGGAGAAGACAAAAGCTTGAAACAAAGACGTTTTTAACTCAAATATGAGTCCATAATCCATAATAACGCTTCCTCAGTGAAAAGTGTTCTGGTCTGAATCAGGAGAGAAATCTGCACAGATGCCAAAACAGCTCTAAACTAATACGTGGCTGGATTTTGATGTGAGAGACAACAGCAGATGCACTTTTTCACTGAGGAAGAGTTATTATGGATTATGGACTTGCATCGATGTATGAATGAAGTCCATGTGTTCTGCTGGAGGTTCAGCACTAATGAAGCGCAGTGAAACTCTTCTGGTGTCTCTGTGAGTCGTTTGTGTTTGTTGTGATAGCGCAGCGTTCTCCGGGTTCATAGGCCACGTTTCATTAACTCTGAGCAGCGCGCCGCCGATGAAGGTAAATAAATAGGAGCGAGCGTACGTTAATGTAACGGCCGGCGGGTCTGATAAAGGTCTCGGTGTAATCCGGGGCTGCTGACCTCCCGGGGGGTCGGGGGTGTAATGAGTTCCACAGCTGGGCTCCTGAGACCCAAACCTCCTCACCCTTCAGTGACAACTCACTTTCTGAGATCAGAATACACTATATTGCCAAAAGTATTGGCACCCCCTTCTAATGAACAGGTTTGACTACTTTAGTAATTTCTATGAGTACAAATCTTAATGTTAAAGCATATAATGATATTCTAGGAAATTGTGAAGAAACTCATCACCAAACACCAATGACTTGTACATACACTATATAGACAAAAGTATTGGCACCCCCTTCTTCAGAACAGAAAAATGCTCTTCCAAATCTGTGGCAACAACGATGGGAACATAATTCATGTATTTAAAAATTGTATTTCATCTCTGTTTTGGAAGTGCATTTTTCTGTTCTAAAGAAGGGGGTGCCAATACTTTTGTCTATATAGTGTATGTACAAGTCATTGGTGTTTGGTGATGAGTTTTTGTCTCAAGGTCTGCATTTACAGTCACACCAGAGGTGTTAAACTGGGATTAGGACTTGGTTTTATGCAGACCAGTCAAGTTCTTCCACACTGACTCAATCAATCATTTTCTTTTTGAACCTTGTCTTATACACAGAGACATTGTCATGTTAGAATAGAAAAGAGTCCAAACTGTTGCTATAATATTAGAGGCACACAATTTCCTAGAATATCATTATATGCTTTAACATTAAGATTTGTACTCATAGAAATTACTAAAGTAGTCAAACCTGTTCATTAGAAGGGGTGCCAATACTTTTGTCAATATAGTGTATCTTTAAAATGAACCGATCCGCACACCTGTAAGCTGTTTGCATCTCTGATTCCCTTTAAA
>CM041801.1:904853-907353 GCA_023376895.1 Aspiorhynchus laticeps | reverse complement strand
GTTATTGATTCTGATGGTGATGAAGCGCTCGCAGACGTCTCGTCCGGTGCCTGATCAACTTCTCCAGAAGCTCCGCAATCAAAGTCTTTGGGTTTAAAAGGATGCATTTGAAGCATTTTATTAGAGATTGTATCCATTGTGTCTGAATACCTGACGTTAAACGGTCATAATGAATATCGTGCATCAGAAAATCAACCGTTTCCCTCGTTATAGATAATTATTTGATGAAAGTGACTCAAGTGCATTGAAATAGAGTCTCAGACATTGCTTTCATGGCTAACAGACACCTGATATGATAGACGTGTGTTATATGATGTTATTCTTTATGATGGTGTGAATGCTGGGATTTATGTGAAGGAGCCTCAAACCTGATTCCTGGCGAGTTATGACTCGGATCAATGTTACAAACGGGTTTTTAGTGGATCTTGAAGAATAAAACTGATGATAATTTTGCTTATTGTCTGCTTAAATGTGTGTGTGTGTGTGTGTGTGTGTGTGTGTGTGTGTAAGAGAGAGAGAGAAGAGAGAGAGAGAGATATAAAGAGCTGGAACACAATTTTGAAAAGACGTCATTAAATAAAAAATATTTTTAAATGAACATTTATTTCTCCAGAATGAAACATTTCTTTATTAATCCACAGTTTTGCGATATTAATCTGATACACCGATATTCATAATGTGCATTGTAATCTATTTATCTTCATTAATAATTGATATGCATTATTGTGTTTTAGCTGTGATTGCAATTATTAATGAGATCATATGTGACCCTGGAGCACAAAACCAGTCATATTTATTGAAATTGAGGTTTATGCATCATCTGAAAGATGAATAAATAGCTTTCCATTGATGTATGGTTTGTTATGATAGAACAATATTTGAAAATCTGGAATCTGAGGGTGCAAAAAAATCTAAATATTGAGAAAATCACCTTTAAAGTTGTTTAAGTGAAGTCTTAGCAATGCATATTAATAATCAAAAATTTAGTTTTGATATATTTACGGTAGGAAATATCTTCATTGAACATGATCTTAATATGTTATGATTTTTGGCATAAAAGAAAAATGGATAATTTTGACCCATACAGTGTATATATAATATACCTGTTACTTATGACTGCTTCTGTGCTATATAATGCATTATTAGGTGCATCACAAGGCATACTTCTGTAATGCATTATTTATAAAGGTGTTAAAGCAGATCCACTCCTGCATCTGATGTCTACGATCAGCACTTCATCTTAAAGGATCGAGACGCTGTGTGTGTCATATTTACACACAAACAGTCTGATATATTGATAACGTCTCTGTGGATCTCTGGAGGCTCCGGCGTCATCTTCACGTATGAAGCGTGATGGATCTGGCTGCGCTCTCAGTGGACGTGACCTCAAGGTGCTTCTATTGAGCAAAGGTTGTGAAAGCTAAAGGTTAACTGCTGGAGGAGCTGCGACGGGACGAGACACACCTGTCGGCCGGCTCGTGTTCACAGGAACCTTAAACTTGTGCCTTCGGCCGAGCGCTAATGGCTGGACACCGCCGCTCTCTCCGGGGACGAGCTCCTCCAGACCCAAACAGAGCATTAAACTCGAGAGCCTGCGCTTGTTTAGACCTCCCTGGAGTCCAGCGCTCCTCAGACTGTGATGAATCACCTGAAGATGATGTCTGACAGATCCTGAGCGCTCAATCGGTCCCAAAGAATGACGTGTTTGTGACCCTGGAGCACAAAACCAGTCATATTTAGTGAAATTGAGGTTTATGCATCATCAGAAAGCTGAATAAATAGCTTTCCATTGATGTATGGTTTGTTATGATAGGACAATATTTGAAAATCTGGAATCTGAGGGTGCAAAAAAATCTAAATATTGAGAAAATCACCTTTAAAGTTGTTCAAATGAAGTTCTTAGCAATGCATATTACTAATCAAAAATTAAGTTTTGATATATTTACAGTACAAAATATCTTCATGGAACATGATCTTAATATCCTAATGATTTTTGTCATAAAAGAAAAATGTATAATTTTGACCCATACAATGTATTGTTGTCTATTGCTACAAATATACCTGTTACTTATGACTGCTTTTGTGCTGCAGGGACACATGTGTTTCTGACGGATGCTCCTCTAACCCTGAGCCACTGAAACCAGTCGACACACACAAGCAGAGTTTCTGATGCTCTCTCATTCGTGGTTCTGTGAGCGATCAGAAGTGTGTTCTGTCTGTGGATGATATCGAGCGATGCTCCAGACGGACTCGGTGAAGAGCCAGAGAGGTGTCCACCCCAATAATTAATATGCTACCATTTCATTTTCTTTGTTTGCTTAATCGCAGGCTTGTTAATTATTGCTGAATAATTCTCACTCCAGGCTGAAGCTGTTTGAAGTTATTGAACTTTTAACATTTACAAAATTCACTGTAGCCTACAAGTTAATGTTAGGCCTTTTGCTCCAAACGCTGGTTAATGAGATGATAGAAATAAGAGAGATAAGTTCCAATAGACTAA
>CM041801.1:897353-899853 GCA_023376895.1 Aspiorhynchus laticeps | reverse complement strand
AGTGCTTGAAGTGGAAAAAAAGAAGTGCCAGTACTCACCCGACCCCCCCTCTTATTTATTTATTTATTTATATTAAATAAATGAGTACTTTTTAATAATTCACAATGTATGTATAGTGCCTCAATCAATCACTCAATCAATAATTAATTAAAAGTTTTCAATACAAATTAGCACAAGTCAAGCTGCGATACCAAACATGACCACAGGGAGACGACAAAGACCACTAAACCTCCTGCCGTTAATATTCGGATCCATTCAGAATCACTAATCTCTGACCACCGCATAATCAGCGTTCATTATAAAACACTCTTGCTTTTAAGCCAAATACACGCTGGAAATAATAATTTTACTGACATCTGGACGTAAGCCACTATACGATGAAATCGGCCGTGTTTTCTCTGCATTAGCGCTGTTTTGAGCTTATACCGTTTGAATGCATTCACTGCATTAGGGTTAGGGCATGTATTTGGTTATAAAGTACTGATTCAAATTAGTAATCAATAATTAATTATTATTCTACTGCTGACATGCTCTCGAGCACCACACAATGAAGTAGACCAACTCTGCTTGCGTTCATTCATGTGATTGGTCGAGATGAGAGGTGATCCCGCCTGGGTAGTTTCTATATAATATCTAATCATATATGGGATCATATAGCCTAATCACCCAGACCCTGACGATTTTACTCTGAGTACCGGCAACATGTCAGAAGTGCCGGTACTCTAAAGGCTAAAATATAGAAGCCGCTATATATACCGGTGCGTACCGGCCCACTTCAAGCATTGCTTGTGTTACTTATGACTGCTTTTGTGCTCCAGGGACACATATATAATGTCGCAAAATATTTCTATTTCAAATAAATGCTGTTCTTTTGAACTTTCTATTCATCTGTGAAACCTGAAAAATAGTTTCCACAAATACATCATGCAGCACGACTGATTCCAACATTGATAATAATAATAAATGTTTCTTGAGCAGCAAATCAGCATATTATTATGATTTCTGAAGATCATGTGACACTGAAGACTGGAGTAATGATGCTGAAAATACAGCTTTGATCGCAGAAATAAATTACAGTTTAACACATATTCACATAGAAAACATCTGATTTACATTATAATAATATTTCACTGTTTTACTGCATTGTTGATCAAATAAATGCAGCCTTGATGCGCAGAAGAGATTAAAAGTCGTCCTGACGCAGGCGTCTGAGCAGTAGATGACTGTGAGGTGATGACTGTGTCGTGAATCTCTTCTTTACCGACGCAGGCGTCTGAGCAGTAGATGACTGTGAGGTGATGACTGTGTCGTGAATCTCTTCTTTACCGACGCAGGCGTCTGAGCAGTAGATGACTGTGAGGTGATGACTGTGTCGTGAATCTCTTCTTTACTGACGCAGGCGTCTGGTTTGCAGCTGGAGATGACGGCGAGGCGAGCGCAGAGATGCTGGTTCGTCTGCAGCATCAGGATCAGTCGTGGATCTGGCTGTACGTCTGTGCGACCGCGGACCGATCCAGAGACATGATCGTCTGCACAAACCACGTCGTCAGGTGAGCGTCTGATCTCAGCTTGTGTTTCTGTCTGATCGATTCACAGTCAAGTCAAACATTTAGATATCAGACATATTTATTCTGTCTCTGCACGATTCTGGATATATGTGAGCCTGCAGCACAAAAGCAGTCATAAGTAACACAGGTATATTTGTAGCAATAGACAACAATACATTGTATGAGTCAAAATGATACATTTTACTTTTATGACAAAAATCATTAGGATATTAAGATCATGTTCCATGAAGATATTTTGTAAATTTCCTATCATAAATATATCAAAACTTAATTTTTGATTAGTAATATGCATTGCTAAGAACTTCATTTGAACAACTTTAAAGATGATTTTCTCAATATTTAGATTTTTTTGCACCCTCAGATTCCAGATTTACTAATAGTTGTATCTCAGCCAAATATTGTATCATAACAAACCATACATCAATGGAAAGATTATTTATTCTGCTTTCAGATGATGTATACATCTCAATTTTGAAAAATTGATCCTTATGACTGGTTTTGTGCTCCAGGGTCACAAATCGAGATTTTTTTTTTTTTTAATGTAGGTTGTAATTCTCACAATTCTGAAGAAAAATATTAGACAACTAAACAAAATCAAGATCTACTCGTTTCATTACTGGGTGAATCAGTGTTTTTGAACGAATCTCTTGAATGAATGATTCAAAGACAAATACATTTTTAACAGACTAAACAAAAAAGATGCGCACATTGATAGATGGAATTAAAATTTTAATTTACAACAACTATCCGATTCCTGACCTTAAGTATCTGATTCTGGAATTGTAATTGATTTTTGATTCGTAACCCTGCTGATTTTCTGATGTTTTCTCATCTGCAGTGAAGCGGAGGCGCTCTATCTCCGAGACAAACTGTCTCAGACGTCTCCGCCGGAGGTCTGTGTCCCGAGAGACTGCGATCCGCTCCGGAGGAGC
>CM041801.1:824853-889853 GCA_023376895.1 Aspiorhynchus laticeps | reverse complement strand
TGACGATAATCACTAGAAATTAAGTGTCCCCAACTGAGCAAGCCAGAGGCGACAGCGGCAAGGAACCAAAACTCCCTCTGTGACAGAGTGGAGAAAAAAACCTTGGGAGAAACCAGGCTCAGTCGGGGGCCAGTTCTCCTCTGGCCAGGATATTATTTTTTATTTTTTTTATTTATTGTTTTAATTAAGACTTTAAAGTTATTATATTTCTATTTTAATATTGTTGCAATTTCTAACAATAATAGTATTATGTAGTTAGGTATTTTATTATATTTTTATTTATTTGTTTTATTTTTTGTTTTATTGTATTTTAAGTCGAGGTCTTCACTGGGATTATGTCCCCGGGGCTCATCCAGGGGTCCGGCCTCCGCCGACAATCATCATCTCCCGGCGCCAATCCACCATCTGATCCGGACACGGACTGAGAAACAGAATAAGATAGAAACAGACTAATATTAGCGTAGATGTCCATATTTTTACGATGTAACAAGTACATCGTGTGTTATGGGAAGTGTTCCCGGTTCCGGTTGATCTAATTAATGCAGCCTAACAATCCTTTAATGGATTTGAATAATAGAAGTGTATTAGTGTGTTATGTGTACGCCAGGTTAAAGAGGTGGGTCTTTAATCTAGATTTAAACTGACAGAGTGTGTCTGCCTCCCGAACAGTGTTTGGTAGATTGTTCCAGAGTTTGGGCGCTAAATAGGAAAAAGATCTGCCGCCCGCAGTTGATTTTGATATTCTAGGTATTATCAAATAACCAGAGTTTTGAGAACGCAGTGGACGTGAAGGATTATAGTGTGATAAGAGCTCGCTCAAGTACTGAGGAGCTAAACCATTCAGGGCTTTATAAGTAATTAACAAGATTTTAAAATCTATACGATGTTTAGTAGGGAGCCAGTGCAGTGTTGACAGAACCGGGCTAATGTGCTCATACTTCCTGGTTCTAGTAAGAACTCTAGCTGCTGCATTTTGAACCATCTGTAATTTGTTTATTAAGCGTGCAGAACAACCACCCAATAAAGCATTACAATAATCTAACCTTGAGGTCATAAACGCATGAATTAATATTTCTGCATTTGACATTGAGAGCATAGGTCTCAGTTTAGATATATTTTTAAGATGAAAAAATGCAGTTCTACAAATGCTAGAAACGTGGCTGTCAAAGGAGAGATTACTATTAAATAGCACACCTAGGTTCCTGACTGATGACGAAGAATTTACAGAGCAGTCATCAAGTGTTAGACAGTGTTCTAGGTTATTACTTGTGGGGGTTTTAGGTCCGATAAGTAACACCTCTGTTTTTTCAGAATTTAGCAGTAAGAAATTACTCGTCATCCAGTTTTTTATATCGACTATGCATTCCATAAGTTTCTCAATTTGGTGTGTTTCACCAGGCCGTGAAGAAATATAGAGCTGAGTATCATCAGCATAACAGTGAAAGCTAACCCCGTGTTTCCTAATGATATTTCCCAAGGGTAACATGTAAAGCGTGAAAAGTAACGGCCCTAGTACTGAGCCTTGAGGAACTCCATACTGCACTTGTGATCGATATGATACCTCTTCATTCACTGCTACGAATTGATGGCGGTCAGATAAGTACGATTTGAACCATGCTAATGCACTTCCACTAATGCCAACAAAGTTTTCTAGTCTATTCAAAAGAATGTTGTGATCGATAGTGTCGAACGCAGCGCTAAGATCCAGTAGAACTAATAGAGAGATACAACCACGATCAGATGATAAGAGCAGGTCATTTGTAACTCTAATGAGAGCAGTCTCAGTACTATGATACGGTCTAAATCCTGACTGGAAATCCTCACAGATATCATTTTTCTCTAAGAAGGAATATAATTGTGAGGATACAACCTTTTCTAATATCTTTGACAGAAAAGGGAGATTCGAGATCGGTCTGTAATTAACTAGATCTTTGGGGTCAAGTTGTGGTTTTTTAATGAGAGGCTTAATAACAGCCAATTTAAAGTTTTTGGGGACATATCCTAATGACAATGACGAATTAATAATAGCCAAAAGAGGATCTATGACTTCTGGAAGCACCTCTTTTAGTAGTTTAGATGGAATAGGGTCTAACATACATGTTGTTGGTTTAGATGAATTAACAAGTTTATACAATTCTTCCTCTCCTATAGTAGAGAATGAGTGGAATTGTTCCTCAGGGGATCTATAATACACTATTTGATGTGATGATATAGCTGACGGCTGCATGGTTACAATTTGATCTCTAATAGTATCAATCTTGGAAGTAAAGTAGTTCATAAAATCATTACTGCTGTGATGTTGGGAAATGTCAACACCTGTTGATGCTTTATTTTTTGTTAATTTTGCCACTGTATTGAATAAATACCTGGGGTTATGTTTGTTTTGTTCTAAAAGAGACGAAAAGTAATCAGATCTAGCAGTTTTTAAAGCTTTTCTGTAGGATAGGGTATTTTCCCGCCAGGCTAAACGAAATACCTCTAGTTTTGTTTTCCTCCAGCTGCGCTCCATTTTCCGGGCTGCTCTCTTTAGAGTGCGAGTGTGCTCATTATACCACGGTGTTGGACTCTTTTCCTTAATCTTCCTTAAGCGTAAAGGAGCAATTGTATCTAAAGTGCTAGAAAAGAGAGAGTCCATAGTTTCTGTTACATCGTCAAGCTGTTCTGAGCTGTTGGATATGCTGAGGAATTGAGATAAATCAGGAAGATTACTTACAAAGCAGTCTTTTGTGGTAGAAGTGATGGTTCTACCATATTTATAAGAAGGAGTAGAATTTACAGCTTTAACTATATGGAGTTTACACAAGACTAGATAATGATCTGATATATCATCGCTTTGCTGCAGAATTTCAACACCACTAACATCAATTCCATGTGACAGTATTAAATCTAGAGTATGATTTCGACTATGAGTAGGTCCTGAAACGTGTTGTCTAACCCCAATAGAGTTCAGAATGTCTATGAATGCTGATCCTAATGCATCTTTTTCATTATCGACATGGATATTAAAATCACCCACAATTAGGACTCTATCTGCAGCCAGCACTAACTCTGATAGAAAATCAGCAAATTCTTTAATAAAGTCTGTATGGTGCCCTGGTGGCCTGTATACAGTAGCCAGTACAATTGTTACGGAGGATTTATTATTAATACTTTTTTCTCTAGATAATTTTATATGAAGCACCATTACTTCAAAGGAGTTATACTTAAAGCCTGTCTTCTGAGAAATACTGAGAATATTGTTATAAATTGTAGCAACACCTCCCCCTTTGCCTTTTGGACGCGGCTCATTTTTGTAACAGTAATCTTGGGGGGTGGACTCATTTAAAACAATGTATTCATCTGGTTTTAGCCATGTTTCTGTCAAACAGAGCAAATCTAGGTTATGATCATTAATCAAATCATTTACAAAAAGTGCTTTTGTACAAAGGGACCTGATATTCAGTAAACCAAGTTTTATAAATTGTTTCTGTGTGTTGTAAACATTTTTTATTTGTTGAACTTCAATTAAATGGTTACTCGTAAATTGGTTTGGACGTTTTCTGTATTTTCTAGTTCGGGGAACAGACACAATCTCTATAGTGTGATATCTAGGTGAAGGAGTCTCTATGTGCTGAGAATTAACTGACTTCTGTGACGTGAGGCAGCTAGCAGACGGTCGGTTTAGCCAGTCTGTCTGCTTCCTGACCTGGGCTCCAGTTAGTCAAGTATGAACTCTAAGACTATGTGCCAAATTTCTAGAGAGAAGAGCGGCACCACCCCAGGAGGGATGAACACCATCTCTTTTCAACAGGTCAGGTCTGCCCCAAAAACTCGTCCAATTGTCTATAAAACCTATGTTGTTTTGCGGGCACCACTTAGACATCCAGCCATTTAATGATGAGAGTCTGCTATGAATCTCATCACCCCGGTAAGCAGGGAGCGGGCCAGAGCATATTACAGTGTCTGACATCGTACTTGCAAGTTCACACACCTCTTTAACATTATTTTTAGTGATCTCCGACTGGCGAAGTCGAACATCATTAGCGCCGGCGTGGATAACAATCTTACTGAATTTACGTTTAGCATTAGCCAGCACTTTTAAATTTGCCAAGATGTCAGGCGCTCTGGCTCCCGGTAAACAATGGACTATGGTGGCTGGTGTCTCTATTTTCACGTTCCGTACAATAGAATCGCCAATAACTAGAGCACTTTCACCAGGTTTCTCAGTGGGTGCGTCACTGAGTGGGGAGAACCTGTTTGATGTTCTGATCGGAACGGAAGAGCGGTGTTTTGACCCGCGACTATGCTGCCTCACAGTCACCCAGTTGCCCTGCTGCGGGGGCACTAATGCCGGAACCGAACCATGTACAGGAATCCCTGAGCTAATCACATCCAAAGCACTGTCTACAGCCCTCACATTCTTACTGTCCTCAACTAAAGTTTGGATGCGTGTCTCTAGTTCTAAAACCTTCTCTGTCAGCCTAACTATTTCCCTGCATTTATCACATGTGAATCCCTCATCGCTGACAGAGAGAGATAAACTATACATGTGGCAGACTGTGCAAATAACAATAGCAGGAGAAGAAGCCATTACTCACCGTGATTGATGAATGATACCAACTTAACTTACCACTTACCACCTACCACTTACCACTTACCACTGTTGTTTGATGAACTCGTGAAAAACGGAGCGAGAGAGAAGTGAAAACAGAGCGATTAAAAAGAAAACAATAATAGGCGCGAATAGCAACGCAAATGGAACCGCGAGTGACAAGCTAACCGGCTAGCGAATGCTAACGCGCTGCACTCGCGGTTTTAAAAGCGAACGATCAGATTAGTTTGATAGATAATACCAGAAATATGGTGGGAATTAAGTTATATATTATCACTTTAAACAACAGAGTGAAAGTAAGGTAAAGATTCAATAAAAAAGCAGAGCTACAATCACAAACCGCACAGCAGCACAACAGACTGAAGCAATCGAACTGTGACTCAGACTGAAGCCAATCCTCTGATTATAATGAACAAAGTGTAGAGGTGATATAATAAGAGATATTAATTGTGCCGTGTTGACAGACTCATTGATTATAGCGGAATTAGAGATCGCGATAAATTGAAATGACCCAACACTTTTCTCCATTTATTATTATTATTATTTTGCACGTATGAGAGTCTGTAGGGATTTTCTCCCATGAATCTCTGAGCGCTTCCTCCTGCTGTCTGGATGTTTCTGACAGAACGTCTCTCTCCAGATGGATTCTGACAGGGTTTGGGTGTGTGTGTGTGTGTGTGGGGGGGGGTTTCTGGCCACACTACAAACACAAGCCATTTCTGATCAGTTCCAGAGTGAAACATCCCGAGGCGTATTGAGTCCATCAGCACAGATATTACTCAAGTTTGCTGCTCTGTGTGTGTCATGGCAATGCATTTTCCAAAAATCTGTATTTTAAGCTGTAAAATTATAGTAATAAATATAATGTACCCATATGGCTGATAATATGCTAAACATTTTATTTATTTGTTGTATACACAATGACCAGTTGGGGTAGTAATACATTCAGTTCCATTCCTTGCCAGTGACTATGTACAAATTCATTTATGACTCCACCAGGTGTAGTATGCAATACTTGAAGAGTCTGTATGCGGTATAAAGCTGGAGGACTTTCGGAGAAATAGTTTAACTTCGTTTTAAACCTAGGAAATAAACATGTTTTTTTTTAACTGTTGTAACACACACACACACACACACACACACACTCTCACACACACACACACACAAGGATGAACATTAAATACATGTGTGGAGTAAGAACATATAAGAGCCAAAGTGTTTAAAACATACGAGCACAGTTCAGCTGAATGATAAAGTTAACCCTCTTTACTTTTGTTGTTCTGCTGATTTGTGTTCATCTGCTTCTCCCATCTGCTCTTTTTATATTGACTAGCATATTGATTTGTATTTTGATCTTCTGTAAAAGCAGATATTATTATTGGCTTGTTCACGTATTGTGGTGACAATACCTTTGGAAGGAATGCTGGGTTTGGCCACAGAGTAACCTGTTTACATTCAGATCCCCATCGCAAACACTGTGGGCTGACTGACAGTGCATGCAACTCACTAACACGTCGTGCAGTGGCTATGGCCAACAAAAAGCTGACTTGAGGGAAAGCCACTTAATAGCTGCATTCGTTAACGGCTCAAATGGTGCGCAGGAGAGGCTACTCAAAACCAAATTCAGATCCCATTGTGGAACCATTACTTTGCGACTGGGTCACAGTCGGCTACCACCTTTAAGAAATGTTCTGATTAAATTATGCATACCTAAGGGCATACCTTCCACCGGTCCTCTGTATGCAGACAATGCTGCCACATACACTTTAACTGTGGAGCAAGACAAACCATGCTGTAAGAGGCGCTGCAGAAAGTCCAAGAGGTTACTTAAAGTGCAATCATGAGGGACAATTTCCTTTTTTCACACCATTGAGAAAAAGCTCTCCATTTGTCTGCATACGCACGACGTGTAGAAGGTGCCCGTGCATTCAGCAGTGTGTGCTCGACTCCAATATGACTGGGTTGCCCCTAGGGGCCACACCCATAACTTCAGGGTGTGGGGCCTTTGATTCTACAACATCCCGTTTGCCTGAGATAACAAAGCTGGTCTTATTGGCAGAGGGCATGGCCTGCCCCTCAGTAGAAGCAGCAGCAGATGGAACCATGGCCTGTTCGGCCAGATTGGGGCTACTAGCAGAACAGGTTGCATCGTCTCTCGGATCCGTCGCAATGTCATCCATAGTAATGGTAGGGGTGGAAACGCATACAAGCGGAGCTTTGGCCAGCTGTGTCCCAACGTATCCTGGCCCAGAGCCTCTGGCTTGTCCTTGTCTGAAAACCACATCGGACAGTGAGTTGTCTGCTTGTCTGCAAATAAGTCCACCTCTGCCCTCATGTTATGCTGTATTTTTCTTCAAAAATCCCTGCATTTCACTGCTGATTGTACTCTGTATGATTGTGTATGTGACAAATAAACCTACCTTGGCCTTGACCTGCCATAGGTTGTCCCAAATTGACTGAATCACAGCGAGTCCGCTATTTGATTGTAATGATCGGGAAGATACATGGCTCTCAAAGAAAGGAGATGGACATCCACCCATTTCCAAAGCCTTTGTGCCAAATTTAACAGGCTCCGAGATCTTGTCCCCCCTTGGTGGTTGTGATAAACACCTGTGGTTTTTTTTTTACTAGGCATGTTTGTCCTTTAACTGATTTGAAAATTTGCAGCGAGCCATACTGCCTTCATCTCGGAATGTTGATGTGTGTCCACATACCCACTTTCTGGTGTCTCCCAAGCTCCCCAGCCTGTAGGGTGTCGGTTGTTACAACTTCCCTCCTGAAGAAGGACTCCCAAGGAACACATGCTGAAGATGATCTTTGATTTTTTAGAAAGCATTGGGTCCCTTAAGTCAAAATAGGTCGGATCCCCAGCCTTTTTTGGAATCAGGAAGTACCTGGAGAAAAACCCGTTTAACTGGTTTTGGCCATGTACCACTTCTATGGCCTTTTTTGTAGTAATGACTCGATTTCTGCTGCCAATGTGATCAAATGCTTTGGATTCCGTATCAATAGGGCAAACCCCATATTTGGAGTGTCGATGGTGAAACTGCAACTTGTATCCTCGGTGTTTAACAGCATGTATCTGCTGTTGCCTTCCAACATTAAGTGTTGAGGAAGGAAACAGCCCACCGCCGACTGTGTACCTCAGGTTTACGAGTGTAGAGCCCCACACATGCTAGAGTCACTGTTACCAAAAGAATTGTGGGTCATGGCATGAAAGGCATTGTGAATTCAGCCAGCATTGAAGAGGTCTGAGTTGCAACATCCCCAGCGCACTGCTGGTGTAAAGCCACCAACATTCCAGCTTAGATGGAAAAACTCTGCATATGGTAAGCCTGCCTAGGTTAAACCCTTGCAACGGTCTTTGCAAATTGCTTGAGAACTGGCTTCAGACAAAGTGGCTTGTATGGTAACGAGTCGAGCCTGTGCACCAAATACCTGTCTGAACAGGAATAGTAGGCTTGTAATTTATTCTCAGACCTAGGCAATGCATGCAGTATTCAACGAGCTTGTCAGAAGTTGCACTTGGTGTTGACACTGACCGCACAGTAGCCAATCGTCTTGGTAAGGAAGAATCGCATCTTGCACTCTAAAGGTTCCAATGCAAGGTAGCACACATTTGGTGAAAATTCTGGGTGCCAGGGCAACCGAATGCAACAACATTGAATAGCATGTCACTCCATTGACATGCAAAGAAGAACCACCTGTGATGTCTGACTTGGAATGCGGTAAAACGGCAGCCCTCAGGTCTACAGTAATGAACAAATCGTCTCTGTTCACTGCAGTATAACATCTGCTATTCGTAGCAACTGGAAAAGGTACGCTTTAGAAAGACATTGAAGGTCCCTTAAGTCAAAATAGGTCGGATTGCGCCATCCTTTACAATCAGGAAGTCCTGAAGAAAAACCCATTTAACTGGTTTGGCCATGTACATGATGGACCTGTTAATCCAGTAATGACTCGATTTCTGCTGCCATGTGATCAAATGCTTTGGATTCCGTATCAATGTAGGGCAAACCCCAGTATTTGGAGGTCGGTCGATGGTGAAACTGCAACTTGTATCCTGTTATAGGGTGTTAACAGCCATGTATATGCTGTTATTGCCTTCCAACACTTCAAGTGTTGAGGAAGGAAACAGCCCACCGCCGACTGTGTACCCTCAGGTACGATCCTGAAGAGCCCCAGAGCTGGTAGCTGGCTGTGCTCTGGATGTAGAATTGTGTCTGGACGAAACATTAAATCGTGAGACTGCTCTGGGCTGACGTGGTGGTGCCAACACCTCCTGCATTCTGCTTTGTACAAAGCCAGAACCACATTGTTGATGAAGAAAATGACCTCTATGGGAATACTGAAAATACTGCGCAGGACGCCTGAAGGTAGTTTGTCGCCTTAAATGCTTCGAACGCATTTCAGACACAAGGAGACGTCTGTCTAATACTTATTGAGCCTGTGCACCAAATACCTGTCCCGGAACTAGGGGAAGTTGGAGCAAAATGTTCTTACCAGATTCCGGCAACGGCCATACCTGTTTCCTTAGCTGTGTCAGAAGACCCAGAGATCTGCCACATTCTGACGCAGCTGCTCCAACTGCTTGGAGAGAAGCTTGTAGTATTTCAGCACATCCTGAATTGTCCAATGAAGGTAGCGAAGCATTGAGTGGCAACAGCAACTGTGCCAGCGTATTTGAGATGCATCCAACATTCGCCACAACACTGTATGTTTTACGCACAAGTGTATCAGTCTGTTTATATTCTGGCTGTGGGCAGTGCGGCTCAAAACGCAGCGCCTCATCAGCCTGCACAGCAAGTGACGCCACTACAGTTTCTACTGGTGGCATTGAATCCAAGCCAACTGACCCTGCATCTGCCATACTAGATAGCATACAAGCTACCTTGTCAGGCCGCATGGTCAATGCGCTCTTGAAACCAAATGATAATTCTTTAATGAAGTCACCACATTGTGGTGGGCAGTCGTGGCCTAATAGATAGAGAGTCGGACTCGTAATCCAAAGGTTGCGAGTTCGAGTCTCAGGTCCGGCAGGGATTGTAGGTGGGGAGTGAATGTACAGCGCTTTCTTCCACCTTCAATACCACGACTGAGGTGAGACCCTTGAGCAAGGCACCGAACCTCCAACTGCTCCCCGGGCGCCGCAGCATAAATGGCTGCCCACTGCCCCGGGTGTGTGTTCACGGTGTGTGTGTGTTCACTGCTGTGTGTGTGCACTTGGATGGGTTAAATGCAGAGCACTAATTCCGAGTATGGGTCACCATACTTGGCCACACGTCACTTCACTTTCACATTGTGGGACAACTAACTCATTAGCCTGACCAGAAGCACGGCAAAACAGGTTAGGAGCCTGATTAGTTGCACTAGGTGGAGCATCAAGGTTGAGTTTTGCCAAAGCCACCTTGAATTTGCTACTGATACTGGTTCACCATCATGACCTGAACTCAGTGCAGTGCTTGAACGCAATGATTCTGGGCTTACAACTGTCTCTGTCATGACGGGATGTTCATCAAAATAGGAGTCGGATGCAGACACTGAGACCACATCAAAATCTCTCTCCCTACCAGGATCAACTGTATTAGATTCTGCTAAATGCTGCTCCTCATTTTTCTTTTTCATAGAAGCCAAGAGTGCTTGAATCTGGCCCATACCTTCAGTCAGCTGATCCACCCTGCGCTCCAATGCAGAGGAGGTCTTCACCTTTTTTTTCTTGGGAGGTGGAACAACCGCCACTGCTGCCCTCTTAACTCCGTGTTCTGAAGAGGTTGTGTCTATGGGGAGCAATGAATAATCTGATTGAGATTATTCAATCTGGCGGCTTTCACGAATTGATAATGGCAAAAAACTACAGCTAGGACAAGGATCTGAAAGGGCCTGTTTAAGGTGCTCAGGTCCCAAACAAGATATACAAAGATCATGACCGTCATCTAATTCCATAGCACAAGAAACAGGGAAAAATAATAATAATTAAAATAATAATTTCAACTCTGCAGGCTAGAGCAGCTGAACAACTTCAGTCAGTACAGTAACGTTATCTCTCGAACCAAATTTAATGACTGACCAGCCGTGCCAACGCTGCTTGACAACGTGTCTAATAATAACTGAATTATAAACAAAGATTGTTCAATTAAGGCTACACGCAGCACTTAACACCATTACCCTCCAGTCGTTTAACAGTGTATCGTGAAGCAACGAAAAACGAAGTGCTCGCCAATGAAAGTTATTTACAAACCAATCTCCCGCTTCACCTTAAGCAGTTTTTTTTTCCGCAAGACGAGAGTAGGAAAGAGAACGTGCATGACGTAATGACGTGCCTTTATAGGCTGTCCACTTGAGCGTCATGGTCACGGGGGTGACGACTTTGATATTTATACTCGGCAAAGAGACGAGCACCAGAGAAAGACTCCACTAGTACCCCTTTTCCACCAAGGCAGTTCCAGTGCTGGTTCAGAGCCTAGTTTCAAACCGGTTCTTTGTCTTTCGACACCCAAAGCACCAGCTCCGAACCAGGAAAAGCGGTTCGTAAGTAGCACCAAGACATTGCTGGGCTAGAAGGAAGAAGCGCTTGCGTCAGGGGCTGGGGTTACCGTGAACAACAAGACGAAAGAAACTGTGGACCGCCATATTTGAAATCGCAGCGAAATACGAATACGTTGGATTCGCCGTGTTTGGATGACGATGTAGGTTCGCAAAGCCATGAACATCAATGGCAACGCAACATCCGCCATTGTTGATAGTTTGTTTAGGCTTGTTCGGGATGGACCGTTCGGTGCGAGGCATCGGGGTGCTGCGGGAGCGACTGGAAAGCAGACGGCTCTTTAATGCTAAATAATCCCACTGTAAAAGATGGGCGCGATTTTAACGGTAAAAAACTGAAAATGCTACAGTAAAAACAATGACTGCTAGCAACATGCTAGTCACATGCTAATCATGCTAGCAACATGCTAGTCACATGCTGGCAACATGCTAGTCACATGCTAATCATGCTAGCAACATGCTAGTCACATGCTGGCAACATGCTAGTCACATGCTAATCATGCTAGCAACATGCTAGTCACATGCTGGCAACATGCTAGTCACATGCTAATCATGCTAGCAACATGCTAGTCACATGTTAATCATGCTGGCAACATGCTAGTCACATGTTAATCATGCTAGCGACATGCTAGTCACATGCTAATCATGCTAGCAACATGCTAGTACATGTTACATGCTAGCGACATGCTAGTCACTTGCTAGTCATGCTAGCGACATGCTAGTCACATGCTAATCATGCTAGCAACATGCTAGTAACATGTTAAACATGCTAGCGACATGCTAGTCACTTGCTAGTCATGCTAGCGACATGCTAGTCACATGCTAATCATGCTAGTAACATGTTAATCATGCTAGCGACATGCTAGTCACATGCTAATCATGCTAGCAACATGCTAGTAACATGTTAATCATGCTAGCGACATGATAGTCACATGCTAGCAACATGCTAGTCACATGTTAATCATGCTAGCAACATGCTAGCAACATGCTAGTCACATGTTAATCATGCTAGCGACATGCTAGTCACATGCTAGCAACATGCTAGCAAAATGCTAGTCACATGTTAATCATGCTAGAAACATGCTAGCGACATGCTAGTCACTTGCTAGACATGCTAGTCACATGCTAATCATGTTAGCAACAAGATAGTAACATGCTAGTCATGCTAGCAACATGCTAGAAACATGCTAGTCACTTGCTAATCATACTAGCGACATGCTAGTCACATGATAATCATGCTATAAACATGCTAGTCACTTGCTAGTCACTTGCTAGACATGCTAGCAACAAGATAGTACCATGTTAATCATGCTAGTCACTTGCTAATCATACTATCAACGTGCTAATCATGCTAGAAACACGCTAGCGACATGCTAGTCACTTGCTAATCATGCTAGCAACATGCTAGTCACTTTCTAATCATGCTGACAACATGCTAGTAACGGGTTCATCATGCTAGTAACGGGTTAATCATGCTAGTAACGGGTTAATCATGCTAGAAACATGCTAGCGACATGCTAGTCACATGCTAATCATGCTAGCAACATGCTAGTCACTTTCTAATCATGCTAACATGCTAGCAACATGCTAGTAACGGGTTAATCATGCTAGCAACATGCTAGTAACGGGTTAATCATGCTAGTAACGGGTTAATCATGCTAGTAACGGGTTAATCATGCTAGTAACGGGTTAATCATGCTAGTCACATGTTATCAGCATCTATCTAAATGTTCAAACTTCAGGCTTTTACAGCTGCTTTAATCTTTCAGGCCAGTCGTTCTCAACCCAACCTGAAGTCTGTCTTGACTAACTTTCTTAATCTAGTAAAAACCTGTTAAATGGTTAACGGTAAGTTCCTGTAATATTTACAGAGTAAACCGTAAACTGACGTTCCCAGAATTCCCTGCGTTGCATTTCAAATTTAGTTTGAATTTGATGTTGTTTTTTTTTAAATAACCATATTTCTTCTTAGTTTTTTCTCATCAGTTATGTTTATTAGGGCTGTATGTTACATCTAATATTAATGTTTATTGCATATTTCAGTTTAATGAGTCTCAGTGTTTGTGTGAATGACGCTGTGCTTCTTCTATATATGTTATTATTTAAAAGCTGCTTTGGTTCATCATGTGACTCTCATCACTGCTTTTGGTGGATATCAGTGTATTAAGATACAAAACAGATTTCAGTACTTCAGTAGGTTGGTATATTAACATTATATCAGTTAATGAAATTACGGCCCCCTCATATTATCCCTCTCCGTTGTCATTTTTAGAATCTAAAACGGCTAACATGAAACAAAAGCTGCAAATACATGATAAACATACATAAACATTCAAGAGAACGGTGTTGAAACTTGCGTGCTAATGCTATCCCTGCTTGCCATGCATCTGAACGGGTCTTTGTTGCTCTCTTCTCCGCTGATTCGCACCACGTCCTTCAAAACACCATCAACCGACACAAACCTCTTCTCAAGTCGATGATCCATGATGGAGAGACTCGGCTGTAAGCTTTGGAGAGAATCCGCTCGCTGATAAACACCGCGCAGCGCCGCGACGCCATTATGTGAACGCAATGTGCAAAAGCCGAGGGCGCACACACATCGCTCCGGGGTATTCTGTAAACATGCTTCGCAAATTATGCAAACTATCAAACACCGTAAACGTCCTTGTGATTGGCTAACACTTCCATCCATCAGAACTTTGCTGGCTAGGCATTGGCTGGCTTCAAAGAGCCAAAATCTGACGTGCGCAGATTGACACCTCGGTAAGCCAATCAGAGACTCCCTGACTCTTCTGGCTTATAACAAACCCTGTGATTGGAGGAGAGAGACGAGGGAGGGCTGATTTTGCTCGGAAGAGACCATTCTTTGGGAAATACACGGCGTTTCAAGGCTGGAATACGATATTTCTTCGAAAATGGACGCTAGCGATAACTGTAACTCGAATCGCTCATGTAAACAAAGGAGGATCGTTCGTTTTTCCCCCTATTTTTTCATTGTTTTGGATTAAAAAGTGGGATGCATTTTGAAGAGTGGACCCTTCCCTTGAAATGTATGCTAGTGTTTCTTGGAATAGTCCGAGCTGACCAGAGCTATAGGCGATCAAAGTAAGTACTGCCGTTCACTTTGTACATGTTTAAATGGCCGGTCCTTCAGCATTTGTTAACCCTTTCCTCTCTGGTGTATTGATTTCAAAAACAAGCTTAGAACAGCAATCTTGAGTGTTTTAGCTTTCAAATGCTATATAGTTTATGATAGTTGATTGAATATTGTTCTAAAACAAACGCCCTGGGCCGGTGCGGGTTAACAGGTTAACTGTAAATTTAAGTTAAAACCGTAAAACCTAAAATGTTGTTACCGTATTTTTTTACAGTAGAATTCCGGCAACAGCTGCCGTTTTTTTTACCGTATATTTTACGGTATTTTTTTTCCAGTGCAGACCGAGCAGAGAAACACACAGACGAAGCTTAATTCCTATCATCATCATCATCACATAGAAGAGCAGGTAATTTAAGCAGTATTTTATGCAGACTTCGCTGGCAGCGACAGACGCATCTAACCTTTAGCAGCCGCTCGTTTATCATGAATTACAGATGCAGGAGAGTCAGGAATAAGAGCCTAGTGTTATTAAACTGTTATTAAACGCTCTGTTGGGACGGCGAGAAGCATAACGTGAGCTCGGGGTTCTGTGAGATATTGCTTATATGTGATCTGTGTCCCATAACGGCACGAGCTGATCTTGACCGGCGTCATCTGAGTTCATATGAAGACTGTATTTCTGAAGATGTTTGGTAGGAAATACTGTGTAAACCAGCATGTAGTGTATATCATCACTCCAGATTCATTTCTTATCAATTTGGAAAGTGAAATTTGTTATTTTGCTGTCATTTGATTTGAACTATTGCTAGTCTAATCACATAATGAGTAAAAAAGATGTTAAATTGCTTTAAAACAAATGTCCGGCTCATCTGGGATCTGTAGTTCACTGCACATTATTTGTCTGTCGTTGGTTTTGTGTTCAGTCCATGTTTACAGAAAGAGAGAGAACTTAATGTCATATTTTCTGTCAGTATTTCCATAAGCACTAAACTGTTTAATTCACACTTTGATACAGAGATCCAGATTCAAGCTCATGAGTGAATTGACATGAAATGTGTGCCGTTCAATCTGTTCAATGCAGGACAGAATTATCCTGATCTTCAGGTTAGATCAACTAACTCAGAAATCTAATTGCATGCACAAATTAAAACACTCACCTGTTTTATTTTATTTTTTGAAGATGCTGGATATCTCCATCACAAGATAAATTCTGTGTGTTTGTCTTGAAATCAGTGTCATGAGTGATAAACACTGATTATGTGTGAAGAAACTGAGCTGGAGGGACTGCTTTCTTCCACTGATAAACCCATAGTGTGTGTGTGTGTGTGAGTGTGTGTGTGTATTAGAGTGTGTGTGTGTATTAGTGTGTGTGTGTGTGTGTGTGTGTATTAGTGTGTGTGTGTGTGTGTATTAGTGTGTGTGTGTATTAGTGTGTGTGTGTGTGTGTGTGTTCAGTTAAGTCAGTCGCATGACAGATAGCGATGTATTCACTGAACTCTGTCACCTCTGTCACTGTATCTAAAGTGCTGTCAAAACAAATCAGCATCTGTCCTCCGAGTGCTCTGCTGTTCACTGAGTGTCATTAGTGGCCGTGTCGTGTATGTATGAATGCAATGTATGACTGTTCACTGTCATACTGTAGCATTATAATGTCTATGATGTGTGTAAATATTAAGTGGTCAGAAAATGTGCATGAACATGTGTGTAACTCCAGTGTTGCATCTAGTGTGACATGAGCTACACTATCAGAACTATTAGCAAACGTAGACGTATGTGTAGTCCTCAGTTAATCAGTCGCAGACAGAAGCGATGATCACTGAACCCTTCACCTCTGATCCACTTTCTAAAGTGCTGTCAAAACTATATCAGCATGTCCCTCCGAGGCACAAAAGCTTTCACTAAGTAACACGGCGTTGTTATTATGAATGCAATTATGACTTTCACTGTCATACTGTAGCATTATAATTCTATGATGGGTAAATATAACAGAAAATTCAAACATGTTTTACTCCAGTTTCATCTTTGACATGAGCTACACTATCAGAACTATTAGCAAACGAGACGAATGTTAGTCCTCAGAATCTGTCTAAAGCAGTGTGTCGTAACCCTTCGTCTGATCCACTCACGCTCAACACTATCTGTCCCTGGAGCAAAACAGTCATAAGTAACACAGGTATATTTGTAGCAATAGCCAACAATACATTGTATGGGTCAAAATTATTGATTTTTCTTTTATGCCAAAAATCATTAGGATATTAAGATTATGTTCCATGAAGATATTTTCTAAATTTCCTACTGTGAATATATCAAAACTTAATTTTTGATTAGTAATATGCATTGCTAAGAACTTCATTTGAACAACTTTAAAGGTGATTTTCCCTCAGATTCCAGATTTTGTTGATACAAATAGTTGTATCAAATATTGTCCTATTATAACAAACCATACATCAATGGAAAGCTTATTTATTCAGCTTTCAGATGATGTATAAATCTCAATTTCACAAAATTGACCCTTAAGACTGGTTTTGTGGTCCAGGGTCACATGTAGAGTTAAACTGGCTGTAGATCTCTGCAGGACACTAGGGGGGTGTTTCCCAATCAATTAAAGGCGTTTTCCAATCTGTGTCAGTTGTTAATGAGGCTGTAGATTAAGGGCGGACCTGCATGATCTTATCCAGTCGGGTAAAGCAGTCGATAAACTATTTTTGTTCCCTTACAATAATAATAATAATAATTATTCATATTACTTTATAGCTTTGTATCATTGCTTTTCCAGTTCCACATTTCTTCTGTGAACTTGTGGTGGTGTAGATCTAATAACTTCTTTCATTTGTGTAAGATAAGCATCATTTTATTTCTTGACATCATGAGGAGACGGAGCATAGCAGCATGGCTCTATAATAGCCTTTTTGATCGTTGCTTGATGTGTGAATTAACAGACTCGCCTGAATAGTTAACATATGTATATGGCACAGATCATATTGTTTTTGAAATATAATGTTGACAACCCATTTTGGAGTTAGCAGTCTTTCAGTGGATGGAGCCAGAGCCGTAAAGGGACTTTGGTAAGAGCCTGATGAAATCATGCTGGACCATTATCCACATGTGCCCTTTTCACCTTAATAATTGTTGTGAAACCACTTAAAATGTAACACTTGGTGTCATATAATCACATCTATCATCTGCTCAGCATTGATCCTGCTGTTCCTGCACTTTTCCCTTCGGAAAAGGGAACTTCGTGCTTGTGAGAGTTAGTGTGTGTGAGAGTTAGTGTGAGCGAGTGTGTGTGTGTGTGTGTGAGTGAGTGAGTGAGTGAGTGAGTGTGTGTGTGTGTGTTTGAGAGTGAGTGAGTGTGTGTGTGTGTTTGAGAGTTGTGTAAGTGAGACTGCAAGCCAGTGTGTGTGTTGAGAGTTTGTGTGAGTGAGTGTGTGTGTGTGTTGATCGGCTGATGTGTGTGTGTGTGTTTGTTTGTGAGTGTGTGTGTGTGTGTGTGTGTGAGGCGAGTGTGTGTGTTGTGTATATATTGTTAAGGAAAGACTGCCAAAGCACCAGCGGCTGTACAGTGAGCATCTTCAACAATCTACACCACAGGACACTGCATATAGTGTTCATACCGCTGATGTTCTCTCATAAAACACAACTCATCTCTGTTCCTGGAGCAGTTCCTGTGCATTGTGATCTGCAATGTAATTTTTTTTTTAAGTAAAACAAAGATTACTGGAGTATGTTTTACAGGAAAGCACTATTTCAGTCTTGCTACTTCAAAGTTTAGTTAATTCAGTGTGTTACTTACTTCAACTTCAACTTTATTTATAAAGCACTTTCAAATATAGAACTCTGAAATATAGAAGGTGTAGGAGAAGATTTTACAGACAGAGGAAGATCATTCCAAAGCCTTGGAGCAGCAACAGAAAAGGCCCGATCACCTTTGCATTTTAAACGAGATCGAGGGACCATCAGATGCAATTGATCAATAGGATTGATGCAAACTGATTAAATCAGAAATATACTCTGGTGCTAAACCATGCAAAGCTTTAAAAACATATAATAGCACTTTATAATGAATCCTGTATCTTACAGGAAGCCAGTGTAATTTGATAAGCACAGGAGTAATATGCTCTCTGTTCTTGGTTCCCGTTAAATAATTAATAATAATAATAATAATTCGTTACATTTATATAGCGCTTTTCTGGGTACTCAAAGCGCTTTACATAGAAGGGGGGGATCTCCTCATCCACCACCAATGTGCAGCATCCACCTGCGACGGCAGCCATATTGCGCCAGAACGCCCACCACACACCAGCTTATTGGTGGAGCGGAGACAGAGTGATGAACCCAATCGGCAGATACGGGGATGATTAGGAGGCCATGATGATGGACAGAGGCCAATGGGCAAATTTGGCCAGGATGCCGGGGTTACACCCCTACTCTTTTTCGAAGGACATCCTGGGATTTTTAATGACCACAGAGAGTCAGGACCTCGGTTTAACGTCTCATCCGAAGGACGGTGCTTTTTACAGTATAGTGTCCCCATCACTATACTGGGGCGTTAGGACCCACACAGACTGCAGGGTGAGCACCCCCTGCTGGCCTCACTAAGCCTAGCTTAAAACCTAGCTGCAGAATTCTGAACAAGCTGCAGGCGAGAGAGGGAGGCCTGACTCGCACCCAGATAAAATGCATTACAATAATCCAAACGAGATGACACAAAAGCATGCACAACTTTCTCAAAATCCTCAAAAGAAAGGAGGAAAGGAAACAATTTTTAACTACGGCATTAATTTGACGATCAAATTTGAGCTCAGAGTCAAAAATGACACCAAGGTTTTTCACTCTAGAAAGATTTTTCCCAAGAAGTAACCCCAGGCAGTCAGACATCATCCACACATCCCGTTTTACCAAATAAAATAAACTTAGACTTGTTCTCATTCAGTTGGAGAAAATTGTTAGCTAACCAACACTTAACCTCAGCCAAACAATCATACAGAGATTGAATGGATAAATTATCCTTGCGTTTCAATGGCAAATACATTTGTGAGTCATCAGCATACAAATGATGATGAATGCCATGTTTTTCAAAAAAAATTCCTAGAGGGAGCATATAAAGGGAGAACAAAACCGGTCCCAGGATTGAACCCTGAGGAACCCCACACATGAGAGGGCAACAGATGAAGAGTAATTCCCTAGACTGACTGAAAAAGTCCTATCTTTTAAGTATGAGGAAAACCATTCTAAGGCTAAACCCTGAATGCTTACCATTTATTTTTTAATTATTTGTGAAACTTACTTTGCATTTCAAAATAAAAATGTAAGGAAGATGAAGTCTTGTCTCAGAGCCGCCGTCTGCATGTAAATCCATTACAAGTGCACTCGACAGATTGTGATTCTCCTCCATCTGTGCTGCACTTTCTGTCATGAGAAGGACAGGTGTGATCTCTATGTCTTTCATCATCACACTACACCTCTAGGAATATTTTAGGCCCATTTAAATGTGAAGTATTTATGAATTGTAGATGGACTGTAAGGCTTTGTTTCTCTTAGGCTGTATCATCAATAACAGTTTATTCTCTCTGTGCTTTACTCGTCTACTTGTTTTGGCAGATCATCAAGGTTCATTTTCAAGCTGCTTCAACACAAAAGTAAGACGTTATGTCCTTTACAGCCACCAGAGTGCAAACCTCTCTCCTCCGCTAATCCATGAATTAAACCTCTTAGGATTTGTAAATGAATTGTACTGAAATTTTCGCTGACTTGCAAGAACTGGTTGAGTTAGAGAAAGGTCTCTGGGCTCCTGTGCGTTTGGTGCAGTCAGCAGAAAGAGCTGCTCTGACGCTGAAGAAACCCAAAGCCCACGGTCTGACACACCAGTGTGTTTGTGAGAGTGTGTGTGAGTGTGTGTGTGTGTGTGTGTGTGTGTGTGTGTGTGTGAGCGAGCACGTTTCTGTGTGTGAGTGTAAGAGAGAGAGAGAGAGAGAGAGAGAGAGTGTGTGTGAGTGTGTAAGAGAGAGAGTGTGTGTGTGTGTGTGTGTGTGTGAGCGAGCGCGTTTCTGTGTGTGAGTGTGAGTGAGTGTAAGAGAGAGAGAGTGTGTGTGTGTGAGTGTAAGAGAGAGAGTGTGTGTGTGTGTGTGAGCGAGCGCGTTTCTGTGTGTGAGTGAGTGTGTGTGTGTGTGTGTGTGCGAGTGTGTGTGTGTGAGTTATTTTAAAACATGTACATTCACTTTTAATAATTTAATCATATTCTAAATGTGTTGAAAATGGTTTCTTGTCTCATCACATTCAGTTCTGAATTACATTAATTGTTTTAAAGATATTTCTATATTTTCAATTCAAAACAGCATAATTGTTGTAACAATTGTCAAATATGTGCATATATTAAATATTTACCTCACAATCCTTCACTTTTAAAACTCAATCATGCTGCTGGAGTTCCAGCTTCTCTGGTCAGTAAGCCCCGCCTTCTTTGATTTCATTGGTAAGCCCCGCCTTTGATTTCATCGGTAAGCCCCGCCTTCTTTGATTTGATTGGCCATCTCAGTCATTTTGACTAACAGCACTCATCAATGTCAGAATGACTGAGATGGCCAATCAAATCAAAGAAGGCGGGGCTCAATGGCGGCTGCGTGAAATCGGCGTATTGCAAAATAAATGTAAAAGCGTTCAGAACAAACAGAGCAGAGCAGCATCAGGAATATCAGATACTGGCAGGACAGGGTTTCTGTATCTGATTCGTCCTCATTAGTGCCTACTCCTGATCAGTTTCAGAACGCTTGCATCATCTGTGCTCTCAAACCTGAGTTAAATCATTAAAATCCCTTGGCTAAAGTGAAGCTGAATCACGTGTGATGTTGTGATTCTGTTGAACCCAGCAGAGATGCGTCTGTGTGATGTACTCGTGGTAAACCTCTGTTTATTTGCGAGACTATAAAAGCGGTGCGATCAGTATTCTGCAGGTGTCACCTGTGTGAGCTCCTCTATACGTCTCCTCACATCTACACAAAGACTGATTTCACTGAGGACCTTCATAAGAGCCGATCAGCATCAGGAATGAACTCTTAATGTCATTAGAGAATCCTTCAGGGAACTGATTACACACAAGGTCAATAATGCCAGTGATGGGAAATATGGTTATGCAAATCTGTGGAAGCTGTATTCATTCACATGAGCCCAGGTCATGACGTGCGTCTCCAGAGCTTCGTGAGATCAGTCTTGATTATGAACACATTATCAGCTGTATTCTACATACTGTACAGAGAGAATATGAACAGCTAGAGCGATGGTTTCTGACCACATCGTGATATTAGGCAGCAGACAAGACTTCTTCTGGCACTCGAATGCGTATTAGGTTTCTGTTAAAATCTATTAAATCAACTTTTTGGTTTTATTATGTTCCAGCATTATTACATTATCGTTTGCATGGCAGATCAAACCATGAAATAAACGCTGAAGGGAATCAGTTTGTCTTTGGCAACACACAGAAAACTCTCTCTTTTCTCTATTTATAGTCTTTCTCCTGGTTTTACAGAGCTGTGTTCAGAGCTCCAGCACACTACTTAGTGAGCACTGACTGTACACTTGGTGTACTGTTTATTATTAAGTCTGTGAAACTGTATGCATCGCACATTTCAAACTGTTCTATGCTGCTTTTAATTCAGCAAATAGTCTCCAGTTATCATCTATTATTTACTACTTATGTAATTATCAATGGGGTTGTTCTGTGTCAAATCAACCAAATTTCAGAAGCTTCCCTGCGTGGCTCAAACTTTTGATTTTGTAAAAAAAAAATTTTCTGAATAAAGAGAAACATAAATGGCAAAGAAAGGCAAGGCAAGTTTATTTATATAGCACATTTCATACACAGTGGTAATTCAAAGTGCTTTACATAAAAGAAAGTGAAATAATCATTCACAGCAATAAAAACAAGGAATTAAAAATAATAAAACAAGGAATTTTAAAATGATATAGAAATTGATTTAAAATGAAATTTAAAACAGTTAAATAGAATATGATTATACATAAAATACAATGCAGTCAGTTCGGACGTAGCACAGTGCTCATTCAACAAATGCACAGCTAAACAGATGAGTTTTCAGTCTGGATTTAAATGTGGCTAATGTTTCAGCACATCTGATCTCTTCTGGAAGCTGGTTCCAGCTGCGGGCGGCATAATAGCTAAAAGCGGACTCCCCTTGTTTTGTGTGAACCCTTGGTATTTCTAACTGACTCGATCCTAATGATCTGAGTGGTCTGTTAGGTTTATATTCAGTGAGCATATCTGCAATGTATTTAGGTCCTTGGCCATTGAGTGACTTATAAATGAGTAAAAGTACTTTAAAATCAATCCTAAATGTAACTGGAAGCCAGTGTAAGGACCTGAGGACTGGTGTGATATGCTCAGATGTTCTGGTTCTAGTCAGAATCCTGGCAGCAGCGTTCTGGATGAGCTGCAGCTGTCTAATGCTCTTCGTTGGAAGGCCGGTGAGGAGACCATTACAATAATCCACCCTGCTGGTGATAAAGGCATGAACAAGTTTCTCCAAGTCTTGACTGGAAACAAAACATCTAATTCTTGCAATGTTTTTGAGATGATAGTATGCTGATTTAGTTACTGCTTTGACATGACTACTAAAACTAAGGTCTGTCTCCAGAATCACCCCAAGATTTCTGACTTGATTTTTAGTTGTTTGACCCCTAGAGTCAAGGTATGTATTCACCTTGAGAACTTCATCTTTGTTTCCAAATGCAATGACTTCAGTTTTCTCCTTGTTTAACTGAAGAAAGTTTTGGCACATCCAACTGTTAATATCATCAATGCATTGGCAGAGAGAGTCAATGGGGCTATAGTCATTTGGAGATAAGGCTAGGTAGATCTGGGTATCATCAGCATAGCTGTGATAGGCAATTTGGTTCTTCCTCATTATCTGACTTAGTGGGAGCATATACAGGCTAAACAAGAGCGGTGCAAGAATTGAGCCTTGTGGGACTCCGCATGTCATGGACGTCCACTTAGACTTATGCTTTCCTATACTCACATAATAACCTCTCCCTTCTAAGTATGACCTGAACCATTTGAGTGCCATCCCAGAAAGCCCGACCCAGTTTTCCAGTCTCTCTAGAAGTATGTTATGATCGACAGTGTCAAACGCAGCACTAAGATAAGCACTAAGGCTTTCTGGGATGGCACTCAAATGGTTCAGGTCATACTTAGAAGATCTAGTAGTACCAGCACTGATATTTTGCCAGAATCAGAATTAAAGCGAATATCATTTATTATCTTAATGAGTGCTGTCTCTGTGCTGTGATGCACGCGGAAACCAGATTGAAAATTATCCAAGTATCCATTTGAGGTTAAGTAGTTGTTCAGCTGATTAAAAACTACCTTTTCAATAACCTTACCTATGAACGGAAGATTTGATATTGGTCTATAGTTGCTCAACATGGTGTTATCAAGATTGCGCTTTTTCAGAAGGGGCTTAACAACTGCAGTTTTCAGGGAGTTTGGAAAAGTCCCAGAAAGAAGTGAGGTGTTCACCACTTCTAAGAGATCTGCTTCTAAACAGTTAAGCACACTTTTGAAAAAAGATGTGGGAAGTGTGTCAAGATAGCAGGTTGACGATTTAAGATACTATTTCTTCCAAAATTTTGCTATCAATTGTTTTAAAAACAGACATAGTCACTTCTTTTTGAGATTGCTGTCGAATCTGTGTGACCTCTGTATTACAGGAAGATGTGCCAATCTCCTTTCTGATATTACTGATCTTCTCTGAGAAGAAGGAAGCAAACTCATTTCATTTGCTGTCGGAGAGCATTTCACTGGGAATCTGACTTGGGGGGTTTGTCAGTCTCTCAACAGTAGCAAAAAGAGTGCGGGTGTTGTTTAAGTTACTGTTTATAAGGTTTGAGAAGAAGGTCTGTCTAGCTGTGGCTAGTTCCACATTGAAAGCATGAAGGCTGTCTTTATAGATGCTGTAGTGTATTTCAAGTTTCGTCTTCCGCCACATCCGCTCAGCTTTTCTGCATTGTCTTTTCATATTCTGAACTGCTGTTGATGTTCTCCAAAATGATTTTTGTCTGCCATTCTTCTTGCTGACCTTTATCGGTGCAATATCATCAATAACATTCTTAACTTTTGATTTAAATGAATCCAGGAGAAGATCAACAGAGTCTGCAGAACTGCTTGGTGTTAAAGATATTGCCTTCATAAATAGCACACTAGTGTTCTCATTAATGCATCTCTTTCTGACAGAGACAGATCTAGATTCAGTGGTGACAGAGATCAATATATCAAAGAAAATACAGAAGTGATCAGACAGAGCTACATCCTTAATAACAATGGATGAAATGTTTAGACCTCTACTGATGAGTAAATCTAGAGTGTGTCCACGATTGTGTGTGGGTCCATGCACATGCTGAATCAGGTCAAAAGTGTTTAAAACAGTTATAATTTATTTTGTAGTTTTGATTTCAGCATTATCTATGTGAATATTAAAATCCCCTGCAATAGCAAAACAGTCAAACTCTGAGGAAATCATTGATAACAGTTCTGTGAACTCTTCAACAAAGGCTGGAGAGTATTTTGGAGGCCTGTAAATGATGATAAACAGAATGCGTGGGGCACCTTTCAGCACAATACCTAGATATTCAAAAGACAAGTACTGACCAAATGACACTTGCTTGCATTGATAAACATCTTTAAAAATAGCAGCTACACCTCCACCTCTCCTAACAGTCCTGCAGACACTTATAAAATTAAAGTTAGGAGGGGCTGTTTCAGTGAGGACTGTTGCACTGCAGCTGTCTTCTAGCCATGTTTCATTTAGAAACATAAAATCCAGGTTGTTTGTGGTTATGAAATCATTGATCACAAATGATTTATTTTTTAGTGAGCGACTGTTTAAAAATGCTAACTTGATGGAATTACATTTTGTCTCTACAGCAATCTTAGACTGATGCATTACAGGCCGCAGATTAGATGGGTCAGCCGTACGGCTTGAGAAGGCCTTAGACCTTCTCAAGCCGTAAATAAGAAAGCCAAAATATTAAAAGTAATGGTCATGGAAAGGTCAATTTTCACCTGAGATTCAGAGGCAAATTACAGGAGATATAAATGACTTCAGAAAGATCTGTTAGGAAAATCTGTTGACTTTAGCAATCTGTGTTGTTTTATTTAATTGTTTTGCATTTCAGTCATTTCAACATAAAATGCACCCTTGTTTGTTGTTGTCCAGATATTTGCCGCAAATTACAGTCTGCAAAAGTCAGAGCCAATCTGCAGATCTGAGTGTATGATAGGCACAGACTCTTTATTGATATATAATCTTTTTTAACTTCAGACTCTGATTTTATCCAGTCGGAGGATTTTAAACATGCTTTGAGACAATTTAAGAACACATTGTATTGATTTATCACGAGCCTCCAGCAACAAGATCCATGTTTCTGCATGAATGTGATCCTCAGTCGTTTAGTGTTTGAGTGTTTTCTCTGTGATTACTTACAAAGTTGTGTAGTGCATTCCAGCCTAAAATCAAGTCATTTCACTAGATAAATTAAAGTGGCTGGAAAATGGCTAGTAGTTTAAAACCCAGCGGAAAATGCATTTATTTGTTTGTATATAACAGGTAACACACAAACGCATGTAAACTCTAGAAGATGGCGCTGCTATGTTCGGCCGCCGTCCGGGTCGCTCCGCTAAGACTATGCTTTTATTTACTTTTTTACTTACTTTTGATTTCTATTTTTATGCACATAACGTCTGCACTGATCACCTACGACAAAAGTACACTCTTGGACATTGGAAACCGCTTCACTAACCTGGTTCAGGGCACTTTATCACCGAATCCATCGTGGCCTCTTGAGATTCTTCGTAACGCGGAGAACAAAGGACACAGGAGACGGAACAAAAAACACCGTGGAAACAGCACTGGTATTCGAAACAGATTGAGGAAAAGGGCTCACAGTCCTCCTTTACCGAGCATTTTGCTCGCTAATGTCCAATCCTTGGAGAATAAGATGGACGATCTTAGAGCCAAGATAAGTTTCCAACGGGACATAAGGGACTGTAACATCATCTGTTTGTCTGAAACATGGCTCACGCCCTCGGTTCCGGACACCGCTGTAACGCCGTCTGACAACTTCTCTGTTTTACGGATGGAATATCAGATACTGGCAGGACGGGGTTTCTGTATCTGATTCGTCCTCATTAGTGCCTACTCCTGATCAGTTTCAGAACGCTTGCATCATCTGTGCTCTCAAACCTGAGTTAAATCATTAAAATCCCTTGGCTAAAGTGAAGCTGAATCACGTGTGATGTTGTGATTCTGTTGGAACCCAGCAGAGATGCGTCTGTGTGATGTACTCGTGGTAAACCTCTGTTTATTTGCGAGACTATAAAAGCGGTGCAATCAGTATTCTGCAGGTGTCACCTGTGTGAGCTCCTCTATACGTCTCCTCACATCTACACAAAGACTGATTTCACTGAGGACCTTCATAAGAGCCGATCAGCATCAGGAATGAACTCTTAATGTCATTAGAGAATCCTTCAGGGAACTGATTACACACAAGGTCAATAATGCCAGTGATAAATTGGTTATGCAAATCTTGGAAGCTGTATTCATTCACATGAGCCCAGGTCATGAGGTGCGTCTCCAGAGCTTCGTGAGATCAGTCTTGATTATGAACACATTATCAGCTGTATTCTACACACTGTACAGAGAGAATATGAGCGGTTTGCGGTGTGGTGTCTGACCACATCATGATATTAGGCAGCAGACAAGACTTCTTCTGGCACTCGAATGCGTATTAGGTTTCTGTTAAAATCTATTAAATCAACTTTTTGGTTTTATTATGTTCCAGCATTATTACATTATCGTTTGCATGGCAGATCAAACCATGAAATAAACGCTGAAGGGAATCAGTTTGTCTTTGGCAACACACAGAAAACTCTCTCTTTTCTCTATTTATAGTCTTTCTCCTGGTTTTACAGAGCTGTGTTCAGAGCTCCAGCACACTACTTAGTGAGCACTGACTGTACACTTGGTGTACTGTTTATTATTAAGTCTGTGAAACTGTATGCATCGCACATTTCAAACTGTTCTATGCTGCTTTTAATTCAGCAAATAGTCTCCAGTTATCATCTATTATTTACTACTTATGTAATTATCAATGGGGTTGTTCTGTGTCAAATCAACCAAATTTCAGAAGCTTCCCTGCGTGGCTCAAACCAAATTTTCTGAATAAAGAGAAACATAAATGGCAAAGAAAGGCAAGGCAAGTTTATTTATATAGCACATTTCATACACAGTGGTAATTCAAAGTGCTTTACATAAAAGAAAGTGAAATAATCATTCACAGCAATAAAAACAAGGAATTAAAAATATTAAAACAAGGAATTTTAAAATGATATAGAAATTGATTTAAAATGAAATTTAAAACAGTTAAATAGAAAAGGATTATACATAAAATACAATGCAGTCAGTTCGGACGTAGCACAGTGTTCATTCAACAAATGCACAGCTAAAAGATGAGTTTTAGCTGGATTTAAATGTGGCTAATGTTTTAGCACATCTGATCTCTTCTGGAAGCTGGTTCCAGCTGCGGGCGGCATAATAGCTAAAAGCGGACTCCCCTTGTTTTGTGTGAACCCTTGGTGTTTCTAACTGACTCGATCCTAATGATCTGAGTGGTCTGTTAGGTTTATATTCAGTGAGCATATCTGCAATGTATTTAGGTCCTTGGCCATTGAGTGACTTATAAATGAGTAAAAGTACTTTAAAATCAATCCTAAATGTAACTGGAAGCCAGTGTAAGGACCTGAGGACTGGTGTGATATGCTCAGATTTTCTGGTTCTAGTCAGAATCCTGGCAGCAGCGTTCTGGATGAGCTGCAGTGTCTAATGGTCTTCTTTGGAAAGGAGACCATTACAATAATCCACCCTGCTGGTGATAAAGGCATGAACAAGTTTCTCCAAGTCTTGACTGGAAACAAAACATCTAATTCTTGCAATGTTTTTGAGATGATAGTATGCTGATTTAGTTACTGCTTTGACATGACTACTAAAACTAAGGTCTGTCTCCAGAATCACCCCAAGATTTCTGACTTGATTTTTAGTTGTTTGACCCCTAGAGTCAAGGTATGCATTCACCTTGAGAACTTCATCTTTGTTTCCAAATGCAATGACTTCAGTTTTCTCCTTGTTTAGCTGAAGAAAGCTTTGGCACATCCAACTGTTAATTTCATCAATGTATTGGCAGAGGGAGTCAATGGGGCTTTAATCATTTGGAGATAAGGCCAGGTAGATCTGGATATCATCAGCATAGCTGTGATAGGCAATTTGGTTCTTCCTCATTATCCGACTTAGTGGGAGCATATACAGGCTAAACAAGAGCGGTGCAAGAATTGAGCCTTGTGGGACTCCACATGTCATGGCCGTCCACTTAGACTTATGCTCTCCTATACTCACATAATAACCTCTCCCTTCTAAGTATGACCTGAACCATTTAAGTGCCAACCCAGAAAGCCCGACCCAGTTTTCCAGTCTCTCTAGAAGTATGTTATGATCGACCGTGTCAAACGCAGCACTAAGATCTAGCAGTACCAGCACTGATATTTTGCCAGAATCAGAATTAAAGCGAATATCATTTATTATCTTAATGAGTGCTGTCTCTGTACTGTGATGCACACGGAAACCAGATTGAAAATTATCCAGGTATCCATTTCAGTTTAAGTAGTTGTTCAGCTGATTAAAAACTATCTTTTCAATAATCTTACCTATGAAAGGAAGATTTGATATTGGTCTATAGTTGCTCAACATGGTGCTATCAAGATTGCGCTTTTTCAGAAGGGGCTTAACAACTGCAGTTTTCAGGGCGTTTGGAAAAGTCCCAGAAAGAAGTGAGGTGTTCACCACTTCCAAGAGATCTACTTCTAAACTGTTAAGCACACTTTTGAAAAAAGATGTGGGAAGTGTGTCAAGATAGCAGGTTGATGATTTAAGATGCTGTACTATTTCTTCCAAAATTTTGCTATCAATTGTTTTAAAAACAGACATAGTTACTTCTTTTTGAGATTGCTGTCGAATCTGTGTGACCTCTGTATTACAGGAAGATGTGCCAATCTCCTTTCTGATATTACTGATCTTCTCTGAAAAGAAGGAAGCAAACTCATTGCATTTGCTGTCAGAGAGCATTTCACTGGGAATCTGACTTGGGGGGTTTGTCAGTCTCTCAACAGTAGCAAAAAGAGTTCGGGTGTTGTTTAAGTTACTGTTTATAAGGTTTGAGAAGAAGGTCTGTCTAGCTGTGGCTAGTTCCACATTGAAAGCATGAAGGCTGTCTTTATAGATGCTGTAGTGTATTTCAAGTTTCGTCTTCCGCCACATCCGCTCAGCTTTTCTGCATTGTCTTTTCATATTCTGAACTGCTGTTGATGTTCTCCAAAATGATTTTTGTCTGCCATTCTTCTTGCTGACCTTTATCGGTGCAATATCATCAATAACATTCTTAACTTTTGAGTTAAATGAATCCAGGAGAAGATCAACAGAGTCTGCAGAACTGCTTGGTGTTAAAGATATTGCCTTCATAAATAGCACACTAGTGTTCTCATTAATGCATCTCTTTCTGACAGAGACAGATCTAGATTCAGTGGTGACAGAGATCAATATATCAAAGAAAATACAGAAGTGATCAGACAGAGCTACATCCTTAATAACAATGGATGAAATGTTTAGACCTCTACTGATGAGTAAATCTAGAGTGTGTCCACGATTGTGTGTGGGTCCATGCACATGCTGAATCAGGTCAAAAGTGTTTAAAACAGTTATAATTTCTTTTGTAGTTTTGACTTCAGCATTATCTATGTGAATATTAAAATCCCCTGCAATAGCAAAACAGTCAAACTCTGAGGAAATCATTGATAACAGTTCTGTGAACTCTTCAACAAAGGCTGGAGAGTATTTTGGAGGCCTGTAAATGATGATAAACAGAATGCGTGGGGCACCTTTCAGCACAATACCTAGATATTCAAAAGACAAGTACTGACCAAATGACACTTGCTTGCATTGATAAACATCTTTAAAAATAGCAGCTACACCTCCACCTCTCCTAACAGTCCTGCAGACACTTATAAAATTAAAGTTAGGAGGGGCTGTTTCATTTAGGACTGTTGCACTGCAGCTGTCTTCAAGCCATGTTTCATTTAGAAACATGAAATCCAGGTTGTTTGTGGTTATTAAATCATTGATCACAAATGATTTATTTTTTAGTGAGCGACTGTTTAAAAATGCTAACTTGATGGAATTACATTTTGTCTCTACAGCAATCTTAGACTGATGCATTACAGGCCGCAGATTAGATGGGTCAGCCGTACGGCTTGAGAAGGCCTTAGACCTTCTCAAGCCGTAAATAAGAAAGCCAAAATATTAAAAGTAATGGTCATGGAAAGGTCAATTTTCACCTGAGATTCAGAGGCAAATTACAGGAGATATAAATGACTTCAGAAAGATCTGTTAGGAAAATCTGTTGACTTTAGCAATCTGTGTTGTTTTATTTAATTGTTTTGCATTTCAGTCATTTCAACATAAAATGCACCCTTGTTTGTTGTTGTCCAGATATTTGCCGCAAATTACAGTCTGCAAAAGTCAGAGCCAATCTGCAGATCTGAGTGTATGATAGGCACAGACTCTTTATTGATATATAATCTTTTTTAACTTCAGACTCTGATTTTATCCAGTCGGAGGATTTTAAACATGCTTTGAGACAATTTAAGAACACATTGTATTGATTTATCACGAGCCTCCAGCAACAAGATCCATGTTTCTGCATGAATGTGATCCTCAGTCGTTTAGTGTTTGAGTGTTTTCTCTGTGATTACTTACAAAGTTGTGTAGTGCATTCCAGCCTAAAATCAAGTCATTTCACTAGATAAATTAAAGTGGCTGGAAAATGGCTAGTAGTTTAAAACCCAGCGGAAAATGCATTTATTTGTTTGTATATAACAGGTAACACACAAACGCATGTAAACTCTAGAAGATGGCGCTGCTATGTTCGGCCGCCGTCCGGGTCGCTCCGCTAAGACTATGCTTTTATTTACTTTTTTACTTACTTTTGATTTCTATTTTTATGCACATAACGTCTGCACTGATCACCTACGACAAAAGTACACTCTTGGACATTGGAAACCGCTTCACTAACCTGGTTCAGGGCACTTTATCACCGAATCCATCGTGGCCTCTTGAGATTCTTCGTAACGCGGAGAACAAAGGACACAGGAGACGGAACAAAAAACACCGTGGAAACAGCACTGGTATTCGAAACAGATTGAGGAAAAGGGCTCACAGTCCTCCTTTACCGAGCATTTTGCTCGCTAATGTCCAATCCTTGGAGAATAAGATGGACGATCTTAGAGCCAAGATAAGTTTCCAACGGGACATAAGGGACTGTAACATCATCTGTTTGTCTGAAACATGGCTCACGCCCTCGGTTCCGGACACCGCTGTAACGCCGTCTGACAACTTCTCTGTTTTACGGATGGACAGAACAGCCGAGGCCGGTAAATCCAAAGGTGGAGGAGTGTGTTTCATGACTAACAAGAAATGGTGTGACCCAAGGAATATCTCCTCTCTGTCGCGATCCTGCTCGCCTCATCTGGAACATCTATCCATTATTTGCCGCCCATTCTATTTACCCCGCGAGTTCTCCGCGGTCATCGCTACTGCCGTTTATATTCCACCTCAGGCAGACACCGGCTTGGCTTTGTCTAAACTTCACGACGTGATCAGCGGCTACATTAACAAACATCCTGACGCTGCTTTTATCATCGCGGGGGATTTTAACAAAGCCAACCTCAGGCAGGTCATGCCGAACTTTCACCTGCATGTATCCTGTCCAACCAGAGGACCGAATACACTGGATCACTGCTACTCTCAGTTTAAGAATGCCTACAAAGCCCGTTCACTTCCGGCTTTTGGTAAATCTGACCACGCCGCCATTTTCCTCACACCGGAATACAAACAAAGGCTCGCACAGGAACCCCCGGTGAAGAGGGAAGTGACGCGTTGGTCCTCCCACTCTGAAGCTATGCTACAGGCGGCTCTTGATGACGTCGACTGGGACATGTTCAGGGCGAGCTCATCTGACGTCAGCGAGTTCACGGAGGTGGCAGTGAGCTTTGTAAACACACTTACCGAACAAGCTACAGAAACAATAACTGTAAGGACTTTCCCTAATCAGAAACCGTGGGTGGACAGAACAATCCGTGATGCGGTTAACAAACGCACTGCCGCATACAACGAGGCTCTTTTGTCTGGGAATATGAGCGTGTATAAAGCATCGTGTTATGCTCTCAGACGAGCAGTAAGCGCCGCCAAACATCGTTACAAAGAGAGAATTGAGTCTCATTTTCAGCTCAATGACTCTCGACGCATGTGGCAGGGACTAAGGACCATCTGTGCCTTTGGAAACAAATCCTCCGCGGAGGTGAGAGCAGATCCGTCGCTGGCTGAAGAATTAAACACCTTCTACGGCCGATTTGAAAGCAACGGAGGCATCGCGGCTCTGCCGATCAGCGCGTCAGGAAGCAGCAGACAGAGAAGCGAGGATCATGTGATCACCGTGTCGGAGGACGAGGTTCGGAGGGCACTAAAGGGAGTGAACATCAGGAAAGCGGCTGGACCTGACGGGATCACAGGCCGGGTTCTGAGATCATGCGCTGATCAGCTTGCTGGGTTGTTCACTTCTATCTTCAACGAGTCCCTTGCTACCTCTGTAGTTCCCACCTCCTTTAAAAAATCCATCATCATCCCTGTGCCTAAGAACAATAAACCCTCTTGCCTGAATGACTATCGACCAGTGGCCCTCACATCAATAGTCATGAAGGTTTTTGAGAGACTTGTTAAGAGCCACATTAGCTCATCTATCCCTGTTACTTTGGACCCTCTTCAGTTTGCTTATCGCTCCAATAGATCAACTGATGATGCCATCTCACACATACTCCACTCCTCCCTCACACACATTGACAGCAGCAATGGTAACTATGCAAGACTGCTATTCATAGACTATAGCTCAGCTTTCAACACCATATTCCCCATCAAGCTGACTTCCAAACTCACAGGCCTTGGCCTAAACACTACACTCTGTGACTGGATTCAAGATTTCCTCACCGGCAGACCTCAAGTGGTGAAGGTAGGCCAGTACACCTCAAACTCCATCACCCTGAACGTAGGAGCCCCGCAGGGCTGCGTTCTGAGTCCCCTGCTCTACTCTCTCTACACACATGACTGTGAGTCCTCTCACAGCTCCACTTCTATTATCAAATTTGCTGATGATACTGTGGTTCTGGGCCTCATTTCCAACAATGATGAGACCGCATACTTGGATGAGGTGGAGAGACTAGCATCATGGTGCCAGGACAACTGTCTCTCTCTGAACGTGAGCAAAACCAAAGAGCTGATTGTGGACTTCAGAAAGAGACACCTGCTGCCCTACACTCCTCTTATGATCAGTGGGACCCCTGTGGAGAGAGTAAGCAGCTTCAAGTACCTCGGTGTAAACATCTCCGAGGACCTGACTTGGACTACACACATCCAAACACAGGTTAAGAAAGCCAGGCAAAGACTGTACCATCTGCGACAGCTGAGAAAATTCAGGGTCTCACCAGCAATCCTGAAAACTTTCTATGCAGGGATCATAGAAAGTGTTTTGACTCAGTGCATCTCAGTGTGGTATGGAAACAGCTCCAGCCAAGATTGCAAAGCCCTGCAGAGAGTTGTGCGCTTAGCTGAGCGTATCTCGGGGTCGGCTCTCCCCTCTCTGCAGGACATCTACATCAAACGATGCAGAGGCAGAGCTGACAAAATCATCAAAGACTCTAATCACCCTGGTAACTGTCTTTTCACTAGGCTGCCATCTGGTAAGCGCTTCCGCTGCCTGATGGCAAAAACAGAGAGACTCAGGAGGAGTTTCTTCCCCACGGCCATCAGGCTCCTGAACTCAAACTCAGCCTCTTAACATCATCTGACTTACTTCAAATCACTAATCACACACTCATTATTCTCTACCTCATACTGCCAGTGTCATTTGCTCATTTGCACATTTGCACATTTGCACACAACACTTTGTGTCTTGTAACATATCTCATCTTATTTTTTTATATTTATATTATTTTTTTGTGATTGGCTGCTTCATGTCATCCATGTTCAACCTGTTTGCACATTCCTCTCTGTACAGTCATGCTTATCTTAATATTTAATTCTACAGCATACTGTCATGCACATTCTTTTATATTCTATATTTTATTCTTTATATCTTATTTTTTATTCATTTTATTTTATGTATACTTCCCTTGTGTTGTTTTTTCAATATTTGCACTGTCCATGGAGCGGACCCGACTCTCATTTCACTGCTGGTTATACAATCTCTGTATAGTCGTGTATGTGACAAATAAACTTGAAACTTGAAACAACCAGCCGATGAGCTTTAACAGGCCGCATGGGGCTTTTAGTTCATCTCTCTTCTGGATATTGCTCAGCCATGCTGTCTCAGATTTGTTGAATGGCATTAATGTTGACAAAAACGCTGAAATGCCACTCATCTGTTTTCTAGATTCGGCCGAGAGTAACGGTGAGAAGGTCACAGGATACTCTAGTATGGACTTCTTGACATCTTCTCAATAATAATAACAGCATGTAATGTCATCAGGCTGATCTCTCTTCACTCAAATGATTTCTAAACTAATACATTTCTGAACTTGAGGTTTTTCATGCTGCTGCACATAATATGTGAGAAACGTCTGTCTATTTATATCAGTCTCATTATATGATGAATCTGTTTTAGAGATTTAGAGCAGAAGCTTTTCATGTCAGATGAGGAACTTGTTTAGCAGTCAGTATTTATGGCTGTACATTACCTTCAGTGTGTATCTGATCCTAGTGAAGCAGGAAAAGCTGCACATTTATTTATTTATATATATATATTAGGGGTGTAACGGTTCACAAAATTCACGGTTCGGTTCGATACGATACAGCAAAAAGAAAGAAATGCCCCAAAAAAAATTGATTTAAAAAAGAGAATTTTTTTTATTTATTAATAATATTTTTTTCTTTGAACAACGATGGAGCTATATTTGACCCATCTTCTGGGGTGTCTTCTTGGCAGCATATAAAACAAAAACAGCTCCGGTTTGAAGTATTGTCATGTAGCAGATTAATCTTTTCCAATAAGTTTAAATTGATTTTTACCTTTTATAAAGCCATTTTTTCTAAAAGTGTGCATCACCCTTTGAGTCAACTTTTTATATTTAATCAGTCAATAAGACATTTGGGCTCTTACCAAGCAAATGGAGTCAGTATCAACAAAATTAATCTTTGCAGAAGCTGCATTTGAATGGCATTTAGATGCTTTTACACACTGATTAATGACATGTAATGCTTTAACCTGCAGTTACAAATGCATAAATAATGTTTTGATATTTTAAACATAAAACGTTGTCAACTGATGTTTGAAATGAATTAAAAAGATACTTTAAATGTGAAATTAAAACCGCCAGTAGGTGGCAGCAAGTCACTGTTAACAAGTGAGTCATTCTGACTGAACCGAATCATTTAAACGATTGAATCATTCAGGAACGAATCACCATCATGTTGCTCAGAGACACAAAACGACGAGATTTATTTTTGTTGGTGAAATTGAGCAAAAACAGGCAATATGGTGTCTAAAACGTAAGTCTATTAATTAACTTCTTGCTTATTGAACTGTTGTACAAATCATTTTTAATCATGCTGATTTTTGGAGAGAAAAAACGGCACTCTTCTGTAATATTGATTAACTAAATGAAATTATGTAAATATATACATTTTCTGTCCCCATATCTTGAACTTTGTGATCATTAAAGAACACCCTCTCTATGTGCACACGCACTATTCAAACCTAATATAATAATATGCTGTAATATAGCATTAATCCAATGAATCGTTCAGTTTGTAATGCGTACCGAACCGAAAGCATCGTACCGAACAGTTCAATACGAATACGTGTATCGTTACACCCCTAATATATATACATGCATACATAAATGTGTGTTTTCAGGATAAATGTGTGTCCTCTGTGTCCCATAGTTTGGTGTATGTCTGTATTGTGAAGCAGAAATTGCATGAATTGACCTCTGGTGTCCCAAGCATACAGTATGTGTAAAAGGTCAAATTTCACACAGGCCTTTATTGTTGTTTAAAATATGACAACACGACCTTTCCAGTGTGTCACGTGAACAGCATTTCCCCCGGCGTAATTAAACTGTGTGTGATAAAGGGTGGAAATATCACACTTTGGTTCAAAAACAACTCGAGGTGTTATTCCAGCAGAAAGAGACGGCTCATCTAACACTATTAAACATTAATAACTAGAGAAACACACAGCAGGAGAAAAGTGTAAAGTGTAAAGATAATACGGAAAATGTTTAAAATGATAAGTTTCGATGAAAATGCGATTTAACAATATAAAGAAATAAACACAAAAGTTGTCTTTTGCACTTTTTTTGGTCACATATTGTTTCATCAGGATTGCTTTACATGACATAACGCCGAGTGATCCTTCATAATCACTCATAACAAATTCATAACAGGCTACAATATTTACCCCATCCTCAGTATATACACATGCAATGTCTATGTATTTAGTCATGCTTTATGCATTTTAGATTTGTTGTCTAGTATTGATCTTAAATGTCTTATATATCTTGTTAAATACACAGAGAAATAAGGGTTTAAAATTGTACCTTTTTGGGCACAACAGCTTGTTTACCCTTAAAAGGACATATTTGTACCTTATTATCCCGTATAGGTACATATTAGTACCTTAGAGTAGTGATACGTATCCTTAAGGTACTAATATGTACCTATTACGGATAAATAAGGTACAAATATGTCCTTTTTAAGGGTAAACAAGCTGTTTTAAACGCTTATTTTTCTGTGTGTATATGACTTGTTACTTATTCTGTTTTTGCATGAAGATAGCCTTGCTGCTGACATGATGTTAAAAAATAAATGAATAAAAATAATCCTCATGCTTTACAGCAGTGGTCTCAGACGAGACGAGATAAACTGGACATGTCTTGTGTTTGAGAGAGTCCATGCGGCCAGTAATTCTTTGAGTAACCTTATCACGGGCCCACAAAGAAAATAATATCTCTCCTCTGCAGTATGTAAAGAATGATGGATGTGATTAAATGTCAGCGTTCAGGGATTTCTTAATGTCAGTTTTAATTGTAGAGAGCAGAATTGATAGAGTGTCTCTCTTTATGGCAGTGAGATGTGAAAGAACGTGAAGAACAACAGTAGCGCATCGGTAAATGTCGCTGTTTAATCACGCTCTACATCATGAAACAAACAGGAAGTGACATGCTGTCAGACGCTTTATTGGCCGTTTGACATTTAAACAATTAGTGTCGTCTCTGCGCTGTTAAATGTGCTCGTATGTGTGTGAATGTCCCAGCTCTGAGGTGTAACACGAATCTCATCTCACACACTCTCTGATTGTTCTGGAAAACACCACCAGAGGCGGCTTAGAATTCATTGTCTTGTGGTTATGATATAAGAAGACGAACATGTGGCGAGGATAAACATGTCCACAAGCACAAACAAACCTACAGTGGAAATCTGTTCACCGGTGATAGATCAGTGTGTGACGACAGATCGCTGATGCAGTGTGAACACACACACACACACTCACACACGCATACACACACACCACGCATGGCATGCACGTGCACACACACACACACACTCACACACTCACACACCTCTCTCACACCACACTCTCTCACACACACACTCACACGCACACACACTCACACACACACACACTCACACTCACACACTCACACACACTCTCTCACACACACTCATCTCACACACACACACACACCACACCACACACTCACCACACTCTCTCTCACACACACACTCTCACACACACACACACACACACACACCACACACACCACACACACACACACACACACACACACACACACACACACTCACACACCACTCACACACACACACACACACACACACACACACACACACACACACACTAGTTCATTAATAGGCCATAATGCTCCTTTACTCTTTATTGTGAATCTAAGTGGCATTTCATACAAAACTTGATGTTTTTCAGCACATCTCATTAGAATGTAATCAGCGCTGATCATCAGCAGTGTTTAAGCGAGCAGCCGCTGTCTAATAACCAAACTCCTATATCTGTGAGAGAAAACACATCGTCTGACGTTCAGAAAGCTGTTCCTTGCCTCGGGCAGATCGGTCATATTTGGTACAAGTGGACCTCGAGGGAAAGAAGCAGTGAAAATAGATGTTAGTGCTTGTTTTTGTACAGTATGTTTAGACGCCTTTATATAAATGTGTTGGTGTCTAGTTTAATGTTCTTGTTTTGTGAGCAGTAATTGATGCCTGATCTTTATAGATAGACTGCATTTAATGTTTTATTTCTGATCCCAAAAGTACATCTTGGATAAAACTGATATTAGATTATTTCATGGCTTTCACAGCATTGCGGCTTCAGTCTTATTTTGTCTCTATTTCAGTCATTACTAGATAATTATCATGTTGTTCACTTTAGAATACTGATCCAAATAATTAGCAATTCCTTCTGAACCCATTACTAGTGGGTTACCATGACCTTCACTTTAGAATTAATTACACATTATGAATCATTCATATTAATTATGGACCCGTATACTGTAGTTCTTAGTAGTTCTTGGAGAGGTATGAAAAAATAGTAGTTACTGATTAGCTAATAGTGAACTACCACATTCAACTAAGCACTATTACTTACTAATTCATTAATCAGAGTTTCTTGTTAGATACTAGAGTGCTAATATTACATTACTCATGTAGTTATTAATTAATTATGAAACAGTATTATAAAGTGTTACTCAGGTTGGTAATCACATTGAAGTCTCTTATATTGAGACAGAAAGTTAGCTCGTTAAAAACCCGACACAGAATGAAAATACATATCGTGTTATATTTACAATATTTATTTCATTTTTATATCCTATTTTATGCTCACTTTTGTGGTTAGTGCATGTGATCATGTGACCGAGACTCGTGTTTGTGTTTTGATCCTCCAGTGTATATAATGTATAAACGCCCCGGAGAGCAAGACCTCAATATTATTGATTAGTTTCTTGGATATTTTAAATATGTTCACCTTTACTGGAAACAACCCTGTGTGTGTGTGTGTGTGTGTGTGTGTGTGAGTTGAGTGTGTGTGAGTTGAGTGTGTGTGAGTGTGAGTGTGTGTGTGTACACGTTTATATGGTTAATAAGGACACAACGGTGTATAATGACAGTATAATGAGTATTACAATGTAAACATGGTTTATGAGGTTTATACTTCCTGTGTCACTGTAAACCAAATGGGTTAAAAACACACTAAATTATGTTTATTTATTTATTTATTTATCTAAAAATGCCTGTAGTTTTGTGTGAGGGGTAGGGTTAGATTAGGGTTAGGGTAAGAAATACAGTTTTGTACTGTAAAAAATCATTACACCTATGGAATTAACCCATAAAACATGGAATCCAGTGAGTGTGTTGTCAAGTCAAGTCAAGTCACCTTTATTTATATAGAGCTTTTAACAATACAGATTGTGTCAAAGCACTTAACAGTATCAAGTTGGAGGATAGAGTGTCAGTAATGTATAATAATAAGATTAAACACTCAATTTTCAGTTAAAGGCATTTCATTTGTGTGTGTGTGAGTGTGTGTTAGTGTGTGCTGTGTGTGAAAGTGTGTTTGTGTCTGTTTGTGAGTGTGTGAGTGTGTGTGTGTGTGTGTGTGTGTGTGTGTGTGTGTGAGTGTGGGAGTATGTGAGAGTGTGGGAGTATGTGAGTGTGTGTGTGTGTTTGAGTGAGTGTTGTGTGTGTGTGTGTGTGTGTGTGAGTGTGTGTGTGTGTGAGACTCCCAGCCTACTCTCATGCTCCGTCTACATTCGTCAAACTGACGAGGGAAACAAACACCGCCCCGTCCTCATAAATCGTGTGTGAGGTGAACGTCTCTAAACGCTAAAGCAGCAAAGCTCAAAACCAACTGATGTGGAAAATTACCTGCGAGAAAATCTGCATAATCAGTTCCTGACCACCTTCAGAGGAAACTCTGGGCAGAAAGACAAATTCATAATTATTAGACTTTTTTCCCTTTGGGATTTGCTCATGTGATCAATGGCATGAACATGCTGAATATCATTCTCAGTCTGCTCATGATTTGTTTTCCAGCGTCTCTGCATTAATTAGATGAGATATACATCAGCATCAGTATTAATGAGTGAATGTCACTGCAAGAGAATTCAGTTTATTTCTTTAATCCTTAACGTCTAAAAAATGATCTTCGGAGAGAATAAGTGATTTAATGAACCTAATGAACTGCTACATATTATTGATTTATTCTTTTATAAGTAGAAATCATGTTTCATTTCAGGCTTTTTGTTGTGAAGATCAAATCAGATCAAACTCAATTTGGTTCAGTCTGTCCTTTTTCATTTCTAATAGGTTTAATAAGAATATCCCCGTTTTATTAAAGTAACAGCCACACAACAAGCTAACATTTGATATATAAGACCGTTAAAAGGATAAATTCCAAATCTATATATTAAGTGTTCATAAAACATTTTAATGTTTAGCGTACACGCAACAAATCTATGCAGTGATGCTATAAATGTTTGATGAGGTTTTGGTTTGGTCTGTGCCAGATCTGAGCCCTGTGTTCACTTGTATCTGCGTTCCTTTAGTTCCACAGTGCCCTTGAAAGTGAGACACGCTGGAAATCTCCAGGGCTTTTTATCTGTCGAGGAAATGAGCAAAGAGACCCGAGGTGATTTAAGCCCTATCAGCTGTTAACCAGAGGTCTCTCTCTCTCTCTCACGCTTGCTCGCTCGCTCTTTCTCATGTTAAATGTGAGGGTCCTTCATAACAGAAAGTCTTCATGCTTTGGCTTCGTGCTTCATATTTGTTTAGTGTTAAATGTGTGCTGTGTGTGTTTGTCTCCTCCATTATTTGGAACATTGTGTAGGCATTACAGGCAGTGCACTAGATTGGTTTAAAAACTGAAGCTTTTCAGTTAAGATTGGAGAGTATACCTCTAGTAATGCTGTATTATCGGGTGGGGTTCCTCAGGGCTCTATTTTGGCCCCAATTCTTTTTTCTCTTTACATGCTGCCACTTGGTTCTATTATTAGAAAACATAGGCTGCCATTCCATTGCTATGCTGATGACACAAATTTATCTGCCCCTCAAGTGACATTCAGATGGTTTGGATAACCTCTTGGCCTGTTTGACTGATATAAAGGCATGGAGAGTAAAACAGAAATGATTATATTTGGACCCTCCGCTTCCTCTGTTACGCCTAAACTAAATTTGGTTGGGCTGTCCTCGGCCGTGAAACCGTGGGTAAAAAATTTTGGCGTTGTGTTTGATGAATCTTTGAAATTCAACAGACAGATTAATTATGTGGTGAAATCTTGCTTTTTCCAGCTTTGACTTTTATCGAAAATTCAGACTGTCTTTCTTTTAAAAATTTAGCGAAAGTAATCCATGCCTTTATTTCTTCAAGGTAAGTCTACAGCAATTCCCTTTATGGTGGGATTAGTCATTCAGCTATGTCCCGATTACAATTAGTCCAAAATGCAGCGGCGAGACTTTTAATGGGTGCTCATAAACGTGATCATATTACTCCTGTCTTACATTCATTACATTGGTTGCCGGTGCGCTACAGAGTGGATTTTAAAATTTGACTTTTTGTTTATAAATCATTAAGTGGTATGGCTCCATCTTACCTTTCTGTCCTACTGACTGAGCACCATTCAACCAGATCACTCGGGTCTTTAAATCAGAGACTCTTATCGATTCCCAAGTCAAGGTTGAAATGTAGGAGTGACTGTGGTTTTCTGTAGCTGCCTCCAGACTTTGGAATGATTTTCCCATCTCGATTAGACTGGCATCATCTTTATCTGTTTTTAAATCTAAGTTAAAAACTTTTCTGTTATTTAATACTTGAAGCATTTTCTGTTGTATATTACTGTTTTTTTTATTATGTTGAAGCATTTTTCTTTTATGGTACTCTTTTACAATTTTAATTGTTTCTGTCTTATTCTTGTTGTTTGTGGTTTTAGTTATTGTTAAGCAAATTGGTCAACCCAGGTTGTTTTTAATCGTGCTATATAAATAAATTGTGATTGTCATTATTTGTGTGTTTTCTGCGTTCTGTCAGAACGTGCAGCTCTGTCAAGTTTTCTCGTGTCTGTCGAGCTGTTTAGTGATGTTGTGTCTCTAAAGCGAGTCTCTAGCTGCTCAGTGTTTCATCTCTTACTGTACTGATAGTCTGTCAGGGTGTTGTCTTTTCAGGGTCAGATAGCACTGACATTTACTTTGCTGTTGTGTGTCAGTGAGTCATGATAGTGTTTCATTTGTGCTGTAATTTGGATTAGTTAGTCTGTCAGTATTGTTCTGGTCCAGAGCATCAGTGTGATTGAGTCAGGAATGAAGGCAAAGAGTGCATCATTTGATGTTGATGTTTTGACTGAATTTTACATGCAGCATCTCAGTCAGATGAGGTTTGCATCACATAACCAGCTCCATATGTTTGGTTTTTCTACCATAGTAAACTTGCTCTGTAGGGCACCTGGTACAGCATTGCAGGGTACAAGTCTTGTGAAACACAATAAAAGAGCTCAAAGACTAGTAAAAACGACTATGGCACGGGTGCTTCGGCAAATGTGTTTTCATGTCACGTTAGACTTTGTTAACACTATAATTAGGTTTAGTGTGTTGTTTAGTGCAAGGTGTTTGTTATTTTTCAATATTTTAGCGTCACCCACTGGACATTTCACTTTGAAAGTGTCATGAAAAAACAACAGAATATAATTTTCCAGAAATGAGATTAGTGCTGATTTGTTTTATAATTTAATGTAATATCCCTTCAGGCCCAGATGCTTTTTTTGGTTTAATGGTTTTAATTGGGTCTTTAAAGTTCATTTTCAGTATGCAGGCAAGTCTAATGTGTTTTGATTGTCTGTGATTGCCAAATGTGTTTAGAAATGAGTTTCAGTTATTGTTCATTTTAATATCCAGGGATGCGTTTACCAAAACCATCGTAAGCTTAAATTGATTGTAGCTCCACTGGTTTCAATGGTTCTACGATGTACTTAAGCTTACGATGCTTTTGGGAAATGCAGCCCAGTTTTTTACATTTTTTTTGTGATTTGTTTTGACTGACCTCATAATTATTGTCATTATTCTGATATGGGATTAATTTTCTTTTTTACATTTGTTTTTTATGTAAGTAAAGTTATGATTTTTTTTTTCTGAAATACGTTACACTTTTTTGCAATGCTTATTTTACCCAAAACTGGGTAAATATATATAAGCATTACAAAAATTGTTTTTGACTAATTTTCGTTTTCGACTGTTGTTGTTTTTTCACATATATAATGAATAAAATCGTTTACAGCTAGATTGAGTCTTTTCCTTTGCTCAGCTGTAGAATGTTCCTCAGTGATGGTTTACACTTATCCCCTCACCCTTGTTCTCTTTGCTGACCTCCCTGACAGGTTCATAACATTTACTTGAAGTCATGCCACGTCCTGCATGCTGTGATTTAGTGTCTAGAGCAAAAGCTCTCAGCCCGCTGTAAATACGGTCACTTGCATAAAATCCGTTGGCAACATAAAGACAGTGAAGCAACAAGACGGTGTTAAATAAGAGCATCTTTAACAGCAGTGACTCTGGTGACCGTGTGAGAGTTTATACTCTGCAGGTCTCTGATAACACAGCAGCCGTTAATGGAGCTCCGCCACAGGTCGCATCGCTCTGCTGTACAACACATACAAACACTTCTGAGCTTTTAGAGTCTGGAGCTCGGCCAGCGGAGCTTTGAGTCTCCTGCCTGACTGATGTGAAGCTGGAGGCCAGACACACATTTACCCACATTACACACCATCTTTACTTGCCCTACAGCTAATGAATCAGGGCTCCTGAGGAGTAAACACAGATCTTCAGCACACTTCAGCTTTGTGCCTGTAATGTGCTCATTGTCTGGGTTTAATGGCAGTTGCTAGAAGGTTTGCTTCAGTGTGTAGATGTGTATCTCATTTTGAGAATCATCCTCCTTGTCTGCTTTAACACGTAAGCATCTAACTTTCAGAAAATAACTCAAAATGCTGTTTGTCTTCACATTGAATCCAAAGTAACGTCTCCGTTAGACAGAATCCATGTAGTGTAATGGACACACGTCTGATAATGGGTCAAAACTAATGGATGGTTCTCCAGACCTTTCTGTTTCTGTGTATGCTGTGTAATACTGCTTCGGTTTTGCTCTTGCTGTTGGTTCACTTAAAAAAACGAAGCAAAAAACGAAGCAATCAATGAAATGTTCATACAATCAACTTACAGCTGTAATGCATCATTTCTGCACCAAACGGAATTGTAAACATGACTGTTTCCAAACAGGTTTCCCAAACACTTGCAGACTGAGCTTTTGCACCATTTTACCACAGTGTGACGTTCACATTAACCAGCAACTTTAATCAATCAAACCATCAGTCAGACGGTACCTTGAGTTTTCTTTATTGGTCAGGGAAATGAGCACCGGAGCAGTGGAGGTATATCCATCATATTTAACTGTGTTTACCACGATTACGCCTGTCACCGCAAGGAAATGAAAGTTAGGCTCATGGGAAAAGCCCAGCATGCCTCAGTGATTTCTTCCAGCAATATATTCCTTGAATTTTATAGCTGGAAAGCCATCAGCAGTTATGAAGCTACAGTTACACACACTGAATTTAGACGTTACGTTAGATCAGAAAGTGATGTTGGCCAGCAGTTGTTTAATGAAGCACATTTGGGGACCTTTTTCTAAAATGCTTTTTCATGCATTTGTTTGGTATTTGACGGGATAAAGGTGTTAAATCAGTGATTCTCTTCATGAAAGACATGAATGATATGTCTGGTGTGTTAATTGTCTGCAGATTGTTCTCTAAAAGTCAGGCGCAGAATAAAGAGTGATCTTTCTTTGCTTTGTTGGAAATTTCCCATCAAGGTGACTAAATGGAGCAAATGATGCTGAAGGAAAAGCCGTGCATGAAAACATCACTCAGCTTCTGGGCTAAAACACACAAAACACTTTTAAACGCACATTGTTGTGCAGGCTTGTTTTATATTTAATTTCAGAGCGTTGTATAAGTGCATGTCAGTATTCTGGTTAAATTAGTAATATCTGTTGAAATGTTATTTGGATACGTGTCTCACATTGTGTTTGTTTTATTTGCAGTGATGCAGTCCATTTACAAATTCTGTTTTTCTCGTTCTTCTTTCTCTTCAGTATCTTAATTTTCCACCCCAACCCACTTTTCCCACTAGTGCTGATGGACGTTTTATATAGCTGTTTTTCTAAATGTGAAGGCCAGTTCTAGTTCTAGCGTTGATTTTTGATGTTTTTGAATGTATTTTCTGAATCAGCTCTGAACACTGAGATCAAAGACTAGCGATGCCCTTTATTGTCCTCGTAGTTGTCTTGTTTATTGATATTGTCTCAGTGTTGCTGCTGTGTATCAGGGACATCAACAGAGATGCAAAAAATGTAAAAGTTTATTTTTTTACCTTTTATCACTTGCGTTGCATTTAGATGTACTTTATAATGAATTCGACTTATTTTTTCAGTGTGATCTGTTCAAGAGAATGATGAGATTGGAAAAAAATTATTACTCTGTTAAATGTGATCAGGGAAATTAAGAGTCCTGAAACTTTGTCTTTCCCTCCAGTGCTGTACGTTTGTTGATGTGCTGAAGATCTCAGTCATGGCTAATGAACTCCATTTCACAGACTTGCTGCTTAAAGCTCTCTGAATCGCTTTTCATTTAAAGCTGACAAAGCTTACAATCAACAGCATGAACCTGAATAAAACCACACAGACATGCAGACAACAACTTGTTTGGTTGCAGTGTCTAAAGCAGATATTTTATGTGGTTGTGTGTCTGTGGAGATTAATGATTAGGGTTGGGAATCGAAAATCAATTCCAATTCCAGAATCGGATCTTAAAGTGCCCCTATTATGTATTTTTGAGAATGATCTTTCATGCAGTGTGTAACACAGCTCTAAGTGAATGAAAACATCCTGCAGTATGTTGTAGTGCACCGTGTATAAAGTCATTGTCTCTCAAAAGAGTCGACTTTAAAACCAATCTTAAGCCGTTTCATGTTGATGTCAACATGAATCATAAGCATATTGCCGCCCACTTGTTTGGAATAGGTGTCACTTTTGTTGCATTAAAAATATCTGTTTCCATGGTAACGCTGTACACAAAGTAACACTGAGCTCTGCTTTAAATGAAATCGACCAATCAGAGCAGATTAGCGTCACGCAAAGGAGTGTTTTTTAATATTTAAAAATATTAAAAACAACATCAACATAAGAATATCAACAAAAAAAAATACACAAAAAATTATAAACAAATATAAGTATATATAATGCACACACTTCACACACTATTATGGTCATAAGCAACTGTAAAAAGGTATGTCTTAACACGCTTTTAAAAAATATGAATACTAGTTGACTCTCTCACTTCATTTGGAAGACAGTTCCACATTTTTGGAGCATATGACTAAAAAAGGTACGCTTGAGAAAGGTACGTCTTTGAGCATCCATCGGCTGCGGCTCGGGGCATAAACTGATTAGAAGAGCATTTGTATAGTTGTGAAGTGTTCATCCAGAAACACCAGTGTGTTTACTAGTTAACTAGTTATTGACCTCTGCTCTGTGAGCAATAGCTATGTTGTTAGGTAAGAGGATGCCAGATTGATTCACAATGTCTCATCTCATGTCTAAACATACAGCAGGAATAAAAGATCCGTTGATTTGTGAACACGCAGGATTTTTCGCTCTGTTTTAGTGCGTAGCGAAGTATTCCCAACCCACGCTGTGAGAGTGAATGATTTTCAGTGTGAGCTCCAAAACATCTCTCATGTCTGGCTCTCGTCCATCCGTTGTGTCTCTAATTCGATGAGCAGCAAAACACGATCTGATCCGCGGCCAAACGCCAGCGAGATCTGGCTCAGAGACACCCGTGTGTGTTCAGTATTGCCTGGCTCACGCTGGACTCTTGTTAGCCATTTTTCTTTCAGGTTTATAATCCAGAACACGCTTTTCCAGTTGAAGCCTTGACAAAGACCTTGAAGCAATAACATTACTCTCTAAACTCAGGTGTGTGACCTAGAGCACCAGAGCATGAGATTTTAACCAGAGGTCCTTTCACTCAAACGTTTTATAGCATCATGTTGGTGTTTGGCTGCTTTAACTAAAGATTGTCTCCCTCAAAGACCGAGAGCTTACGGTCAATACAAAAGCATCAGTACAAAGGTAATGTACTGATGAGCACACTTCTTGTTCTGTGGATGTTTACACTGTAAACTTGTGTAAAATGGTCTTGATTACTTTGTGTGTCGAATGCAAACCCAGGGAACAAATTCAGGTGCCACACTGCAAAAAATGATTTTCTTCCTTAGTATTTGTGTCTTGTTTTCTTGTGTAAATATCTACAAATTCTGGAATTAAGATGCATTTACTTGACACATAAAATGACTTAAGATATTATGTCTTGTTTTCTGAAAATATTATCCAAATGTTGTTAGTTTTTGCTTAAAACAAGCAAAAACATCTGCCAATGGGGTAAGAAAAATAATGTTGTTTAGTCTTTGAATCAAGATTATTTTTCTTACCCCATTGGCAGATATTTTTGCTTGTTTTAAGCAAAAACTAACAAAATTTGGATAATATTTTCACAAAACAAGACAAAATATCTTAAGTCATTTTACTTGTCAAGTAAATGCATCCTGATTGAAGAATTTTTAGATATTTATACTAGAAAACAAGACATAAATACTAAGGAAGAGAATATTTTTTGCAGTGTAAAAACATTATTTTGAAATGTTTCTAAAACATGTGCATTTGTCTTGTGATTATAACAGTATTTAAAGGTTACAAAAACATTTCTTACAACATTCTACTAGCTTTACTTTTACCCAAAATGTAATGTTATGTGAACGTTTATTTGTAATATTCCAAGAGCGTTAAAATGTCAAGTGTTCATGATAATAGCAATTTTTACACTGCAAAAAAATGCTTTTCTTACTTAGATTTTTTTTGTCTTGTTTCCAGCCAAAATGGCAAAAAATTGTTAAATCAAGAAGGATTTTCTAGACAAGTAAAAATTATTGTCTTGTTTTCAGAAAAAACAAGTCAAAATTAAGTGAGTTTTTGCTCGAAACAAGCTAAATAATCTTGTTTTCTGTTTGAAATATGATTATTTTATTTACCACATTGGCAGATTATTTTGTTTGTTCTAAGCATAAACTCACTTAAATTTGACTTGTTTTTTCTGAAAACAAGACAATAATTTTTACTTGTCTAGAAAATCCTTCTTGATTTATTTTTTTTTTTTGCTATTTTGGCTGGAAACAAGACAAAAATCTAAGTAAGAAAAGCATTTTTTGCAGTGTAAAGGTTTTAATTGTTTCTTAGAATGTTACAAATAAGTACAAATAATATCATGAACATGTTTTGAGTTGAATTATGTTCTAAGAATATTTTCTCTCAACGTTATGAGAATGTATATCAAATATTAATAAAGTTATAAGAAGGTTCCATGGTTGGAATGTTGTCTGAACATTTATATAACTCTTAAAAACATTTGTGAAGTTGGTGAGAACGTTCCACTAACCTTCCTATTTCTAACCACCTGATCATCACAATGGCTCCAAGTGTGTCGTTCTAGACAAGACTTAACCAATTGCTCTACAGGAAGGTGGTGAGTGTTGTTAACTAGCAGTGAGCGATCCTGAGTGATCCGGTAATTCCCAGCATCTTTCACAGGAGAGATTCACCTGCCACGCTCAGGACTGATGGAGGCTCCGGCTGATTTATCGCTCTCTTATATCTGGATTCACTAAGCTCCGGTGGCTGAGGGAGGAGGACATTACTGTAGAAATCACAGAACCAAACTGAGAGATCCTAAATGATATAAGAGTTTATTAAGGAAGGCTGATATGAATAAAAGCCGTGGGAGAGATGGATGTGGCACAGCGTGTTTTATATGAGCTGAATGTTGTGACCAGAGGTGGCTCTCTGGAGGATGAGTAATATCATGAACGGTTCTTCTCAGCCCGTGGCAGATCACTGCTGATCCTTTCTGTCTGCTGATAGATTTTTTCTATCTTTTCTAACCCCGGTGTACAGGGTTTGTGTGGTTAGCATGGCTCTTGCTGCTGTCTACACCACATGAGGACAGAAAGAGATCGACGGCTGTGTGAAAGTTGCTGTTTATTCTGACTAAATAAATAAATTAGACATAGTATTGTGTATTGTGTTTCTATCCTTTGACCTAGTTTCCCTGCGTGTCTAATTAATTGATTAGTTCTCATCTGTTTCCATTCTCTGTCCATGCATTAAAGCCCTGAGTTTCTTGAGTTCTGTGTCTGGTATTGTTGTTGTTATTGTTTGTATCTTTGTTGGTGATTTCCCCTGTGGATTTATTCATTACTCCTTCGTCATGCACTTTATTATACAGCCAAATTGTGATATGCATATTCAATTATAGTTAATGTTTTGGTTGCACTTTAGACATTCCACTAACTGTAATTAATTTTGCAACTACAACTACGTTAACTAACTCTCATTAGAGTATTAGTAGACTGTTAGGTTAGGGTTAGTAGTATAATTGAACATGTACTTGCAAAGGTACTTATAGTCAGTTGAACCTCTATTAAAATGAAGTGTTAGCAGATATTAAGCAAAGAGTCTTCTAACAGACAACATTCTCACTAATGTTTTTTAAAAGTTATATAAATGCTACGACAAAACTTCTTAGAGTAATGTTTATTGAACGCTCTTAACTTTATTAATGTTTGATATACATTATCATAATGTTGATTGAAAACATTCTGAGATCAACATTCTCGGAAAGTCCTAATGATGTTGATGAACTTTTGTTTTTGTAACCTTTAAATAACATTATAATCATGACAAGAAACCTGGACTTTTTATTGTTCTTAGAATATTAAAAATAAATGTTCAACTAATGTTAGGTACATTTTGGGTAAAAAAAATAAATAAATTAGTAGAATGTTGCACAAAATGTTTAAATAACCATGACAAAAAATTTCAGCATTTTAGAAACATTTCAAAACAATGCGTCTCATTCACCATATGCACGAATTTGTGCGTGGAATGTGCATGCAAACGATTTTAAGAACAAATGATGCACCAAAAATTATGTAATAATTTATTCTAAATTTATGAACAAATATAGGAACAACTAAAACCACATGTATGCAAAAACCACTGTGTACGACCTTATAATCGCATTAAGAATTTATGCTACATTTCATCCTAACACGACTATAATTATATTGAAGTATGTTGCATTAATTGTAGCCTATTATATAATTCATATATAAATTATATAAGAAAATTATTAAGTAATACAATTTAGTTTCTTCTTAAATACATTCCATCATATACAGTGAAAGAGTGAGAAAAGGTTTATAGCTTCAGCTGTGAGGTTTCTCAGAATAATGCAGATATACGTGAATGTACAGCTAGCTAATGAGAAGTCTGTAATCTGTGTCTGTATAAAAGGTGTATATAAAAGGTGACATGTTTCGGTTTGTGTACTACTAAGAAGTTTGCATCTAAAGATACTTAAGCATTGATACACACATTAACTGTAAAGCTGCTTAGAAACCATGTGTACTGGCAGAAGTTATAAAAATAAACTCACTTTTGGGAACTTCAGGGATCTTTTGGGATCTTCAGAACTTAGTTAAGTTTTTTTACTGTTGCTGTCAGATGTTTGGCTCAGATGCTGGAAGTACAGGCAGAGTTGATAAAGCGTTTGTGTATCTATAATGTGTTAGCGGTGGAGCAGATCTTCATAGCCAGGTTTGAAAGAAACCTTAACAAGGACTTTAAACTGATGTTAACCCACATTTATTTTCCCTGCATTTCGGTGTGTCCTCATATCCTCTCGCTTCATTCCAAACGCTTTAATGATTATTTCAACAGAGCAGTAACTCCAGCCAGCCGTTTTCATTCTCTGCTGTTTCTACCTCATATAACCTCCCTTGAGAGCCAGTGCTGGCCGGATCTTCACACAGACGAATGCTTCTCAATCTCGCTGCGTTCTCAGTGTGTTTCTGCAGCAGAAGCCTGTGTTTTGGAGCTCTGCTGTAATCTTCTGCTATTTGTCTGAATGAAGCAATCCATTACAGCGAAGTCCTCCACTTCTCTTTTGTTTTACATAGTTTTATATTTCAGTGTTGTTGTACCTTGGCTTTATTTAGTGTGCGTTCATGGCAGTGGTTTTGCCACATTTACTTACAACTTTAATGTTGTCTTTTAAAGTGTTGTCTATTAATCAATCTGGGTTTCGTAAAAAACACATTACTACAACAGCTGTTTTGAAGTTCTAAATGATATTGTGGGATCGATTGATATTGGTGATATTCGTGCTTCCGTTTTTATTGATTTATCAAAGGCTTTCAACGCAGTGGATCATGAAATATTGCTGCATAGATTGAAGAGTTGTTGGTTTATCAATTCATGTTATTCCTTGGTTTAAAAACTATTTAAGTGGAAGTGGACTCAATGTGTACAAGCTGAAGGTTAGGTCTGATTCATTGGAGATTGCCAAAGGTGTTCCCCAAGGATCTGTGCTGGGACCCCTTTTATTTACCATTTATAGGTCTTGATTATGACATTCAGGATGACAACTTTCATTTTTATGCAGAGGACAGCAAGCCCTGCATACGCTTCAGTCAACCTATAATGTCATTCAATCCCGGCTTTACAATTTACAATTTAAAACTTGTTCTGAATGCTGATAAAACCAAGTATATGTTATTTTCAAGTTCAATTTTTTTTTATTGCTGCCCATTTTGGCCAGGACACTCCTGTGAAAGAGATTTTTAATCTCAGAGAGTCTTTTATGGTTAAATAAAGGTTAAATAAAATAAAATAAATGTAAAGAGAATGCAGGAGTATCATACAATGGGAGAGAAATTAGGTCATTCTCCATTTGAAAAGAGAACGAAATGTAAATGATGCATAAATCTGAATGTTTTAATGACCACATACTGAATGCGTTTGTCATAGACTGTTTAATCTTGTTCCGTACACAGAGTTTGGTTATTTACTGGAGTGACAAACACATTCTACAACCCGATCCACCCCTAAAATGATTCTGCACGTGACAGTCGTGTCTAATGAGCAGATCCAGACTAAATGGATTTAAACATGTTAAACAGAGCCGAGAATGCAACGTTGCTTTTGTTGGCAGACAGCTTAATCAAAACAGCCAAAATATTGCATGAACAAGCACGCGAGGGATGAGCAGTGTGTGGGCCTCTGTGAATGATACATGTTTGAAAGAATCTGAACCACATTTTCATCACAACTTAAAGCTCAAAACAGCTTCTCCCTTCACATGCACAGCAGCGTTTGGCAGGTGCGGCAAACAGAACAGGCCTAATTAATCAATCAGCGAGCCGTGTGGTATCTGTTACTCATGCCTGGTGTGCAGCACTGATGGCAACATTCATTAACATTACTTTCACTTCACTTCTACACTGTAATGAGGTGGCTTCAGCCAGGCTGACTGTAAAGGCAGAAAGAGACCGGCTCATGTTGATCTCTTCAGATGGTTTCAGTAGATGTGGAGCATTGTATTCCGATTACAGTCGGTTTAAAACTCCAATATGGATGTAAATGCTCTGTGTAAATACCTCAGTTGGAATAAAAATGCAGGGGTGGAATAAACCCAAGGGCGTAGGTTTGCTTTTGACATTGCTTCGACCCATGTATTAAATGTGCTTCCTTGAAAGCGCACAGTTTTCTAACGTATTTACTTTAACTTCTTGGGTAATATCAATGGTGTGACATTAGGGCTGCACGATTAATCGAAAATAAATTGCAGTCGTGATTAGGCAGAAGCTGCGATCGTCATGCGTATCTCTCAGTGAAGCATGGTTCTGTGATCAGCAGTAAATCTCCATCCGAAGGCCAGAGAAACTCCAAATACGCCCTGCAGAAGAAAGCTAATGCATGTCATTCAAGGAAACAGAAGATTGAACTGCTTTTATTGATTCAATGTGACTAATACAACAGGACTGCGACAATATGTGGTTTATTGGAGTTCTTCTTATTATAATTTTCATTATAATGAAGTATATTTATAATGCAATGCTAAGTGAGTTTGGAATAAAAACATTATTAAATGTTGTATTTTGTTGGACAAGAGGTTCATAAATGCTTCTCATGTTTGGAAATATGTTTGACGCATGTTGCTTTTCCAAATGCACGTTATAAACGACTCTAACTCGCCGGGTAAAGGCTCGATGGTGTACAGAAGCGGCTTCAGATGGAGTAGCATTTACTACACAGAGCCGTAGTTCACTGATAAGCTTTCATAAACTGCATTCATAATTGTGTGATTAAATCGGTCTGCGATTATGAATGTGGTTTTGCGTAGCTTGTCAGTGAACTACGGCTTCATTGTTAGTTTCTAGCCGCAGCGGTATCCCTTCTAGCCACAACCCTGGAACGACGTGCATTAGCTTTCTTCTGTGGGGCATATTTTGGGTTTCTCTGGCCTTCGGATGGAGATTTACTACTGATCACAGAACAGTGCTTCACTGAAAGATAGGGTACAACGGGGCTAAAGACACACCTTAAAGAAAGTGCTATTCACTGCGACTAAAATGTATAATTGCAGAAAAAATATATACATTTGTATTGAACATTAATGGAGCAACAGATTTTGTGAAAATAAATCATTCAAGTTGTTTATTTTGTTTAAAAATCTTATAAATGTATGAGGTGGCAAGGGGGGGCTTTTTACCCTATACACGGGGTAAAACGCACACTGTATTGATACAAATACTTCAGCTAAAATAATGTTTTTTTTAAATAATGTCTAAGTTAATACTTGTTTAAAACAATCACTTTAGCAAAGTTTGTATTATTTTTGAAAAATAAAATAATTAATTTTTGTTCAATAAATATACTGTCACTAAAATATGTTAATATAAAAAATATATTTTAAAATACAGAAAAAAAATCATTTTAATAAGTAAAGATTCTGAAAGCATTGAAGGAGATCCAATAATAATGTAATATATATTTACAGTAGTAACAACAAATTATATTTTATTATGATAAATATGATGGTTTCATTCTAAACATGGTGATTATCTCTAATATGGACACCCAACATAATATATGATATTTACCATCTGAATCTAATCATGTCATGTCAACAAATGGAAAAGTCAGCCAACTGGTCACAATAGTGACCGTAAAAAAAAGGTTTTCATTTATAAAGCTCTAAAAACCTTACTGACTGATGTTTTAGTGACTTCCTGCAAATATGGAATTCCTGTAAATATGGAAAAAATAAAGGGTCTCAATGAAATATGTACAGTGTCACATGATTAGTTCAGATTGTCACATGACCAGATCAGAATCTTGAGAAGATGATAACTGCATCAAAGCTCTGAAACAAAAGCCTAGTAAAGTATGTTAACATAAAGATATGACAAGGATTTTTGGTACACATGATCTTTAGGGTGTCTAGTATTAATATATGAATTCACATATATTTAGTTTTGTTGAGTGTGGTCATAGAGTGAGTAAACATGATGTGACCGCTGGGATAACAGTGAGTTTATGAATACAATATTAATCCAGATGCAGTTATTAGTGAAAATTACAATAAAATGTTGCAATGACAAAATACTGCACTAAATTAAAAATTCAAATGTTACAAAAAATGTACAACAATGATGTTGTAATACTCGTTGCATTAATATAAAAATTCAATGTTATATTTTACAAAAATTAAAAATTTTGAAATGCGGTGATGGTTGAATTATTTTTTTTTTATCTCAGTGTTCCTATCAATGTTGCATAAGGTTTTTTTATGCATAATAGTAACCCTAGAATGTGATCAAACAGTTTAAAATAGCTGGGCTAAGATTTATAAAAAAATGTATGACTGCAGAAATATGTTATTTCAGAATATACACATTATCCCACAATTGTGACCGAACATAAAACATTTACATTACATTTACATTTATACATTTAGCTGCATTCAAGTTACAGTTTTACATTTTATCAGCTCTTGAAACACAATTTTTCGCACACTTTTCCAAAAAAATTAAATAAATAAAAATTATTGATTATTTCAAAGGGTTACTTATGACACATCATTTGGATATTTTCATGTCTGGGAAAAATTTGAGATTAAACGGGTCAATTACCATGTTAATTACTGTGCCTTTTAGCCCCAACAGCAGGGGCGCTTTTTACCCCAAATACCATATTTTTACATATTATTTTGTTATTTAAAAACTGTTGCTTTAATTAGCTTAAACAAAACTGAAAATTGTTAAGAAGACCTTTGTCTCAAAATATATGCATTAATTTTTGCGATTCTAATTTGCAACTTAAATCTACAATATTTTAAAAAACATAAAATATTAGATCAAGTAAGCACAGAATCAGATTTGCACTGCTGCGCGCGATCGAGTCGAGGATCAGACAAATATACACCTGCATCTTGAAAAGCGAATGTTTTGGGAAGTGCTACGCCACGTTTTTGTGCCATCTAGTGGTTTAGATGGAAATAATATCAAAGGTGCCTTTAGCCCCGTTGTACCCTACGCATGACGATCGCATTCGATTAATCATGCAGCCCTATATGACATATTTCAGATGCGTCCAAAATTACTAAAACATATACATATATTTAATTGTTTGATCTAAATTATTGCTAGGGACAATTTGGTAATCACTGGATTTTGGTTGGGACATATCTGGATAAACCTATTCTCTTTGAAAGGACATGTAAACACTTGATCAGATTGAAAACCGAGACTGGAAAGTTTAACGCATAGCGCAATGACATATGACGCACAGAATGAGCTGTTGTTGTTAATGCATATAATAAATGACTGTCGTGTTAATCTAAATTCTTTACAGTCTTCCACTCATCTGTGAAGTGCTGCAGGTCAGCGCCGTCCCACAAGTCCTTGCTTCAGACGCTCATCTGCAGACGTCTTGTTTTGGCCACGGGAATGGACGAATAATATAAGGATCATTGCACAAATCGTCTCCTGATTAGGACCTGAAATAGATCAATATTAAGTCTGCTTTTTAAAACAAAGAGAAGGAGGGTCGCTAGTATGTGAAAACAGCGGGAAACTGTATTCATGCAGCGTGGTCAAAAGATGAAATCTGATTTGAAGCTTGTGACACACAAACACACACATCAAGCCGATCACTTTATTTAGTGTTCATGTAAACACCATATTCACTTTCATAAATCAGAATGATTACATTTTCCATTATAAACATGGCTACTGTTAGCTGAAACTGTTCTCCAGGCCTATAAATCAGATTGAGTCGAGGTAAGATATGGAGAGTTAGTGCATGAAGAAGCTTTAGCATCTGCTATAGATGATGTGATTTGGAGAAATAGATGATAGATACAGTAGTCTACAGTATATTGATCTTCAGAGACGCACTAATGCTCACTAATGCGTTTCTACAGGTCTGCTGTTACACATGAGATCCTGTTTTCCTTGTGTTCATCATTAAAGACAATTCAGTATTTTACTTTGAGTTTGAGTTATGCTCCGTACTTCACTGGCTAACTAGCCATGTACTGAATGAATAATTGTGTAATGAAAGTTTAATGAATACATCGCTAATGACCTGCTATTGACCGTTTATCCACTCAAACCACATGAGAAAGCTACTTCTCATTAAAGTACGCTGGCATTCTTACCAACCACACCATTTCTCTTTCATCTGTCTCTAATATAAAATACAAAAATCAATTTTAAGGTTCAATCACAAGCCAATTTCCTGGTAATAGGATTCTGTCGAGTTCATTTTCCCTGGAAACGGAAGGTTGATTCTTTTCCTTTCAGTGGAGGAAAACAAATATTTGTGTCCATCTGCAGCACTGTGACCGCTGGACTTTACAATCTACTGTACGTGATCCCAGCCTCTGAACGCCTGCGTGAGAAGATTTCGGTGGATCTCTGGAACCCAAACACACCGTTGTTCAGTCTGATGCGATCATGATCACAGTGTGTCTTTATGATTGACATTTTCTTAACTTTAGTTTAAGACTACAAACTTTGTAATCCAATTTGAGTGTGGCAGCAGATGATTTTATAATCTGACATTGTTTTTGACAGTATTTGTTTTGTACTTTGTTCACAATGAAGTCAAATGTATAGAAAATGGATGGGTAGACATTTCTAGTTTTTATTGATTAATAGTAGCATTTATTCATGTCTATAATTTTGCCCATTCAGAACAGTTAGATGGTTTTTGTTAGTAGCATGTAGAGTCACTCTCGTTTCTGTATCTGCATACATATAGTAAGGAATATGAAGTATGTATTGCCCCTCTTGGAAATCGACTAAGTGTAGTTCCTGAAGCTGATGCTCTGTTCTAGTGAGTCCTCTGCACAATCTGACTTTGCTGCAGCATGGATCAAACTGCTGGTTTCGTCTGGCCGGAGGAGAACTGGTCCCCCGACTGAGCCTGGTTTCTCCCAAGGTGTTTTTCTCCATTCTGTCACCAATGGAGTTATGGTTCCTCTGGCTTGCTTAGTTGGGGACACTTAATTTCCAGCAATATCATTGACTTGATTGCACAAATACTATTTAAACTGAACTGAGCTGGATGATGACATCACTGAATTCAACGATGAACTGCCTTTAACTGAAAATTGAGTGTTTACTATTTTCCTTTTGCATTAGTGACACACTATTTTCCTATTTGATCCTGTAAAGCTGCTTTGACACAATCTGTATTGTTAAAAGAGCTATATAAATAAAGGTAACTTGACTAGTAACTAACAAGTGCATCTGCTGGCTAGTATTCATTTGCATCAGCAGCTGTATAACGCAACAGGGCCCAAATCATCATGCTATTTTTGCATCCCATTACTTGCATGAGTCATTCATCTTAAAGTATCACAACAGTCACTAAACATCACGTATGTGTCACTTACTGTATGTACATGAAGACTCTTATGCACTGCAGAGAGCGGCACTGAATTCAGTGTCCGGCGTAGAGATGAATCATTCAGGAGAGGCTTCTGATTGAATTAATCTCTGGCATGGTTAAGTAGGGGTTCAAGACGAGTCGTCTGCCTTTAATGAGGGAAACTGAAGGAGTAGCGTGGCCTGCCAGACCGGAGGGCATCACAGGACATTACTCAGGTCTGAGCACTCTGGAAGTGCATTAAGTAGCTTTATTATATTGCCAAATTGTACTGACAGTCTGTGCATTAATGTTTGAGAAGAATGCGTGTGTTGAGGAGTTGCAGCGAGCGGAGGATTGTAAATGGCCACGGTTAAAGCTCATTAGTATCCGAGCACTTAATACACACATCTGTTTGTTAGTGATGGTCTGATGTTTCTACCATGAGCCTCCTATTACATTTGTTTTTAAAGGAATAGTTTATCTTTAAAATTTGTCTTCCGTTCCACTGCAGCCATCAAATCTCATTTCATTCACGTCGCATTCGATTACGACTCGTGAGAACCAACGGAGTTCGGCATCATTGTTGATTCTGAGCGCGGAGAACATTTCAGAGCTCCAGAGGAGGGAACGATTATCTGTTGATAGTGACTTAATGACAAAGCATCATGTGACTCGGGGGACTTGGAATAAAGCACACAACTTTCTGCTATGTTCTGAAGAGAAATTGACCTTTCGCAAAGCCCCGCCCCCCCTCTTAGTTACTGTTGCTATGTCCGACAAGCCATGCTGCTCTCATCACAGAGCAAAGAGGACACTGAAAACAGACAGACAAGACAGAGCTGGTTACTTCTGGTATGAAACAAGGTCTTAGCTTTACAATTTTGTCATTTTTGCCACATGTGTGGTGACCGATCGCTGTAGCGCCTCAGTTTAATGAACCAATCATCTCTTTGCTAGTTATAGCATGAAATACACATAAATGAACATCAGAAGGTATCTTGTTTCAACTGCGGAAAGACGTCAATACATGCCATTTTTCAGGTTCAATTCCACTGACGTTAATCGACTCTTCGGTCTGGTTTGTTTGTGGATTCTGCGTTATGATTGGTCAGATCGCCTGTCAATCAAGCTCCTGCCATCCATGTCCTCAGTGGGATATTCATTTAGATGTAGAGGATGTTTGCATGTTTTTTTCTGTGTTTTGTGAGATCTGTTACAGCAAACACTAGTTTCTGAGCTGCAAGAGATTCAGATTCTGATAATTCTGAAGTCCAACAGATTCACCAATGACACCAATAATAATGTACAGTGCTGTGCAAAAGGAGTGTGATTATATATATTTGTTGGTGTGCCAGGAGAATACAACCTCTAAATATTAATTTTGCCATTAATTACCGTAATCCACTTAGATATTTGGGTAACACTTTACAACAACAGTACAGGTATATGAATAATTATTTACTAATACCTAAATTAAATATAACTTTAATATTAACTAATGATGAGTTGAGGCATACTATGACATGACTCGTGAGTTCATGTGTGAAAACTTACCTTAAAGTCTTAATACATTAACTAACAAACATGTAGTCAAGCTGGTGGTTATTCACACATGAATTCAATGACTCAAGTTGTAGTTAGGGTTAGTTCTTGATTAGTACATGCCTTAACTCATCATTAGTTCAGTTGTGTGGTAGATTTGCTGCAGTTCTTATGGATTTAATATGCCATTCATTCTCTGTGTATCTAGCGTCTGTTTTCAAACTTCTTATGCATACAGAAATCTTACTGGATTATTACAGTTAATGGCAAATTATATATATATATATATATTGGTGTGCAATCCAACATGCCTAAAGACCAGGGTATAACTTAATTTTCGGTGTTCCACTCCATCTATCGCATGAAAATCATTGCATTGCAGAAATTAACAGACTGTGCTGATGGCAAAAATGACAAACTGCCGGAGATGAATATGGACAGATTGTACTTTCAGCTTAAGACTGTACTGTAGGTGTGTGTGTAAGTGATCTAAGATATAATGTAGGCATGAACATGTGCGCCCAGCAGGCATGACCCTCGGTGTGAATGCAGAAGATGAGATGGGCTGCATGCTAAAGCTCACACTACTTAGTATGCAAGTGTGCACACTCCGTCCCAGAAAGCTGAAGGCTGGATTTGTTAGCGGTCTCAAGGGTGTTAGTGTGAGATATTCAGAAATACCCACAGTAATCGACTTCCATCAATCTCCCATGATTCATATCCCCTTGTTTACACAGAAAGAGTTTGAATGGAGCGTCGTAATGCACAGATGCATGGTTGCGTGTAAATGGACAGATCTCACTGCAGTAATGAGATGTTGAGGAACATGTTGAACCATTTGTCTTCTGTAACTGGAAATATTCTGTTGTTTTCTGTGACGAGGAACAAAATAATAGAGTGCTGGATGTGTATAAATGAGTTTTTATTACAACGTCAGCTCATAACCCCTTCTCCCACATGTAGATTAATAAATGATTGCTTTTCATTAGAAGGCACATCATAGCGGACCTCTTAATAATTAATGAAGTGGACTCTTATTGGATTCATTATAAGGAATCTGCTACTCTGTCACTATCCAATTAATGAAGAAAATCCTTCTGCTCGTGACACCCGTGGCATGATGGGAGAAACGGAGCAGAGTTGAGAATAACTTGTTATATTTTAGAGTATTTTAGTATTCATTTAGTACTTTACAGTGGTACTTTGACATTCAAGAACCATTAACGAACCGAATGTCATTGCTCAGTTTCAGTATAAAACAGCAGATTTGGCTTGAGCAGAACACATGCAGCAGTGTGCATTTAAAAATGCAAGAATATTTGTATCTGTTTATGTTCTGTGTGACATAAAAAGCATTCGCAGAGAACACAGAAGTGTCAGTCTCTTAATAAATAGTGCACATTTCACGTTTTTCTCAAGGCATTTGGAGGAACACATCAAGCCTTCAATATTCAATAAACCGCTTTTCCTTAGAGGACACATTAATATTTCAGGATCGGCCCGGTGCATCACTCTGACTATATTTGACAAGTCACCGACACATTTGGACGTCACTTCTCCTCAGTTTTCATAGAGCTGGCAGTATTTTGATGGGACTAAACTGCCATGCCAAATAATTTTGCAGCGAGTGTAAAATTGCATGGGCTCTCACCCAGCATCATCTCCTCCTGCTGGAAAAGTGCTTGCATGCTCCAGTTTTTCTGCATTACAATGCCATAATTTATCAGTCACACATTTTCACAGACTCTTGCTCAGTTTCCCCGAAGCAGACACAGAGAGAGTCTGAACTTTTGGCAGCTCCTGTAAGTTTGAGGATAATTTCCACTCATATTCTGTCCAGAAATGCTACAGTAAAAGGTTTGTTTTTGATCAGATATGTAGAGTGTGTTTGTGTGTATTTGTAGTCCCAGTCATTATCAGCATTCAGTGGGTTGTTTTTGAAATCTGTCTATATGATTATAAGGTCGTTTGGGGACCAATTCTCACTGTTAACTAACTATTAACTACAACTTTAGCCTCAATAAACTCCTAATTTGCTGCTTATTAACAGTAAGGTAGTTGTTAAGTTTAGGTTTGGGGTTAAGGGATCTAAAATATGGTCCTGCCATTAATATGTGCTTTTAATAATTAAGTATACTAATTAACAGGCCAATATGCTAGTAATATGCATGACAATAATCAGCTAGTTAATAATGAGAATTGAAAACAAAGTGTTGCCTATTATAATTTAAACATGTTGTTTTGTGAAAAGTGTTTTACAGATGAATCTGAATTTAAAGTTTTATAGTGTATAGAAAAAAGTAGTTTAATGCAAAGTAAACATTTTATTAAATTTGCTTTAGTTTTAAAACTGTGGCATTATGTACAGCAATTTTAATAATAATAATAATAATAATAAAAAAATATATATTATATTTATAATATGATGGACTTTTTGAGCACTTGAGTTTAACAGAGTTTGTAGATGTTTTGTGTGCAGTGTTGAGGAAAGTTACTTTTAAAAGTAATGCATTACAATATTGCGTTACTCCCTGAAAATGCATTACACTACTTTTGAGTTACTTTTTAAATCTGGGCAGAGCTTGCTTGTTTGTTTTTAATATTAAAAAAGTTCTTCTTTTGCATGAAGAATATGACACAGGAGAAGAAAGATCAACACTATTCAGCAATAACTAAAATCAAACACAAATGTGTCATTTTTGCTTATTATGGTTGAATTGAATCATCAAAGGTCAGCAGCAAAGACGTTGGTTAATAAAATGGGATTAAATACATAAATGATATTTGTCTTATTTAACAATTTAATTATTGCAGGTTTGTATAATATTCTGAGTTTGTATTTGACTGTTTTTATTGATTTTGAGGAACACTGAATGTGTTTTTGTGCAGGTGAGATGAGTAAATACATGTTGATATTTAGTCTAGAACTACAGTAAGATCATGTTGATATTTAGTCTAGAACTACAGTAAGATCATGTTGATATTTAGTCTAGAACTACAGTAAGATCATGTTGATATTTAGTCTAGAACTACAGTAAGATCGTGTTGATATTTAGTCTAGAACTACAGTAAGATCGTGTTGATATTTAGTCTAGAACTACAGTAAGATCGTGTTGATATTTAGTCTAGAACTACAGTAAGATCGTGTGATATTTAGTCTAGAACTACAGTAAGATCGTGTCGATATTTAGTCTAGAACTACAGTAAGATCGTGTCGATATTTAGTCTAGAACTACAGTAAGATCGTGTCGATATTTAGTCTAGAACTACAGTAAGATCGTGTCGATATTTAGTCTAGAACTACAGTAAGATCGTGTGATATTTAGTCTAGAACTACAGTAAGATCGTGTCGATATTTAGTCTAGAACTACAGTAAGATCGTGTCGATATTTAGTCTAGAACTACAGTAAGATCGTGTCGATATTTAGTCTAGAACTACAGTAAGATCGTGTTGATATTTAGTCTAGAACTACAGTAAGATCGTGTCGATATTTAGTCTAGAACTACAGTAAGATCGTGTCGATATTTAGTCTAGAACTACAGTAAGATCGTGTTGATATTTAGTCTAGAACTACAGTAAGATCGTGTTGATATTTAGTCTAGAACTACAGTAAGATCGTGTCGATATTTAGTCTAGAACTACAGTAAGATCTGATGATTAGTCTAGAACTACAGTAAGATCGTGTTGATATTTAGTCTAGAACTACAGTAAGATCGTGTCGATATTTAGTCTAGAACTACAGTAAGATCGTGTTGATATTTAGTCTAGAACTACAGTAAGATCGTGTTGATATTTAGTCTAGAACTACAGTAAGATCGTGTCGATATTTAGTCTAGAACTACAGTAAGATCATGATGATTAGTCTAGAACTACAGTAAGATCGTGTTGATATTTAGTCTAGAACTACAGTAAGATCGTGTTGATATTTAGTCTAGAACTACAGTAAGATCGTGTGATATTTAGTCTAGAACTACAGTAAGATCGTGTTGATATTTAGTCTAGAACTACAGTAAGATCATGATGATTAGTCTAGAACTACAGTAAGATCGTGTTGATATTTAGTCTAGAACTACAGTAAGATCGTGTTGATATTTAGTCTAGAACTACAGTAAGATCGTGTTGATATTTAGTCTAGAACTACAGTAAGATCGTGTTGATATTTAGTCTAGAACTACAGTAAGATCGTGTTGATATTTAGTCTAGAACTACAGTAAGATCATGTTGATATTTAGTCTAGAACTACAGTAAGATCGTGTGATATTTAGTCTAGAACTACAGTAAGATCATGATGATATTTAGTCTAGAACTACAGTAAGATCGTGATGATATTTAGTCTAGAACTACAGTAAGATCGTGATTGATATTTAGTCTAGAACTACAGTAAGATCTGTGATTTAGCTGATTAGATCATTGATTAGTCTAGAACTACAGTAAGATCGTGTTGATATTTAGTCTAGAACTACAGTAAGATCGTGTTGATATTTAGTCTAGAACTACAGTAAGATCGTGTTGATATTTAGTCTAGAACTACAGTAAGATCGTGATGATATTTAGTCTAGAACTACAGTAAGATCGTGTTGATATTTAGTCTAGAACTACAGTAAGATCGTGTTGATATTTAGTCTAGAACTACAGTAAGATCGTGTTGATATTTAGTCTAGAACTACAGTAAGATCGTGTTGATATTTAGTCTAGAACTACAGTAAGATCGTGTTGATATTTAGTCTAGAACTACAGTAAGATCATGTTGATATTTAGTCTAGAACTACAGTAAGATCATGATGATATTTAGTCTAGAACTACAGTAAGATCGTGTTGATATTTAGTCTAGAACTACAGTGAGATCCTGTTGATATTTAGTCTAGAACTACAGTAAGATCGTGTCGATATTTAGTCTAGAACTACAGTAAGATCGTGTCGATATTTAGTCTAGATTTACAGTAAGATCGTGTCGATATTTAGTCTAGATTTACAGTAAGATCGTGTCGATATTTAGTCTAGAACTACAGTAAGATCGTGTTGATATTTAGTCTAGAACTACAGTGAGATCATGATATTTAGTCTAGAACTACAGTAAGATCATGATATTTAGTCTAGAACTACAG